>CAUYUJ010009300.1:0-35075 GCA_963575745.1 Prorocentrum cordatum
TCGCACAACAATTCATAGAAACGGCGCCATCGCCAACGATATCAATGTTCCATGCGATGACGTACTCCGAGCCCGCATTCGTACGAAAAACAATGCAAACACCACATCAATACGGAACGATTACAATTCTGGCCCAAGTTTCGCTTCACTGCGACAGACATATTATATATTGCGCTGAGCTGTTTACCGAACTGCGTTGGAATTTAATTCCCAGACAACAAAACTGGATTCCTATAACATTACTTTGAACATTACCCTGGCGACGTACCCAACCCCTGCGCAAAAGCGGGGCGCAAATAGTTTCGGATACTTTATAAAAGGGGGCGATGACGGAGCGAGGGTTACATATGTCTGCAGACGGAATTCGGGAGACTCGCAGGACACTGGCTACAGGAAAAGGGCTTGATAAAGCTGATGATCTACAATTCCTGAGCACTCCTAGCCACTTCGAAAACGGGGATCACAGCAGGCCTCGAAAGTGGCGACTGGTTCACAGATCGCAGCCCCGCAGGGATGGCGAGGTCTCATTTGAATCTGCCCGTGGCCCTCACTGTGCTGGGCCCCCCAGCAGGCCTCGAAAATGGCGACAGTTTCGCAGATCGCAGCCCCCCAGGGATGGCGAGGTCTAATTTGAATCTGCCCGTGGCCCTCACTGTGCTGGGGCCCCCAGCAGGCCTCGAAAATGGCGACAGTTTCGCAGATCGCAGCCTCCCAGGGACGGCGAGGTCTAATTTGAATCTGCCCGTGGACCTCACTGTGCTGGGCCCCCCAGCAGGCCTCGAAAATGGCGACAGTTTCGCAGATCGCAGCCCCCCAGGGATGGCGAGGTCTAATTTGAATCCGCGAGTGGCCCTCACTGTGCTGGGCCCCCCAGCAGGCCTCGAAAATGGCGACAGTTTCGCAGATCGCAGCCCCCCAGTGACGGCGAGGTCTAATTTGAATCCGCGCGTGGCCCTCACTGTGCTGGGCCCCCCAGCAGGCCTCGAAAATGGCGACAGTTTCGCAGATCGCAGCCCCCCAGGGATGGCGAGGTCTAATTTGAATCCGCGCGTGGCCCTCACTGTGCTGGGCCCCCCAGCAGGGCTCGAAAATGGCGACAGTTTCGCAGATCGCAGCCCCCCAGGGATGGCGAGGTCTAATTTGAATCCGCGCGTGGCCCTCACTGTGCTGGGCCCCCAAGCAGGCCTCGAAAATGGCGACAGTTTCGCAGATCGCAGCCCCCCAGGGATGGCGAGGTCTAATTTGAATCCGCGCGTGGCCCTCACTGTGCTGGGCCCCCCAGCAGAGGCCTCGGAAAATGGCGACAGTTTACGCCGATCGCATGCCCCCAAGTGGGATGGCGGAGGTCTAATTATTATCTGCCGCCGCGGTTATCCCTCTTAATGCAGGACCCCCCCAGCAGGCCTCGAAAGTGGCGACAGTTTCACAGATCGCAGCCCCCCAGGGATGGCGAGGTCTAATTTGAATCTGCCGCGGTTACCCTTTATGCAGGACCCCCCAGCAGGCCTCGAAACTGGCGACAGTTTCACAGATCGCAGCCCCCCAAGGATGGCGAGGTCTAATTTGAATCTGCCGCGGTCACCCTCTATGCAGGACCCTCCAGCAGGCCTCGAAAGTGGCGACAGTTTCACAGATCGCAGCCCCCCAGGGATGGCGAGGTCTAATTTGAATCTGCCGCGGTTACCCTCTATGCAGGACCCCCCAGCAGGCCTCGACAGTGGCGACAGCTTCACAGATCGCAGCCCCCCGCAGGCAAGACAGGAGGAGGCAGGCAGGAGGCAGGAGGGAGGCGGGAGGAGACGCGACCACACTGCTCTATTCAAAACGAATACCCAACCAAGAAGGGTTGGGAAATAATGCAACCTTCCAAGACAATATCGTGGGTTTGGCCCAGAATTGTCCGCGGCTGCGCGCGTCCGTGGATGTCTCTCGTTGCCTGTGGATGTCTTGAATGAAATGTCCTGAGGTGTCTTGAAATGTCTAGAACATGTAATGGGCATGTTGTTGGTTTGTCTTTGTCGTGTCTTTGCGTATCATTGTTTGTCTCTGCTTGCCTGCGATGTTCTGTGAATGTCTTGAAATGTCTTGGAATGTCTCAAAATGTCTTGAAAGGTCTTGAGATGCCTGGGATGCCTTGAGCATGTCTTTGAAATGGCTTGATCTGTTCTGAAGTGTCTTGAATTGTCTTGAAATGTCTTGACATCTCTTGACTTGTCTTGGAATGTCTCGAAATGTCTTAGGATGTCTCGCAATGTCTTGAACATGTATTGAACATGTCTTGGAAGTGCCTTAGTCTTCGGCCCAAAAAATCAGACAGGTCTTAGTGATCGGACCATGTCTTCGATTTTTGGCCTGAAGAAGCCGGCGAGGTCTTAGTTTTCGGCCCGGAGAGTCAAACATGTTTTAGTTCGTCCCGGAAACTGAAGACATGTCTTAGTTCTCGGCCCGAAGACTATGACATGTTTGATTTCCTGGGCCGAAAACCAAGAAATGCCATAGTTCTCGGCCCGCTCACTGAAGACATGACATGTCTTGGTTTTCGGCCCGACAAGTCCGACATGTCTTAGTACTTTGTAATGTGGTTACTTTTCTATCCAACAACTGAATTTTCGGGCCGAACGCTGAGACGTGTCCCAGTTGTTGTCCCGGAAGACTGAACACTGTTCTAGGTTTCTGCTAGAAAATAAGCTCATGTGTTATGTATCGGGCCCGAAAACTAGGCTGTGCCTTCGCGTTCATATTCTGGGAGATAAGTGCGATGAGACTAAGTTTTCGGTCAGAAAATTCACGCGGCCAGAACGTCAAGATATTGGGAAAGCGTGGGGTTTGGGTTCGAGGAGGATCGAGGATGGGGATCGAGGATGGGGATCGAGGATGGGGATGAGGATGGGGATTGGGATGAGGATGTTTATGCGACTGCCGATGATGACGACGACAATGCTGATGATGCTGATGTTTATGAGGATGGCGATGATGATCGTGGTCATGGTGACGATGCAGACGATGGCGATGATGATGCTGATGGTGATGCTGATGGTGATATTGATGATGACGATGATAATGATGATAGTACTGGCGATGATGCTGATGCTGATGATTAGTGTGTTGATGATGATGAGTATGCTGAGGGGGCTGATGCTGAAATGATGATCTGAATAACGATGATGAGGATAACGATGATGGTAATTTTAACGCTGTGGAAGAATAGGACGAGGAGGAGGTGCCATGATGGTGGTGGTAGTACGACGGGTGATGAAAACGGTGAAGGTGATGATCACGACGGTGGTGATTATGATGAGCAAGGTGGTGATGGCGACTATAGTGAAAACGGTGAAGGCGAATTGTGAGTATATCTTAGAATATGTTTGCATGTGTTTGGATGTTTCGGATGTTGTGGAATGTCTTTAGATGTCTTTGAATACCGCCAGAATTCCAGAAACCTTACCAAAACCAATGGAAAGCCAAAAAAGCTCAAGACACTTCGCATTGAATGTCATGCAAGAGTGGTCAAAGCTGAGGGCGGAAGGTCTGACACAATCAGTGCCAGGGAAGGCAGTTAAAACAAAAAACATAACAACTTGAAGAAACGCTTCCCGAACATTGGAGCGTTGTTTTTCGTGTATGTGTGTGTATGTATATACATGCCTCGACGACACGGAAGTAAACATAGAAACTTGGAAAAGCGAGGTTCTTGGCCGTTTTCGGCCTCTGGAAGCCCTCGCCGGGCCCCGGGGCCGTGAAAAAGCGACTCAGGAAGAAACATTGGACCTATAGGGAAGCAGTTTGGACCTCCGCGGCCCACGCATCGCAGAAAAATTGAGCAGCCGAAGGCCGACGAGTCGGGGGCTGCTATAAAGGAGGCCCCTGGCCCAGTGTGCCTCCAGCTTGTCGCTCAATCTTGGAGCCCCCGGAGCCCTGTGGGCCTCGTGGGAGGTGCCCTGGAGGCCGTGGGAGCCTCCTTGGAAATCCTGGGGGCGCGGCCAGGGGCACCTTTTATGGCAACCCCCCGAACCCAGACATCCTCAGACATGACTTCGTGTCAATCCGCGGCCCCAGCTAAGACGAAGCCAGTACGAGGGAAAATGTGGGTGAGGATGAATCGAGAAACTCTGAGATCCCGTTGGTCTGGAGGATGCCTCGGGCGCCGCGACCTTCTCAGAGCGTTCCGGAACGCTCTGAGAGCGTTCTGGAACGCTCTGGAAGGAATTCATCTTCGTCCTAGTCCCGTCCGAGGTGGGTCCGTTTTGGGGTGTGGTGGGATGAGGAGGGATACGAACGTCTGGGTCCCGCCCGTGACCCGTGACCTAAGACGAAGCCAGGACGAGGATCAATCCGGGCGAGGATGAATGGGGAATCTCTGAGATCTGGCGGCTCTGGAGAATGTCTCTGAGCCCCGCGCGAGATCTGGCCTCGAAGGCCGCTGGGGTCCGCCGGAGGCCCCCGCCAGAGGGCGGCCGGGTGCGCGCGGGTCGCGGCGGAAAGGCTGGCCGGCGGGCCGCCCGGTGTGCGCCACCTGAAGGGGCGCGGGGCTCTCCTGGGCGCCGCCCTGGATGCACACGATGACCGACGGCGCGACGCCGCTGGTGGCGGCGCCCTCGCCGGGGAGAGGGGGGGCGCCGCCAGTGAGATCCTCCTCCACCTCCTCCTCCTCGCCCTCCTCCTCCTACCTCTCCTGCTGCTCCTCCTGCTGCTGCTCCTCCTACTCCTGCATTCTTCCCTCCTTTCCCCCCCCCGTTCCCCTCTCGCCCCCCATAGCCCCCTCCTCCCCTCCTCCCCGCACGCCTCCTCCCTCCTCCTCCTCCTTCCTCCTTTTCCTCTCGCTTTGCATGAAGTCGGGGTCCTTCCCACCCGTTCCAGTCTTCCTCCTCGTCCTCCTCCCCCTCCCATCTTCCCCCTCCTCCTCCTCCCGCCTCCTTCTCCTCCGTCCCTCGCCCCCCCCTGAAGGGGGCCCCCTCCTCCTCCCCTCGCTCCCTGCTCCTCCTCCTCCTCCTCCTCCTCCTCCTCCTCCTCTCTCCCTCGGCTGCTCGGCCTAATCCTCCTCCTCCTCCATCTCCTGCTGCTCATCGGTGCTGCTTCCAATCCTCCTCCTCCTCCTCGTTCTCGTCCTCCTCCTCCTCCTCCTCGCTCCTCCTCCGTCCTTTTTTCCTCCTCCTTCTCATCATCATCCAGCTCCTCCTCCTCCTCCTCCTCCTCCTCTTCTCCTCCTCCTGCCTCCTCACTCCCCTCCCCTCCGCCTCCTCCTCCTCCTCTCCGTGCTCGTCCTGCTCGTCCTCCTCCTCCTCTCCTCCCTTCTCCTCCTCGGCACATCATCATCATCATCTTCATCATCAATCATCATCATCATCATCATCATCTCAGCATCATCATCATCATCAATCAGCGACAACAGCATCAGCAGCATCATTCATCATCAGCATCATCATCATCATCATCATCAGCATCAATCATCATCAATCATCATCATCATCATCAATCATCATCATCATCATCATCATCATCCCCTCTCCACATTATCATAACAGCAGCATCATCACCACCAGCCACCATCATCAGCTTTAGCACATCAGCAGCTTTAGCATGAGCATCAGCACCAGCATCAATAACGATCATCATCATCATCTTCATCATCATCATCATCATCATCATCATCATCATCATCTTCTTCATCATCATCATCATCATCATCATCATCATCATCATCATCATCATCATCATCATCATCATAAGCATCATCGTCATCATCATCATCAACATCATCCTCATCAGCATCATCAACATCATCATCATCATCATCATCATCATCAGCATCATCATCATCAGCATCATCATCATCATCATAATCCTCATCATCATGCGATTCCGCCTCCCCCCCTCCCTTTCCCCTCACCCTCCCTCTACAATTACACAATATGGATACTACTCTCCTCTCTCCCCTGGTCACGTCCGGGTAAATGGCCGGCCCCCCCTCCGCGCACTGGTTTGTTTACACACAAGGTTCCCCAGAAACGGGTTTTCACTTGGTTGTTTTCAAAATGCTGCTCTCGCTGAGGCGCTGGCTTCATTTTTGGGCCACCGCTCATTCCGAATCGTGCTCCCGCTGCAACGCTGACCTCATTTCCGCGCTTCCGCTCGTTCCGAACCGTGCTCCCGCTGCAGCGCTGGCGTCATCATTTCCAGTGTCATGCCACGGCATGGTTTCGGTCCTTCCAAATAGGCTCCAAAATCTAGAAAATGGCCTCCCGAAAAAACCATCGGAAGTGATTACACATTCGGTGCCGATTAGTTGATGTTTTGATTTGTTGGGCCGCAGAAGCCCCCACTTTGGGGCGTCGCCACGCCATGCTATGTCATGCTACGAGCTGATCTCCAACACCATGCTATGCCATGTAACCCGATGCCATGCTACGGCATCCGACTGTGCGAATAGAGAAGCAATCTACGCCATGGTAAGGGATGGGAGGGAGGGGTAGGACGACAGATGAGACGCGAGCGCACCTAGCTTGCCTCCCCTCCCCTCCCCTCCCCTCCCCTCCCTCGTCCTTCGAAGTACACATAAGCCCTCCCTGTCGCGCCACAAGACGCGCCTTGGAGCTGCGCGTCCAACATCTACACTCATGCAGGGCGGCTCGGTTTCAAAACAGGGCTCTGCCCGAGCGGGCGGTCCTCAGAATGGGCCTCTCGATCCGACGCCGCGCGCACTCGTCGTGAACATATCCCACGGTAACATGGAAGAACGGCGGGCGGTTTCCAAAATGGTGGCTCCCAGCTGTGCGCCGCGCACACTCGTCTGAAAACAAATTCCCTGTCACACGGATGGAGGGCGAGCCGATTCCCAAATGGGGCTCTCGCTTTGGCGCCGCGCACATCGTCGTGAGCAGATCCAGCACTTATTCGGACTAAGGCTGGTCCTTTTCAACATGCGCCGCCAGTCGCCTGAGGCTTCCACAACACACCCGCACAAAATGGTGCACCAGGTGCATGGACGATGGGCTGTTTGTTTCAATCTGATGCTCTCGCTCGAGACGCCGCTGGGCGGATGGAGACCAGGAGTCCCGATGAAGCAGCAGGAGACGAGGACGACGGCCGGCTCCTCTTCACAGCGGGACTGTCGCTCAGCAGTTCGTTGCAAAGCTCGACCCCGCTTTCCGCCGGGACTTCTGTCGCGACGCGAGGTGGTCAGGGACGAGCAGGAGGAGGAGGAGGAGGAGGAGGAGGAGGAGGAGGACGAGGAGGAGGAGGAGGAGGAGGGGGTGGTGGAAGGAGGGAGGAGGAGGAGGAGAAGGATGGAGGAGGAGAAGGAGGATTGAGTAGGAGGAGAAGGCTCAGGGGAGGATGGATTGACCGTCAATCGCCCATGGTGGAGGGAGGGAGGATGGCGGATGGAGGGGGAGGAGGAGAAGGGAGGAGGAGGTGTATCGCATTCCTCCCAGCTCTGAGGATGTAGGGCCACCTCTTTCGAGACGGAGCTCCCGCCGAATGGCGGGCCCCAGTGGGCGCTCGTCTCTCTGAAGGGGCGCTCAGTGTGCGCAGTAAGCAGGACAGGCCTCTGTCGGGACGGGCGAGGAGGGAATTGGGGCTTGGAAGGTCTACTGCCTCCTCCTCCTCCTCGTCCTCATCCAACTTCTCCTCCTCCTCCTCCTCCTCCTCCTCCTCCTCCTCCGCCTCATCCAACTTCTCCTCCTCCTCCTCCTCCTCCTCCTCCTCCACCCTCCCTCCCACCTCCTCCTCACTCCTCCTCCTCCTCCGCCACTCCGCCTCCTTTACTCCTTCTCCTCCATCCTCTCCTTCACCCTCCTCCTCCTCCTCCTCCTTTCACCCTCCTCCTCCTCCTCCTCCTCCTCCTCCTCCTCCTCCTCCTCCTCGTCCTCCTCCTCCTCCGCCTCCTCCTTCTGCTCATCCCTCTCCCGAAACCTTTGGGGTCCTACGGAGACCCGCCTGAACTTGTGGGCACTCCCTCACTTCATACCTGCGGCTTGCGACCCCACCTCGGCATCGGGCAGCCCCAAAAAAGGCCCGAAAGCGGCCGACTCTACAGATGCCCCCCCGCCCCCCGCCTTGATCAACGCTAGAGACCGTGTCTGGCGCCGCCCCTGCGCATGCCGACCGCGCAGTGGAAGCCCAGATCTCCGACGTCGTGATGGTTTCACATCATAACTTGGATCTTTCAAAGTCTAGGCCTCTCGCCGAGACACGCCTGTTTGCGGCCCGAGCTGTTCTTGTAACGGTCCACGGAGCCCAGGGAGGGCCCTGGGGAGCGGGAAATGGCCACCGAGCTCCCCCGCTATGTTTTCACAATGACAGGACCCGAACAACGAGCGTATTGATTTTGTCCGAGACACGTGCCCCCCCACCGCTCGACCACTTCCCGGGGACAAGGTCCTTGCCGGTCCCGAGCCGTTGCCTGTCGGTCCTGAGGACCGACAGACAAAATTAGGAGAAACCGCCGTGCCGATTTTGCTAGAGACGCCCGATGTCTGCGACCTCGGGTGGCTCCCCAGACGTCCGGCTGCTCCAATTCTTTCGATGCGTGGGCCCTGTGGAGGTCTGGACCCCATCCCCAGCGCAGGCTCGCCGTCCTGCGTCGTTTGTTCAACGATCCCGCGGCCGGGCGACGGGCCCCGGAGGCCGAAGACATCCACCAACCGCCCGCTCCAATGTTTTGGGAGGCGTCGGAACCCTCGAGTAGGAGACCGACTACAGAACTGATGTACTCGAAATTTTAACTTGTCGTCGAACCGACGGACACTACGTAGAACGTTCCTAGATCCACGAAGATGTCTGCACATCTTCTCGTAGATTCAACAAGGAAATCCACATTGGGCTACTGAAAATCAAGTCTGCAGTCGATCCCATATTCGAATCTCTGTCTCTTCCGCCGTGCTCGGCGTCGGAGGCCGTGCCCTACTGGGATGGGCGCGGATGTCGCTAAGGAGAGAAGGGGGTATATCAATGGATGCGAAGGTGGGTTGTATCTGGCCTTAACTAGCTCATGAATCGGTTGCTCATGCCCCAGGTGGCTTGCGAGGGATGGCGATCCAGACTAAGTGGACTCCGCCACATTGGCGAAGCTGTTTAATCCCTCTAAGCCACTGGGGGCATGTGTGACCCACGCATACGCTAGGTTAGGCCAAGTGTAGCCCCTGTGGCGTCCACTGGTCAAACCGTTATCCCCTTAGCGACCCCCACGCCCATCCCAGTATGCAAACCCCAAGAACATCATACCCCGCAGATACGGATAAGAGTGAGGGGGCGGTGGGGACGACGGCAGTTTGCCAGACTCTGGAGAGGCCCGCCGCAGGCACCAACGTTTCACAACAAATTATACAACGAGCCCGTCGCAAGCCCCGATTCTTGCGTTAAACCAATGTGGGTAGATCGTGGGTGGGTCGCAAAAAGGGTCGCTGGTGGGTCGCGGGTGTAGAGGGCAGAAAATCCACCCCATAATAACCACCCCAACAAGCGAAGCCGTTTAGTAAACGTACATGCCAGGGCTGTTTAGTGAAGGGCAGGGCAGGGCTGTTTAGTCAACAGGGCAGGGGGTCGCGGGGTGGGTCGCGGGTGGGTCGCGGATGCGTCGCGGATGGGTCGCGGGGTGGGTCGCGGGTGGGTCGCGGGTGGGTCGCGGGGTGGGTCGAGGGTACGTCGCGGGGTGGGTCGCGGGTGGGTCGCGGGAGGGTCGCGTGGTGGGTCGCGGGTGGCACGACGACAACAAACAACAACAACACCACCAACAACAACAGCAGCTACAACAACAACAAGAGCGACAACAACAACAGCAGCAACAACAACAGCAACAACAACAGCAACAACAACAGCGACCACAACAACAGCAACAACAACAACAGCAGCAACACCAACAGCAACAGCAACAACAACAACAGCAACAACACTCATTATAAGACCGCTCGCTCTTACAAGCCCGTGTGTCATTCAAAACGAGTTCCCCACACCCTCGATACTCGCCTTATTTGTCTTCGATCACACCCCCTGTGGAGGGATTCCTTCTCTTTGCGGGGGGCGGCGGGCTTAGACAGGCGGGCAAACCTGAACGGGCGGACGATCCTTCGTAGGCGTACATGTGCCCGCCATTGGAACTGCTGTGGGCCCTGCAAAAAGAAGAGGGGGAGAACGAGGGAGAGTGGGAGGAAAGGAGGGGGAGGAACGAAGGAAGACGGAAAACGCCAGGAGGGAAGGAGCGAAGATGGGGGGCGGTTGACTAGAGGCAGAGAAAGAGAGAGAGAGAGAGAGAGAGAGAGAGATAGAGAGAACAAAAAAAACATACAGATAAGAGAGATCGAGAACGAGAGAGAGAGAGAGAGAGAGGGTAGAGAGAGAGAGAGAAAACAAACAACAAAACAAAAAAATAACGAGGGAGGAGGCAAGAGAGGGGAGAGAGAAGGGAGGAGGGAGAGGAGGTAGGGCAGAGAGGCATAAGGATGAGGGAAGAGAGAAGGAGAGAGAAAGGAGGAGAGGAGAGAGGGGGGAGGAGGGAGAGGGAGAAGGAGCAGGAAGGTAAGAGCGTGAACGTTCGAGGGAGTCCTAGGCGAAAGCGCCGTTCCTGAAGGAAGTCTCGGGCGGGAGCCCACGACGGGCCGGCGATCCCCTGACGGGCGAGTCGTGCGGGTGGGACATTCAAGCGGGATGCCTCAGAATGGCGAGAGCGCGATTACTAAGTAAATTGTAACGACGTCCTGGGCGCAGCGTCTTTCCTGAGCGTCGAAAGCGCGATTTCTGACTACATTGCATGAAAGTCACAGGCGAGAGCGCAATTCCTGAACAAAATGTGAAGGGTTCTCTGGCGGGAGCGGGGGTCATGATTAAATTGTGAAGAAGTCTTGACTCAATTGCGAGGAAGTCTCAAGCGGGAGCGCCGTTCCTCAGTAAAGTGTGAGGAAGTCTCAGATGGGAGCGGGGGTCCTAAATTGCGAGGAAGTCACAGGCGGGAGCACCGACCCTGAGTAAATTGTAAGTTTTTGTAATCCAAGGGGCCAGGGGCCCAGTTTGAGCCTCAAGATTTTCCCTGATGGAAAAAAACAGAGTGCGAGCGTCGAGGGGCACACTTTGATTCAGAAGAGGCAGTATGCACCAGTGGGGGGATCATCAATAACTATTCTTCAGGAATGAGAGTTCAACAACAACAACAACGATAACAACAACAACAACAATCACAACAACAACAACAACGATAACAACAACAACAAAAACAACAACAACAACCACAACAACAACAACGATAACAACAACAACAACAACAACAACAACCACAACCACAACAACAACAACAACGACGACGACGACGACGACGACAACAACAACAACAACAACCATTTTAAGGCTGTACGCTCTTACTTGCCCGCGAGTCATTCAACACGTATACCCTACACCCTCGATACCCGCCCTCTTCGTCTTCGATCACACCCCTTTCGGGGGGATTATTTCTCTTTGCTGGGGCCGGCGGGCTTAGACGTACGGGCAAACCGGAACGGGCGGACAATCCTTCGGGGGCGTACATCTCTCTGCCCGCCATTGGAATTGGCGCGGGCCCTGCAAGAGGAGGAGGGGAAGAACGAGGGAGAGTGGGAGGAAGGGGAGGGGGAAGGACGAAGGAAGAGGGAAGATACCACGTTGTGAAGGCGTCCTTGGCGCGCGCGTGGTTCCTGAGCGCCGAAACGCAATTCCAGAATAATTTGTGAGGACGTCGCACGCGAGAGCGCAGTCCTGAGTACATTGTGAGGAAATCTCAGGCGGAAGCGGGGGCCCTGACTAAGTTGCGAGGAAGTCTCAAGCGGGAGCGCCGTTCCTGAGCAAATTGCACGGAAGTTCTCAGGCGGGAGCGGGGGTCCTCACTAAATTGCGAGGAAGTCTCAGGCGGGAGCGCCGTTCCTGAGTCAATTGCGCGGAAATGTCAGGCAGGAGCGGGGGGTCCTGAGTAAAATTCGAAGAAGTCTCAGGCGGGAGCGCCGTTCCACGTAAATTGCACGGAAGTCTCAGGCGGGAGCGGGGGTCTTGATTACATTGCGAGGAAGTCTCAGAGGGGAGCGCCTTTCCTGAGTAAATTGCGCGGAAGTCTCAGGCGGGAGCGGGGGTCCTGAGTAAAAATCGAGGAAGTCTCAGGCGGGAGCCGTTGTTGTTGTAGCCCGGGGGGCAGGGGCACAGTTTGAGCAGGAAGACTTTCCTTGAGAAAAAACAAGGTGCGAGCCCCGGGGGTGGCACTTCAATCGAAAAAAATCAATGTGCACCGGTGGGGGGGATCAACAATAATTATTCTTCAAGAATGAGAGTTCAACAACAACAACAACAACAACAACAACAACAACAACAACAACAACAACAACAACAACAACAACAACAACAACAACAACAATTACTAGCACGTGGGGACACTCCGTTCTCACCAGTGCCAGGGTTTTCATAGGAGGCGGGCAATACCCCCACTTTGTGGGGGGGCCGGTTCAAGCTCTACCAAATTTCCAAACGACTCTTCGCCACCACCCACACCCAGCTTCCCGCCCTATGACGTTCGGACACTTCACTTCGTGGCCTGCGGACGACCGTGGCTACTACACTGGCGCATGGGTACAGTGACTTGTTGTGGTAACATTTTCTGGGCGCTAACTTAGTATACGAATTGTCTGACTGTAGCGCGAGCTCATGTAACATAAATGTTGAAAAACCATTGGTTTTTTAGGATTCGGACAGCGCGCGCGGGTAGAAATTTTGAAAATTCGTACAGATGTTTTTCGAGGACCTACGGTGCGATTCGTATGATTTTATGTTACGCGGTGCTAAAATTCCTAAGAAACCCAATGGTTTTTGAAGATTTCGGCGTGCGCGCGCGAAGAAAAAACCAATGTGCCCCGCATGGTATTATTTGACAGGGATGATGGCCCTGGCAGGTGCGCAACCGTTGTTGGAGAAGTTCGAAGCAAATAAGTTGCTCGCAAAAGCCCGTTTGACAGAAATGTTTAAAAAGTGTTGGGTTTCCTACAAATCCGCAAGAGCGCGCGGGATGAGATTTTGACACTTTTTTGTTGAAAAACCATTGGTTTTTGATGTTTTTATGTTAAAATCGCTTACGAACACTAAGGTTTTGGAAGGATTTCGTCTTGCGCGCGCGAATGTCCACTTTACCTTATTTTTTGCAAGGGATTCTTGAAGTTTGGTTATGTTAGAACAAGAAATGTCCACTTTGCCTTATTTTTTGCAAGGGAAAACCGCCCGTAACAAAACAACCGGATCCGGACCAACCCGTTTTGCCGGAGACTTCCTCCCGAAAATGATGAAAACATGGCTGCGGCCTAGGCGCGGCGAGGGGGTCGTGCACCAGGGGTCCCAACAATAATTATTCTTTAGAAGTAATAATGTTCAACAACAACAACAACACCAACGACAACAACAACAACAAACAACAACAACACACATAACAACAACAGCAACAACAACAACAACAACAACGACAACATCGCAACACGCAGAACTTTCACCACGAATTCCTTATTCAGCCACGCGCCCAGGGACAATGAATGACCGTTCGGCCCTCTCACTCTGAACACACCACCACCACGTCGATTCCTCCTCCCTCCACTACCCTCTTCTTCCTCTCCTCGTTCCTGGGGGAGGGAGAGGGGAGGGAGGTGGTGGTGGTGTAGATGTTTGGGCTCCGTAGAGTAGCCGATCCCATATTCAAATCTCTGGCTCGTCCGCCGTGCTCGGCGTCGGAGGCCGCACCCTGCACGGCGCGTCGCCGCCACCAACAACAAATTATCCTGGCGAAGGCCCCAACCATATGCAAAGGTGAATACCGCAGGGCAGGTGGGACGAAGCAAGAGGAATTCTCTATGGGGCCACGATCCTCGTGAGGGGTGTGCCGAAATGGCCCGAGGCCGCCATGCGAACGCTGCCACTGGGGCCTTCGGTGGAGCTCCCTTATGGGGCCACGATCCTCGTGAGGGGTGCGCCGAAATATCCGGAGGCCGCCATGCGAACGCTGCCACTGGGGCCTTCGGTGGAGCTCCCTATGGGGCCACGATCCTCGTGAGGGGTGTGCCAAACTGGGGCGGGGCCGCCATGCGAACGCTGCCACTGGAGCCTTCGGTGGAGCTCCCTATGGGGCCACGATCCTCGTGGTTGGTGTGCCGAAATGGTCCGAGGCCACCATGCGAACGCTGCCACTGGCGCCTTCGGTGGAGCTCCCTATGGGGCCACGATCCTCGTGAGGGGTGTGCCGAAATGGCCCGGGGCCGCCATGCGAACGCTGCCACTGGGGCCTTCGGTGGAGCTCCCTATGGGGCTGCGAACCGTGTGAGGGGTGTGCCGCAATGGGGCAGGGCCGCCATGCGAACGCTGCCACTGGGGCCTTCGGTGGAGCTCCCTTATGGGGCCACGATCCTCGTGAGGGGTGCGCCGAAATGGCCAGAGACCGCCATGCGAACGCTGCCACTGGGGCCTTCGGTGGAGCTCCCTATGGGACTACGATCCTCGTGAGGGGTGCCCCGAAATGGGGCGGGGCTGCCATGCGACCGCTGCCACTGGGGCCTTCGGTGGAGCTCCCTATGGGGCCACGATCCTCGTGAGGGGTGCGCCGAAATGGGGCGGTGCCGCCATGCGAACGCTGCCACTGGGGCCTTCGGTGGAGCTCCCTATGGGGCCACGATCCTCTTGAGGGGTGTGCCAAACTGGGGCGGGGCCGCCATGCGAACGCTGCCACTTGGGCCTTCGGTGGAGCTCCCTATGGGGCCACGATCCTCGTGAGGGGTGTGCCAAAATGGGGCGGCGCCACCATGCGAACGCAGCCACTGGGGCCTTCGGTGGAGCTCCCTTTTGGGGCCACGATCCTCGTGAGGGGTGCGCCGAAATATCCGGAGGCCGCCATGCGAACGCTGCCACTGGGGCCTTCGGTGGAGCTCCCTATGGGGCCACGATCCTAGTGAGGGGTGTGCCGAAATGGGGCGGGGCCGCCATGCGAACGCTGCCACTGGGGCCTTCGGTGGAGCTCCCTATGGGGCCACGATCCTCGTGAGGGGTGTGCCGAAATGGGGCGGGGCCGCCATGCAAACGCTGCCACTGGGGCCTTCAGTGGAGCTCCCTATGGGGCCACGCTCCTCGTGAGGGGTGCGCCGAAATGGGGCGGGGCCCCATGCGAACGCTGCCACTGGGGCCTTGGGTGGAGCTCCCTATGGGGCCACGATCCTCGTGAGGGGTGTGCCGAATGGCCCGGGGCCGCCATGCGAACGCTGCCACTGGGGCCTTCGGTGGAGCTCCCTATGGGGCCACGATCCTCGTGAGGGGTGTGCCGAAATGGGGCGGGGCCGCCATGCGAACGCAGCCACTGGAGCCTTCAGTGGAGCTCCCTATGGGGCCATGAAACGCTGTACTGGGTGGGTGAAACGCGGGGAGGAGGGGGAGGAGGGGGAGGATGAAAGGAGAGGAGGAGGAGGAGGAGGAGGAGGGAGGAGGAGGAGAAACGCGGGGCGACGTCTCTTCAAAACGAGGACCCAACACCACAGGATGGTTGGGAAAAACCGTGGAGGATCTGGGGCCGCCGCTCGCCGGCCGAGCGGCGGCGCGGGAGCCGAGGCGGCGGCCCCGACGGCCACGCGGTGCTCCAGCTCCTTGGGGGGGGGGGGGGGCGATGCCCAGAGACCCCTCGCTCTGTCTGGTGGCAACTCGTGGGGACCTCCCGCCATCTTGTGACGCTCTTGCGAATCGACGCTAATCGACGCTACATCGACGCTAAATCGACGCGAACTCGACGCTGATCGAGGCTAGCCGACGCAAATCGGTGCTACCTTAGCGACTCCCAGACCACAATCGACGCGAGTCGACGCTGAAGACAGAATTGCGAGGGTACACGAGGCTCCCACGATTTGCTACCGAACGCGTTGTGAAGAAATCACGACGGGAGAGTGTTCGCCATTTGTTCGGTCTCTCTGGGGACCCTTGTATACCGGGCCCAGGGGCCGTCACAAAGACCGGCTCAGGAGGAGAAAAACCTGTCCCAGACCTCTGAGGCTCGAAGTGGTGATACGTCGAGGGGTAGGCACAGGAGAGGATGCATCGACGTCGAACGGACCATACATCGCCCATGTGCGTAGTCGATGCAGAGCGCCCTGCGCCTCGTTTATACATCGCGCCTCGATATTTTGACGATCGCAGCGCCCTCGGAGCCCTGGGGTCGTCGCGGCGCGCGCCCTGGGGGGGGGGGGGGGGGGCGCGGCGGCTGTCTGGGAGCACCGGTCTCGGCACGCCCTCTTGTGAATACCTTTACCCAGACCTCCGGCGCCTCGAAACATAGAGACGGAGCCCAAACCACCTCGCGCCGCGAACAAAATCACGACCGGGAGGTGTTTCTCCATTCTCGGCCTCCGGGGGCCCATTACTGGGCCTACAGACGACCCAAGATAAAACACGATCGACCCTCGAACCCAGAAAAGAATATAGAAATGTAACGCATGGCAACGCTTCAAAGACACCTGATTCGGCGACGGGCAAAAGCAATGCTGAAAATATCGATCTTGATGTCCCGTGCCGAGGGCTATGGTATTGTGCGCCGTGCTGAACTGCGATGTGCTGACTTTGCTCTATAGCGTTGTGGATCGAGTCCTCCTTTGCATCCGAGTCCTGACCGAACTGATCCGGAACTTCAGCTCGAGCTGCCTGGACACAGAACAGCTGCCCCAGAGCAATTGACAGGGGGACATGCCAGGAGGACGCGCCGCGGAACGTCCCCCCAGTGGATCGGCCCCCCGGTGACGGTGCATCGCCAGTGGATCGGCCGGCTGCCCCCCGACTCCGCAGGATCCGTGGCGGCATGGGCTGTCGGGCCCCATCGGCGAGGAGTAGGCGACGGGGGGGGGGGGGGGGCGAGGCACGTCCCCTGCGCCGCTCCCCCCCTCTAACGCTGCCCCTGACAGTTGGAAGGCCTGGACCACCAGATCTCCGGCGCAGCGCTTCTTCACAACAGCCACCCCCAGAGGTACAAGCCCCCTGCCCCTAAACAATTGATTCGTCCCGTCCTGTTCTCTGACAGTCCAGGGGCCCGCGCGGAGGGTCCCCAGTCCGGAGGTGTCCAAAAACTGGCCGTCATGCCGCGAGAGGACGTGCGGGTCCAACGCACAACTGGATTTCGGGTCTGTCACACTTCGGGTCTACGGCGGGCTTTCGGGACGATCCCGGCACCCTCGGAATGCCCTCGGCGAGACGCAGGCATTGGAGCGCGTCGCGAGGCTGGAACGCCTACGAGAACCGATGAAAACGTGTGAAGGCCTCGCGCCTCGAATCTCGGAAACCTCGACCCATCCACCAGGCGACCAGGCGAGGGCGCCGAGGGACGATGATGAGAAGGGAAGAAGATGATGATGATGATGATGATGATGATGATGATGATGATGATGATGATGATGAAGATGATGATGATGATGATGATGATGATGATGATGGTGATGATGATGCTGATGATGCTGATGGTGATGGTGATGGTGATGGTGATGGTGATGATGATGCTGATGATGATGATGATGATGATGATGATCGACAGGAGAAGTTGGAGGAGCAGGAGGAGGAAGCGGAGGAGTAGCAGGAGGAGGAGGAGGAGGAGGAGGAGCACGAGCAGGAGCAGGAGGAGGAGGAGGAGTACGATGAGGATGAGGAGGAGCAGGAGGAGAGGAGGAGGAGGGGGAGGAGGAGGAGGAGGAGGAGGAGGAGGAGGAGGAGGAGGAGAGGAGGAGGAGCTGGAGGAGGAGGAGGAGGAGGAGGAGGACGAAGAGTAGGAGGAGATGAGGGAGAAAGAGAAGGAGGACGACGAGGATAAGAGGAGGAGTATGTAGAGAAGGAGGGCCAGGAGGAGGCGGATTACGAGGAGGGCGAAGAGCAGGAGGAGATGAGGGAGGAGGAAGAGGAAGAGGAGCAGGAGGGGGAGGAGGAGGTAGAAGAAGGGGAGGCGGAGTGGGAGGAAGAGGAGGAGGAGGAGGAACAGGATGATGATGATGATGATGATGATGATGATGATGATGATGATGATGATGATGATGATGATGATGATGATGATGATGATGATGATGATGATGATGATGATGATGATATGATGATGAGATGATGATGATGATGATGAGGAGGAGGAGGAGGAGGGGAGGAGAGGAGAGAGGAGGAGAGGAGGAGGGAGGAGGAGGAGACGACGACGACAATGAGGAGCAGGAGGAGCAGGAGGAGGAGGAGGAGGGCGAGCAGGCCACGCGGAGGAGGGGGAGGAGGAGGGCGAGCAGGCCACGAGGAGGACCCCCCCCCGTGCTGGGTGGGCTCCATGTTGGATGCGGCGACGGGCGCGGCGCAGCAGCGCAGGGCCTCACGGACGGCCTCGGCGCTGCCCGCGCCCGGCGCGGCGGGTGCTGCCGCGGAGCTGCTGGCGGAGCCGCCGTCGGGGGCGCCCGGCCTACGAGGGGGGCGGGCGGGGGAGGAACGGCACGCAACGTTCATGCTCGTCGTCGTCATCGTCCTCCTCCATTTCCTCCAGTCCCTCCTCCTCCTCCTCCTCCTCCTCCTCCTCCTCCTCCTCATCATCATCATCATCATCATCATCATCATCATCATCATCATCATGCTCATCATCATCATCATCATGATCATCATCATCAGCAGCATCATCATCATCAGCATCATCATCATCGTCGTTGTCGTTGTCGTTGTCGTCGTCGTCTTTTCATCAAGATCATCATCATGAGCAGCATCATCATCAGCATCATTATCATCAGCATCAGCATAATCATCATCAACAACATTATCATACTGATCGTCATCATCAGCATCAGCATCAGGATCAGCACCGTCGTCATCATCGTCATCATCCTCATCATCAGCATCATCACCAGTATCATTAGCAGTATCAGCATAGGTGTGATCATCATCAGTATCAGTATCAGTATCAGTATCATCATCGCCAGCATCATCATCATCATCATCATCATCATCACCATCATCATCATCATCATCATCATCATCGAATTATTCCTCCTCCTCCATTTCCTCCTCCGCCTCCCCGTCCCCCTTTCCTCCTCGTCCTATTCCTCCTCCTTCTCCTGATTTCCCTTCTTCGTCCTCTTCCTCCTCCTCCTCCTCCTGCTCCTTCTTCTCCTTCTCCTCCTCCCCCACCTTCGATCAGAAGCCGTCGCGCGCTGGGAAGCGAGAGAAGGGAACGAGGGAGGAAGGGAGGTAGGAGGAGGAGGAGGAGGAGGAGGAGGAGGAGGAGGAGGAGGAGGGGGAGGACGGGAGGGAGGAGGGCAGGGGAGGAGGTGAGGGAGCAGGGAACAGGGGGGAGGAGGGGGGAGGGAGGGCGCAACGCAGGCGTCTCCATGGGCCGCAAGGGCTTGCGCAGCGCAGACCGGTGCATCGAGCGTCGCCCTCGACCACACTCGAGGATCGAGGCTCGAGGCTCGATGAGCCCGAATCGAGGAACGCAAGAGACGACAAGGATCAAGGGCGGTCTGACGTCAAAGAAACCAGAAATGGCTCGGGGGGCTCGCCCAGCAAGGAAAAACGGCGGGGCCAAATACGGTACGTTCTGACACCACAGGCCAGACGATCAGGACGCTCGTACCACACAGCCACAAGGTTTGTAGACATCGTGACCAACATCTTGATGCAGAAAGCGACGCCGGGGCAAGCTGGCTGCCCCCTCCGAGTCACCTCATGACGACGAGGAAGGCATAGCCAGGCAATCTTTAATGCCCCATCAAAAGCAACCCATAGCCAGGCGATGCTTTGGTGTTACCCGCCCTTGGGTGGTGAGGGACTTGGAGGCCTTGGACCTTGGACCTTAGGGGCCTCCAGAGGCTTCCGAGGAGCGTGCAGACTCTGTCTCGTGTTCTGCGCGAGCTCCTCCGCCTCCCCCCACCTCAGGGCATGGGCCATGGGGGGGCATGCAGTAGACAAGCACGATAAGACATCTTGCTGTATGACATGCTGGGACACCTTAAATCCTCGGTCGCGGGAGGTCCAAAGGTGCCCCAGAGATTCTGTATGTCCCTGTAGCCGTCGGGGGATACGAAATTGCGCGGGGCACCTGCCGGCACGGCGGTGTCCCGCTTCACGTGCCAACTGTACAGTGCGCGTTCTTTCTCCAGGTGAGCTGTGAATATGCAGGCGGCAAGCTCCAGCTCGTGTGCCACCTGATCCTGCGACCAGTTCCCGATACCGTCACTGCTGACGTCTCGCCGCGCGGTTTGTTCTCGACGCGCCCATGTGGACGACGCCGCCACAACGGCAAACCAACAGCTAGCCCTGCGGCCCGCGCCCAAGCAGACGACGCCAGCACCACGGCAAACCTGCTAACCTTGCGTCCCACGCCCCAAGTGGACGCAGCTGGCACCGAGGTGGCGTTGGCCCTGGCGGGCGAGGCTTCCTCCCCAACGCGTGCGGCCGCACGTCAGAACAAACGGCGCAGCGACGTATCTTCTTCCACGGAACGGGTCGGCCACCTCTTCCACTCTACGCGGATTTCTCTGCCGCTCCTGAACTCTCAGAATGGGTGTGTTCACTTGACGCACGTCAGGTTGTAAACTGCTCTTGGCCGCGAACCTCCGTCGACCGATGTTTCGTTCCCCCACCGCGCTCAACCCTCGAGAATGGAGTGCACGACGGGGGAGTGGGGAGCGAGGGAAAATACTGCATGAGCGAAGGGGGGGGATGGGGCATGGGGGAGAGCGGGAGAAAGAGAGGGTGCGAGTGTGTTGTGGAGTGGCGGAAAGCGGGTGCGGAAGAGAGTGGCGGAGGGGTGTGGTGAAAGGGAAAAGGACAAGCTAGGTGCGCCCGCGCCATATCTGGTGTCCTACCCCTCCCTACCATCCCTTACCATTGCGTAGATCTCCTCTTTAATGCCGCAGCATGACATAGCATTACATGGCATAGTATGGTGCTGAAGTTCAACGCGTAGCATGACATAGCATGGCGTGGCGACGCCCCAAAGTGGGGACTTCTGCGGCCCAAAACGTCAACGAATCGACACCGAATGTGGAACCACTTCCGATTGCTTTTTCGAGGGGGCGGCATTTTCTACATTTTGAAGCCATTTGGAAGGACCGAACACCATGCCGTGGCATGGCGCTGGAACTAATGACGCCAGCGCTGCAGCGGGAGCACGATTGGAACGAGCGGAAGCGCGGAAATGTGGCCAGCGCTGCAGCTGGAGCACGGTTCGGAACGAGCAGAAGCCCGAAAATGAGGCCAACGCTTCAGCGCGAACAGAATTTTGAACACGAGCCCAAGCGCGGAAGCGCGGAAATGAGGACGCGCAGCCTGACATAGCATGGCGTGGCGACGCGCGACGCCCCAAAGAGGGGGGGGTGCTTCTGCGGCCCAAAAAGGCAATGAATCGGCACCGAATGTGTAATCACTTCCGATGGTTTTTCGGAGAGCATTTTCTAGATTTTGGGGCCGATTTGGAAAGACCGACAAGCCATGCCGTGGCATGATGCTGGAAATGATGACACCATCGCTGCAGCGGAGGCACGATTAGGAACGAGCGGAAGCTCGGAAATGTGGCCAGCGCTGCAGCGGGAACAACATTCGGAACGAGCAGTACCCCAAACATGAGGCCAGCGCTTCAGCGAGAGCAGCATCTCGAACATTAGCCTGGCGAAGGACCCAACCACATGCAGTTGTGAGCACCGTCGTTATATGCACCGCATTCGGAGGAGCTCCGTCTTGGGCCACGAAACGTGTGAGGGGTGTGCCAAAATAGGTGCGGTGGGCGGATGACAAAGGAGCCACTGGGGTCGTGCCGAAATGTTTGCGGTGGGCGCATAACGCAGCCACTGGCGCCTTCGGTGGAGCTCCCTATGGGGCCACGAAGCGCGTCAGGGGTGTGCCGGAACGTGCGTGGGTGACGCATGCGGGCGGTGGCACTGCGGCCTTCGGTGGAGCTCCCTCCCTATGGGGACACGAAACGTGTGAGGGGTGTGACGAAACGGATGTGGGTGATGCATGCGGGCGGTGGCACTGGCGCCTTCGGTGGAGCTCCCTATGGGGCCACGAAACGCGTGAGGGATGTGCTGGAATGGGCGTGGGTGACGCATGCGGGCGGTGGTACTGTGGCCCTCGGTCAAGCTCCCAATGGGGCCACGAAGCGCGTGAGGGGTGTGCCAGAATGTGCGTGGGTGACGCATGCGGGCGGTGGCACTTGGGCCCTCGGTGGAGCTTCCGATGGGGCCACGGAACGTGTGACGGGTGTGCCGACATGGGTGTGGGTGACGCATGCGGGCGGTGGCACTGGCGCCTTCGGTGGAGCTCCTTATGGGGCCACGAAACGCGTGAGGGGTATGCCGGAATGCGGGCGGTGCCACCAGAGCCTTCCTTGGAGTTCCCTATGCGGCGAAAAAAACATGTGAAAGGTGTGCCGAAATGGGTGTGGGTGACGCATGCGGGCGGTGGCACTGCCGCATTCGGTGGAGCTCCCTATGGGGCCACGAAACGTGTGACGGGTGTGCCGAAATTGGTATGGGCTGACGCATGCGGGCGGTGGCACTGCGGTCTTCGGTGGAGCTCCCTCCCTATGGGGCCACGAAACGTGTGAGGGGTGTGACGAGATGGGTGTGGGTGGGCGGTGGCACTGGCGCCTTCGGTGGAGCTCCCTATGGTGCCACGAAACGCGTGAGGGGTGTGACGAAATGAGTGTGGGTGACGCATGCGGGCGGTGGCACTGACGCCTTCGGTGGAGACAACTATGGGGCCACGAAGCGCTGTACTCGGTACTCTGAGGTGGGCCGGCCATTTCCCCGACGCTATCGGGGAGAGAGGAGAATAGTATCTATATTGTTCAATTCTACAGGGGGGGTCGGGGAGAAGGAGATGCAGGGGAAAGCAAGGTCAGCTCCAGTAACCGGGAGTCCCGAAGGACGACCAAGGCGCATCGTGCGGGCCCAGGCGTGTGGGAACGAACGGGCGTCATGCAATGAGGGCGTCTCCCCAACGCAGGCGAGGTATGCAGGCGCATCCACCCGGCGCCCGCTCTTTTCCACCGCGCCGAGTTCAGGGGCCACCTGGTCCATTGACTTTCGGTGTCCATTTCCCCATCCCCGGCGCTCAACCCCGGAGGATGGGGCCCACGTAGCAAACTCCCAGGCGGCCGCGCCCGCGTCCCCTTTCGGGGCGGGCCACACGCCCAAGCGGAAACACGTGGCACAAAATTGTGCGTCGAGAGGGCAGCATGCCATATAGCAGCGGGCCGAAAAGGACCGCGCCCGCGGCCGCAGTGGCCTGTTCGGCCTCGCCGCGGGGCAGCGGTCAAGAATATGCGCGCCCGGATGCCTGCGCATCCGCGGGGCGAAAAGGGCAAGGCCCCGAGAAGTCTGCGCGCCCGCCGCAGGACAGAGCAAGAGCAGGGCGCGCGTCCGGGCCCGCCGAGACCCTCGGCCGGCAAGGCAAGAGCTGCGGCGGGGGGCGCAGCAGCGAAAGCGGAACGCCGAAAGGGGGGGGGGGGCCCGCCCCTATGGGGGGGCGGCGTCTCACTCCGGACCCTCCCCGCCCAGGTACAGCCAGGTGGGGATGACGCTGTCGGGGTTCAGGGACACGGAGTCGATGCCCTCGTCCATGAGCCACTTGGCCAGCTGCGGCTTGTCGGAGGGGCCCTGGCCGCAGATGCCGACGTACTTGCCCTTCTTCTTGGCGGCCTGGATGAGCATCGACAGGCCCTTCATCACCGCCGGGTTCTCCTCGTCGAAGTACTGCGCCACCAGGCCGGAGTCGCGGTCCAGGCCGAGGGTCAGCTGCGTGAGGTCGTTGCTCCCGATGGAGAAGCCGTCGAAGTACTCCAGGAACTCCTCGGCCAAGAAGACGTTCGAGGGCAGCTCCGCCATCATGTTCACCTTCAGCCCGTTGACGCCGCGCTCCAGGCCGTTCTTCTTCAGGATGTCCAGCACGTCCGCGGCCATGTCCAGGGTGCGCACGAACGGGATCATGAGCTCCACGTTCGTCATGCCCATGTCTTCGCGCACCCTCTTCATCGCCTTGAGCTCCAGAGCGAAGCAGTCCTCGAACGCAGGGTCCGCGTAGCGGCCGCACCCGCGGAAGCCGATCATCGGGTTCTCCTCGTCGGGCTCGTACGCCTCTCCCCCCACCAGGGACTTGTACTCGTTGGACTTGAAGTCCGAGAGGCGCACGATGATGCGCTTCGGGTACACGGAGGCCGCCAGGGTCGCCACGCCCTCCGCGATCTTCGAGACGTAGAACTCCACGGGCGACGCGTAGCCCTTGATCTTCTGGTCGATGACGGCCTTCGTCTCGGCGTCGATGCTGCCGTAGTTGAGCAGCGCCTTCGGGTGGATGCCGATCGCGTTGTTGATCACGAACTCCAGGCGGGCGAGGCCGATGCCCTCGTTCGGGATCTGCCCGAACTCGAAGGCGGCCGAGGGGTTGCCCACGTTCATCATGATCTTGAAGCCGATCTCGGGGAGCGCGCCCAGGTCCTTGACGTCCCTCTTGAACTCGAGCTCCCCCTCGTAGACGAAGCCCGTGTCCCCCTCCGCGCAGGAGACGGTCACTGGGTCACCCATCTTGAGCTTCTCCGTGGCGTCGCCGCTGCCTACGATGGCGGGAATCCCGAGCTCGCGGGCGATGATGGCCGCGTGGCAGGTGCGGCCGCCACGGTTGGTGATGATCGCCGAGGCCTTGCTCATCACCGGCTCCCAGTCGGGGTCGGTCATGTCGGCCACGAGCACGTCCCCGGCCTTGAAGTCGGCCATCGCGTCCAGGCTGGTCAGCATGTTGACCTTGTCAGCGTTTTTGTTCCCCTTCCCGGGCAACGGTCGTTATCCCGGGGGGGGGGCGGGGGGGGGGGGCGGGAGGGCAACAGGAACAGCGGCCGAGGCGTGCACCCGCCAGGGTGCTTCCGCGCCACTGGTGCATCAATCGCCTGTGGGCGCCACAGTCCTTGTGCACACGACAAGGCCCGATGCCTGCGTGCAACACAGCGCCGCCTGTGTACACCACAATGCCTCCATACACCACACCAGTCGCTTGCACCGCAGCACAATGTTGCCTATGTGCACCGCAGTGCTTGTGTAAACTGCAGCAGCCGTGTGCGCACCAGCGCCTGTGTACACCACGTTGCCTGCGTGCGCCAGAGCGCTTGTGTACACCACAGCGCCTGTGCACACCACAGCAACCGTGTGCACCGCAACGCCTGTGCACGCCACGATGCCTCCGTGCACCACAACGCCTCCGCACATCAGACCGCCAAACGTGCCAACGAGCACATTACTAGTGTGCGAAGCTTCTTTGCGGGGCTCGCCACACATCGCGAAGACACTCAGGACACGTCATTAATCTCGTCCTCCTCCACCTCCTCATCCTCCTCCTCCTGCGCCTCATCCTCCCTCTCCTCTTCCTCTCCTGTCTCAACGGTCCTGACGGTCTTCGTTGAGGGGGGGGGGATACGGAGCGGGAGGATGAGCAGCAGGAAGAGCAAGAGGAGCATCAACAGGAGGAGCAGCAGGAGCCTCACGACGGGCTCGAAAGCCCCAGCGCCGTCGGCGTTGGTTTCTGACACCACGTGGATCGTTCAATCTTGAACGATATCCGCTCCCGAAGGACCCTGGAGGCCCTCGACCCTATTTTCGATACCGATTTCGCGCCGTGGGCTCGTTTTTGCGGGTCCAGGGGCCCGAAACGGGCCCCTGCGTCGCATTCAACCTCGAACGCCTGCTCAGCCCAAAACCGCTCGACATCGCCCCCCCCGACAGGCCGCCCTCTGAGTAGGGCACCTTGGCGATGAGTCCACCTGACCTATGCGCACCGCACTAGCCTGCAAGCGCCACAAGACGCACCACAACACGCTTGTGATCACCACAGCATGCCTTGTAGCACCACGCCATGCCTGTGAGCACAGCGCTATGCCTGCGGGGGGTCCACCCCCTAGCATGTGGGGGGGGGGGGGGCCCAGGCCACCCCGCCCAGTACGATCGTGAGCGTTACCCAGGGAGGGGGGAGGCCAGGGTAACGAGCGTTACGCTGGGAAGGGTAAAAACGCTCACCTTGCCGCTGCCGATGCGGCCGCCCACAGCGCGGCCCTCGCACAGGACTTTCCCGCGCTGCTCCATCGAGTAGGTCTCGAGGACGTTCTTCTTCTGGCGCGACGCCACCGTCTCCGGGCGGGCCTGGACGACGTAGAGCTGGCCGTCGTCGGCGTCCTTGCACCACTCGATGTCCATGGGCCTGCCGTAATGCTTCTCGATCTTCATGGCGATCTGGGCCAACTGCGTGACCTCCTCGTCCGTGACGGACCAGGCGGTGCGCTCCTCGGGGGTGGTATCGATGGTCTCGCTGCCGCCCTCCTTGGCGTACACCATCTTGACGAGCTTGGAGCCCATCGTCTTGGAGACCACTGCGTCCTTGCCCTCCCGCAGCGTCGGCTTGAAGACGTAGAACTCGTCGGGGTTGACGGTCCCTCCGACCACGGTCTCGCCGAGGCCCCACGCCGAGGTGACGAAGACGACGTCTTGGAACCCGGACTCGGTGTCGAGCGTGAACATCACGCCGGCGGAGGCCGCCTCGCTGCGGACCATCTTCTGGACGCAGGCGCACAGCTGCACCGTGCGGTGGTCGAAGCCCTTGTCGTGGCGGTAGGAGATGGCGCGGTCCGTGAAGAGGGAGGCGTAGCACTGGTGCACCTTCTCCTTCAGGGTCTCGTACCCGGACACGTTGAGGTACGTCTCCTGCTGGCCAGCGAAGGACGCGTCCGGCAGGTCCTCCGCGGTGGCCGAGGAGCGCACGGCGACCTGGAAGCCCTCGTTCCCCTGGGAGACGCGCTCCCACTGCCGCTTCAGCTCGTCCTCGAACTCGGCCTGCAGGGGCTGGTCCATGATCATCTGGCGCACCCGCTTGCCCACCTCCTGCAGCTTGGTCACGTCGGTGTAGATGCCCTCGTCCTCCAGGGCCTCGTTGATCCTGTCGCCCAGGCCGCCCTGCTGGAGGAAGTCCCTGTACGCCTGGGCCGTCGTGGAGAAGCCCCCGGGCACGGGGACCCCCGCGTCCGCGAGCCCCCCGATCATCTCGCCCAGGGACGCGCTCTTGCCGCCCACCTTCGGCACGTCGCCGTTGCGGAGCTCCTCCAGGGGGATGCACGGCCGCAGGTCGGCCTCCCCGCCGCGGGCGCACGCCACGACCCGGGCCCCGCGGGCGCCCGCGGACTTCTTCGGGCGCCGGGACCGCCGCAGGCCCAGCGCCGCCGCGCCGCCCGCCGCGGCCAGCCCGATGGCGCCGGGGCCCACCGCGGCACCCGCGGAGGCCTCCACGCGAGCGGGCTCCGGGCGGCCGCGGGCCTCCGCCGCCGGCGCAAGGAAGCGCCCGGCGGCCGCCGGCTGCGACGGGGCCACCGCGAACGCCGAAAGGGCCATGGCTGGCACTCGGGTTCTCTGGCGCCCGGAAGGCGATGGAGCGGCACCCGTGGCGAGCAAGCCGAGCGAACGCGCTCGAGCCAGACCTGGAGCCAAAGGCTACGGACCCAGCCGTCCCACCCTGGGGCCCACCCCCGTGCAACACAGCAGAGCTCAGAAGGTTCTGAAAAACAGTCGCGGGCGCCGTCGTGCTGCACACGCCAGAGGATACCGTCGAACGCGTGTGGGAGATCAGAACAGCGCTCCCCATGCCAGGAAGCAGGCTAGCCTATGATGCCCCCTGAAGGGACGAAGCAGAGAAAGCCTTTGCCACGGCCTCGGATTGCTGCACATTTGGGACATCCTCTGGGCCATGCCTGGAAGAGCACGCTCAATCAGAGAACCAGGAGAGCGGCGGGCTCGACGGCCGTCGGCGGCCTGGCAGCATGACGAGGAACGCCAGGGAGCCTGTGGAGGGCCAAAGAGGGCCCGAAGCCCACTCCCAAACGACCCAGGACCCCGCAACCTGCCCCGTAACGACGCCAGGTGCGCCAAGATTTTCACTGGCGCAACTGCGCGGGCTCGAGGGCTGTCGGCGGCCTGGCATCATGAGGAGCGCCAGGGAGCCCGTGGAGGGCCCAAGACGGCCCGAAGCCCACTCCCAAACGGCCCAGGACACCGCAACCTGCCCCAGAACCCCGTGTGCGCCAAGATTTTCACTGGCGCAACTGCACGGGCTCGAGGGCTCTCGGCGGCCTGGCATCATGAGAAGGAGCTCCAGGAAGCCCGTGGAGGGTCAAGGCTCCCAAACGGCCCAGGACCCCGCAACCTGCCCCAGAACCCCAATGTGCGCCAAGATTGTCATTGGCGCACATGCGCGGGCTCGAGGGCTCTCGGCAGTCTGGCATTAGGAGGAGCTCTGGAGAGACTGTGGAAGGTGCGCGCCAAGACGCTCCAAGACGGCCCTCGACCGTGTGCGCGCTGAGAGGGGAATGCTCATCGTGCTGCTGCTGCTGCTGCTGCTGCTGCTGCTGCTGCCTCGAACTCCCCCCCCCGATATCGAGATATCGAGATGTCGAAATATCGAGTTCCCGCCCGGCCCCGCCCCCGATATCGAGATATCGAGATATTGAGTCCCCGCCCAGCCCTGCCACCCGACATCGAGACATCGAGATATCGAGTCCCTACCCGCCACAATGCGATATCGAGATATCGAGACGTGAAGATATCGAGTCCTCGCCCGACACCGCCCGCGATATCGAGATACCGAGATATCGAGATATCGAGATACCGAGTTCCCGCCCGGCTCCGCCCCCGAGATCGAGACATCTAGATATCGAGAAATCGAGTCCTTTCGACCCCCACGGGACGCCTTGCGACGACAATGCGATATTCAGGGTCTCGCCGCCAGTGGGAGGCAAATCGTGGGGGGAACATCCTGTGCCACATACATTTCCTTGACAACATAAACAATCAACGGTGCGACCAGGACTGGCCATCAGGAAGAACTTACGTACCACATACCCCCCCCCCAAACACAGACGGCGGCATCTGTCGCCGTTTGGTCGGTCACACGGAACTGCGATCTCACTGAGCCACCGGTCGGCTCTCGATACACATGATCTGGCGGCGACGATACGCGGGTCTGTTGCGCAGGGGCGTCCGTAGGTCGTCAGTGGGAGAGGTGCACGATGATGAGATTATGAGCGAGGGAGGGCAGGGGCTGGGGGAGAGTGCGATGAAGAGAGGGTGCGAGTGTCATGCGATGGTGGAGGAAGGGTGCAGAAGAGAGCGGTGGAGGGGAATGATGGTGGGAAGAAGGAACAAAGGGGTGCGGGGAGAGGGAGAGGCAGGGGAACACAAGGTGCCTGGTGTGCCTCGCAGGAAGACCAAGGCGCATCGTGCGGGCCCAGGCGTGTGGGAACGAACGGGCGTCATGCAATGAGGGCGTCTCCCCAACGCAGGCGAGGTATGCAGGCGCATCCACCCGGCGCCCGCTCTTTTCCACCGCGCCGAGTTCAGGGGCCACCTGGTCCATTGACTTTCGGTGTCCATTTCCCCATCCCCGGCGCTCAACCCCGGAGGATGGGGCCCACGTAGCAAACTCCCAGGCGGCCGCGCCCGCGTCCCCTTTCGGGGCGGGCCACACGCCCAAGCGGAAACACGTGGCACAAAATTGTGCGTCGAGAGGGCAGCATGCCATATAGCAGCGGGCCGAAAAGGACCGCGCCCGCGGCCGCAGTGGCCTGTTCGGCCTCGCCGCGGGGCAGCGGTCAAGAATATGCGCGCCCGGATGCCTGCGCATCCGCGGGGCGAAAAGGGCAAGGCCCCGAGAAGTCTGCGCGCCCGCCGCAGGACAGAGCAAGAGCAGGGCGCGCGTCCGGGCCCGCCGAGACCCTCGGCCGGCAAGGCAAGAGCTGCGGCGGGGGGCGCAGCAGCGAAAGCGGAACGCCGAAAGGGGGGGGGGGGCCCGCCCCTATGGGGGGGCGGCGTCTCACTCCGGACCCTCCCCGCCCAGGTACAGCCAGGTGGGGATGACGCTGTCGGGGTTCAGGGACACGGAGTCGATGCCCTCGTCCATGAGCCACTTGGCCAGCTGCGGCTTGTCGGAGGGGCCCTGGCCGCAGATGCCGACGTACTTGCCCTTCTTCTTGGCGGCCTGGATGAGCATCGACAGGCCCTTCATCACCGCCGGGTTCTCCTCGTCGAAGTACTGCGCCACCAGGCCGGAGTCGCGGTCCAGGCCGAGGGTCAGCTGCGTGAGGTCGTTGCTCCCGATGGAGAAGCCGTCGAAGTACTCCAGGAACTCCTCGGCCAAGAAGACGTTCGAGGGCAGCTCCGCCATCATGTTCACCTTCAGCCCGTTGACGCCGCGCTCCAGGCCGTTCTTCTTCAGGATGTCCAGCACGTCCGCGGCCATGTCCAGGGTGCGCACGAACGGGATCATGAGCTCCACGTTCGTCATGCCCATGTCTTCGCGCACCCTCTTCATCGCCTTGAGCTCCAGAGCGAAGCAGTCCTCGAACGCAGGGTCCGCGTAGCGGCCGCACCCGCGGAAGCCGATCATCGGGTTCTCCTCGTCGGGCTCGTACGCCTCTCCCCCCACCAGGGACTTGTACTCGTTGGACTTGAAGTCCGAGAGGCGCACGATGATGCGCTTCGGGTACACGGAGGCCGCCAGGGTCGCCACGCCCTCCGCGATCTTCGAGACGTAGAACTCCACGGGCGACGCGTAGCCCTTGATCTTCTGGTCGATGACGGCCTTCGTCTCGGCGTCGATGCTGCCGTAGTTGAGCAGCGCCTTCGGGTGGATGCCGATCGCGTTGTTGATCACGAACTCCAGGCGGGCGAGGCCGATGCCCTCGTTCGGGATCTGCCCGAACTCGAAGGCGGCCGAGGGGTTGCCCACGTTCATCATGATCTTGAAGCCGATCTCGGGGAGCGCGCCCAGGTCCTTGACGTCCCTCTTGAACTCGAGCTCCCCCTCGTAGACGAAGCCCGTGTCCCCCTCCGCGCAGGAGACGGTCACTGGGTCACCCATCTTGAGCTTCTCCGTGGCGTCGCCGCTGCCTACGATGGCGGGAATCCCGAGCTCGCGGGCGATGATGGCCGCGTGGCAGGTGCGGCCGCCACGGTTGGTGATGATCGCCGAGGCCTTGCTCATCACCGGCTCCCAGTCGGGGTCGGTCATGTCGGCCACGAGCACGTCCCCGGCCTTGAAGTCGGCCATCGCGTCCAGGCTGGTCAGCATGTTGACCTTGTCAGCGTTTTTGTTCCCCTTCCCGGGCAACGGTCGTTATCCCGGGGGGGGGGCGGGGGGGGGGGGCGGGAGGGCAACAGGAACAGCGGCCGAGGCGTGCACCCGCCAGGGTGCTTCCGCGCCACTGGTGCATCAATCGCCTGTGGGCGCCACAGTCCTTGTGCACACGACAAGGCCCGATGCCTGCGTGCAACACAGCGCCGCCTGTGTACACCACAATGCCTCCATACACCACACCAGTCGCTTGCACCGTAGCACAATGTTGCCTATGTGCACCGCAGTGCTTGTGTAAACTGCAGCAGCCGTGTGCGCACCAGCGCCTGTGTACACCACGTTGCCTGCGTGCGCCAGAGCGCTTGTGTACACCACAGCGCCCGTGTACACCATGGCAACCATGTGCACCGCAACGCCTGTGCACGCCACGATGCCTCCGTGCATCACAACGCCTTCGCACATCAGACCATCAAAAGTGCCAACGAGCACATTACTAGTGTGCGAAGCTTCTTTGCGGGGCTCGCCACACATCGCGAAGACCCTCAGGACTCGTCATGAATCTCGTCCTCCTCCACCTCCTCATCCTCCTCCTCCTCCTGCGCCTCATCCTCCCTCTCCTCTTCCTCTCCTGTCTCAACGGTCCTGGCGGTCTTCGTTGAGGGGGGGGGGGGGATACGGAGCGGGAGGATGAGCAGCAGGAAGAGCAAGAGGAGCAGCAACAGGAGGAGCAGCAGGAGCCTCACGACGGGCTCGAAAGCCCCAGCGCCGCCGGCGTTGGTTCTGACACCGCGTGGATCGTTCAATGTTGAACGATATCCGCTCCCGAAGGACCCTGGAAACCCTCGACCCCATTCTCGATATCGATTTCGCGCCGTGGGCTCGTTTCTGCGGGTCCAGGGGCCCGAAACGGGCCCCTGCGTCGCATTCAACCTCGAACGCCTGCTCAGCCCAAAACCGCTCGACATCGCCCCCCCCCCGACAGGCCGCCCTCCGAGTAGGGCACTTTGGCAATGAGCCCGCCTGACCTGTACGCACCGCAATAGCCTGCAAGCGCCACAAGACGCACGTGAGCACCGAAACATGCTTCTCAGCACCACGCCATGCCTTGTAGGTCGGCGCCGCAACAGGAGGAGAGCCTGCGAGCGCCACAACACGTTCGTGAGCACCACAGCATGCCTTGTGGCACGGGGGGTCCGCCCCCTAGCAGGCAGGGGGGGGCGGGGTCCAGGCCACCCTGCCCAGTACGATCGTTAGTGTCACCCGGGGGGGGGGACCAGGGTAACGAGCGTTACTCCGGGGAGGGAAAAAACAAACGCCCACCTTGCCGCTGCCGATGCGGCCGCCCACAGCGCGGCCCTCGCACAGGACTTTCCCGCGCTGCTCCATCGAATAGGTCTCGAGGACGTTCTTCTTCTGGCGCGACGCCACCGTCTCCGGGCGGGCCTGGACGACGTAGAGCTGGCCGTCGTCGGCGTCCTTGCACCACTCGATGTCCATGGGCCTGCCGTAATGCTTCTCGATCTTCATGGCGATCTGGGCCAACTGCGTGACCTCCTCGTCCGTGACGGACCAGGCGGTGCGCTCCTCGGGGGTGGTATCGATGGTCTCGCTGCCGCCCTCCTTGGCGTACACCATCTTGACGAGCTTGGAGCCCATCGTCTTGGAGACCACTGCGTCCTTGCCCTCCCGCAGCGTCGGCTTGAAGACGTAGAACTCGTCGGGGTTGACGGTCCCTCCGACCACGGTCTCGCCGAGGCCCCACGCCGAGGTGACGAAGACGACGTCTTGGAACCCGGACTCGGTGTCGAGCGTGAACATCACGCCGGCGGAGGCCGCCTCGCTGCGGACCATCTTCTGGACGCAGGCGCACAGCTGCACCGTGCGGTGGTCGAAGCCCTTGTCGTGGCGGTAGGAGATGGCGCGGTCCGTGAAGAGGGAGGCGTAGCACTGGTGCACCTTCTCCTTCAGGGTCTCGTACCCGGACACGTTGAGGTACGTCTCCTGCTGGCCAGCGAAGGACGCGTCCGGCAGGTCCTCCGCGGTGGCCGAGGAGCGCACGGCGACCTGGAAGCCCTCGTTCCCCTGGGAGACGCGCTCCCACTGCCGCTTCAGCTCGTCCTCGAACTCGGCCTGCAGGGGCTGGTCCATGATCATCTGGCCCCCTGCTTGCCCCTCCGCAGCTTGGGCCGTCGGTGTAGATGGGCCCCCACTCGTCCTCCCAGGGCCTCGTTGATCCTGTCGCCCAGCCGCCCTGCTGAGGAAGTCCCTGTAACGCCTGGGCCGTCGTGAGAAAAGCCCCCGGGCACGTGGGACCCCCGCGTTCCTCGCGAGCCCCCCGATCATCTCGCCCAGGGACGCGCCATCTCGCCCAGGGACGCGCTCTTGCCGCCCACCTTCGGCACGTCGCCGTTGCGGAGCTCCTCCAGGGGGATGCACGGCCGCAGGTCGGCCTCCCCGCCGCGGGCGCACGCCACGACCCGGGCCCCGCGGGCGCCCGCGGACATCTTCGGGCGCCGGGACCGCCGCAGGCCCAGCGCCGCCGCGCCGCCCGCCGCGGCCAGCCCGATGGCGCCGGGGCCCACCGCGGCACCCGCGGAGGCCACCAACTCCAGCGGCTCCGGCGGCAGCGGCCTCCGCCCCGGCGCAAGAAGCGCCAGGCGGGCCGCCGGCTGCGACGGGGCCACCGCGAACGCCGAAAGGGCCATGGCTGGCACTCGGGTTCTCTGGCGCCCGGAAGGCGATGGAGCGGCACTCGTGGCGAGCAAGCCGAGCGAACGCGCTCGAGCCAGACCTGGAGCCAAAGGCTACGGACCCAGCCGTCCCACCCAGGGGCCCACCCCCGTGCAACACAGCAGAGCTCCAGAAGCACTGAAAAAACAGTCGCGGGCCGCCTCCGTGCTGCACACGGCCAGAGGAATACCGTCGAACCCGCCCGTTTGTGGAGATCAGAACACAGCGCTCCCCCCATGGCCAGGAAGCAGGCTAAGCCGATGTGCCCCCTGAAGGACGAAGCAGAGAAAGCCTTTGCCACGGCCTCGTAATTGCTGCACATTTGGGACATCCTCTGGGCCATGCCTGGAAGAGCACGCTCAATCAGAGAACCAGGAGAGCGGCGGGCTCGACGGCCGTCGGCGGCCTGGCAGCATGACGAGGAACGCCAGGGAGCCTGTGGAGGGCCAAAGAGGGCCCGAAGCCCACTCCCAAACGACCCAGGACCCCGCAACCTGCCCCGTAACGACGCCAGGTGCGCCAAGATTGTCACTGGCGCAACTGCGCGGGCTCGAGGGCTGTCGGCGGCCTGGCATCATGAGGAGCGCCAGGGAGCCCGTGGAGGGCCCAAGACGGCCCGAAGCCCACTCCCAAACGGCCCAGGACCCCGCAACCTGCCCCAGAACCCCGTGTGCGCCAAGATTTTCACTGGCGCAACTGCACGGGCTCGAGGGCTCTCGGCGGCCTGGCATCATGAGAAGGAGCTCCAGGAAGCCCGTGGAGGGTCAAGGCTCCCAAACGGCCCAGGACCCCGCAACCTGCCCCAGAACCCCAATGTGCGCCAAGATTGTCATTGGCGCACATGCGCGGGCTCGAGGGCTCTCGGCAGTCTGGCATTAGGAGGAGCTCTGGAGAGACTGTGGAAGGTGCGCGCCGAGACGCTCCAAGACGGCCCACGACCGTGTGCGCGCTGAGAGGGGAATGCTCATCGTGCTGCTGCTGCTGCTGCTGCTGCTGCTGCTGCTGCTGCTGCTGCTGCTGCCTCGAACTCCCCCCCCGATATCGAGATATCGAGATATCGAGATATCGAGATATCGAGTTCCCGCCCAGCCCCGCCCCCGAGATCGAGTTATCGAGATATTGAGTCCCCGCCCAGCCCTGCCACCCGACATCGAGACATCGAGATATCGAGTCCCTACCCGCCACAATGCGATATCGAGATATCGAGACGTGAAGATATCGAGTCCTCGCCC
>CAUYUJ010009301.1:0-35066 GCA_963575745.1 Prorocentrum cordatum
CCCTCCTCCTCCTCCTCCTCCTCCTCCTCCTCCTCCTCTTCCTACTCCTACCCCCTCCTTCCCCCTCCTTTTCCGCCGCCCTCAATAACACCTTATCCCATCCTCGTCCCCATCGCCTTTCTCCTCCTCCATCTTCCCTCAACCTCCTCCCCTCCACCCCGCCCTCCTTACCCCTGCTCCTAACTACTCATCGCTCCTCCTCCTCCTCCTCATCCTCCTCCTCATCCACTTCCTCATTACCCCCCCCTCATCCCCTCTCCTCAAATCCTCCTCCTCCTCCTCCTCCGCCGCCGCCCCCCCCCCCCCCCCCCTCCCTGCCGTCCTCGCCCTTCTCCTTCCGTCCTCCTGCCTCCCCTCCTCCTCCTCCTCCTCCTCCTCCTCCCTCCTCAAACCTTTTCCCTCCTCCCCTCCTCCTCCTCGTCCCCCTCCTCCTTATCAGCCTCCTCGTCCCCGATCATCCCTCTCTCTTCCTTCCTCCTCCTCCTCCTCCATCCTCCTCCTCCACCTCCTCCTCGCCTCCTCCTCCTCCTCCTCCTCCCCCTATCATCCTTCTTCTCCTCCTCCTCCTCCTCCTGCCCCCTCCTCCCTCCTCCTCGTCGTCGTCCTCGTCCTCCTCCTCCGTTTCCTCCTCCTCCTCTTCCTTATCCTCCTCCTCCTCCTCCTCCTCCTCCTCCTCGCCCTCCTCCTCCCTGGGCCGTTTGGCCCGCCAAGCGCAGCCGCTCGCTGGCGCGGCCCGCCCCCAGCGGCCGCCCCGAGGCCGGCGAGGCGCCCGGCTTTCCCCCCCCCCTGGGGTCGATGATCAGCGGTAGACTGTAGCACGCAGCGCTGGGATTGCACGCCCCACATCTGCACAGCGCTAGGCTACTACCCCGGCCTACCACAGCTACCCAGGTGCATAACTGAGAGCGTCACCCAACCTTAGCACATCATCGAATCGTGCACCTAATCACACATACATGTCCTCCCGCCGCGCCCAGGCCCAGTTCTGCACCTGGGTAGCGCAGCGCACTTTCCGAACTCGCAGGCGGCGGAGGCGATGCATGAGGGGGATTGGGGATGGAGGAGAACAGGCGAGGAGGGAGTGCGGAGCACGAATTGGCGGTTTCGAAGGGAGGAGGAGGGGGGGGGAGAAGGGGGGGGCGAGAGGGGGCGAAGGGGGTGACGAACAGGGCCCAGAGCAGTAGCGCCCGTGGATTTCCCACGGGGACAGCTCGCCACAAAGCTCGCGTAGTGCGCGAGCTCACTCAGGTGATCGTTGCGGGGCGATTCGCGTCGACATCGCCACGGGGATCATCCCCATCTCGGCCTATCGGGGTCGAGCCACCATCCACTAGTCAGAAGAACTGCTGTTGCCAGACTTCAGCATCTTGGTCAAATCCCGCTGCCCAGGCGGGACGGCGGCGCGCTTGCCGTCGAGCGTGTCAATGACATCCTGGCACTCGCCGGCGGACTTCGGCGGCGTGATCGGGAGAGACTTGTGCTCATGAGGGGGCTGGCCGCTGTGCGCGAAAGCCCACGCGGTGATGCCCATCGCGCACGATTCCCAGCTCCTGGCCCCCAACGTGCACCGTTTCGTGCACTTGTGGTGTTGCTCGCAGTTGATCTGCCAGTAACCAGCCTAGAGGGGGCATTCCAGGGACATCGTCATACACATCGTCCGTGCCATTGGTATCACATTCCTACTCATCCTCATCCTCATGATCATCCCCATCTTATGTTCGTCCTCCTCAACATCCTCATCCTCCTCATATCATCCGGTTCCTCCTCCTCCTCCTCGCCCTCATCGTCTCATCATCATCCTCATCATCCTCCTTCTCACCCTCCTCCACCGCATCCTCATCATCATCATCATCATCGCCCTACTCATCCTCATCCTCCTCGCCGTCGCAATCATCGCCCTCGTGCTCCTACTCCTCCTCCTCTTTCCCATTCATTCCTCCTCCCCCTCATCCCCCTCGCCAACGTAGCCTTGTCCGTGCCGCTCCACGCGGCGGTCGCGAGAACCCTGCCCCGGCCGTTCTCACGCGCAGGGAATGTTCTGGCCTTGTTGAAGTTGTAGTGGCGACTGACGACGTTCGCCAGGGTCTCGACATTGGAAGTCGCGGCATCCTCAGCAGCGGGCCGGGGCGAAGGGATCGGGTGGATGCAGATCTTCGCGATGGGGTCCCCAGCGTGAATATCTTCACTGAAGATCTTCGCGCTGTGGCCCCCAGCGGGAAGATATTCAGATATTAGCGCCGGGGGCCTCTCGGAGCGCCCTGGGGGCCTCGCGGGCCACCCTGGATGTATATTGGGCTGTCTTGGAGGCCAGTTCGGGCCGCTCGGGCTTTCTGGGGGCCCCAGAAGGCCTCCAGCGCGAATATATGCACTGAAGATCTTCGCGCTGAGGCCTCCAGCGCGAAGATATTCAGATCTTCGCGATGTGAGCTTCTCGGAGCGCCCCGAAGGCCTCGCGGACCGTCCTGGATGCCTCTTGGGCTGTCGTGGAAACCATATCGGGGCCTGTTGGGGCGTCTGGAGGCCCCAGAAGGCCTCCGGCGTGAAGATCGCGGGGTGAAGATCTTCGCGCCGAGGCCACCAGTGTGACGATCGTCGCTGCTGATATTCACGCTGGGAACCTTTTGGAGCGCCCTGTGGGCCTCGTTGGCCGCGCTGGAAGCCTCTTGGGCTGGATTCGATGACATATCGGGCCGATCGGGTTGTCCGAGGCCCAGAAGGCATCCAGCGTAAAGATCTCCGATGAAGATATTCACGCTGGAGCCTCCTGGAGCGCCCGGGAGTCCAGCGCGAAGATCTTCGCTGGAGATCTTCGCGACGAGGCCCCCAGCGTGAAACTATGCGCGAGTTGTTCGCGCTGGGTGGCCTCTTGGGGCGCCCCCAAAGCCTTGCGCTGCAGGGGTTCTGTTAAGGACGCGCTGCGGCCCCGCGCGATTCCCGACAGGAACCAGACCTCCAGCGCTCCCCCCCGGGACCTGGTGGCTGAGGTAGTTTGGCTTAGCAGCGCATTTCGCCCCGCCGACGTCGAGGGCGCAGCCGAAAGCGCCCGAGGTTCGAGCCCGTAACTCACGAGCACAACGGGGGGGGGGGGGGGGGCGCCAGGGGGGGGGAGGAGGAGTGACCGGGAGGGGGAAGGGGCGGATGGAGGAAGAGGAGGAATAGGAGGAGAAGGGGGAGGATGACGAGGATACGGAGGGCGAGAATGATAATGAGTAGGATAAGCAGGAGGATCAGTGGAAGGAGGAGCAGGAAAACAACGCCGAGTGGGCCTTATCCCCCGCCGAGGCCGACGCAGGGGTGGCGGCTGCTGGCGCCGCCTCGGCCCCGGCTGGCGCAGGCGCCGCGTGCTCGACCTCCACGACCGTTGCCTCTTCCGCCTCAGCTGCATTCTCCTCCTCATCTGCCTCCTCCGCCTCAGCTGCCTCATCCTCCGCATCTGCCTTCTCCGCAGCTGGGTCCGGCGCCGGCGCGTCCACTGCTGCAGCTGCCGCCGCCTCTGACGCCGCCGGCGCGGCGGCAGCGGCGCCCACGGCCTCGCCCGAAGCCTCGGGGGCGGCGGGGGCGAGCAGGGAATGGAAGATGCTGAGAAGGGAGATGGCGAGACAGGGGGAAGAGGAGGATAATCAGTAGGCCCCCTGGGACATTGGTGAGGATTTGTGGACAGGGCATCGCGATGATGGCTCCTCATCCACATCATCATATTATGGATCAGAATAACGATCATTTTCCTCATTTTCATCCCCCCATCCACCGTCTCGCTCTCATCGCCAACCCTTCCTCATCGCATCGTCATCTTCCTCCACCTCCTCGTCCACCTCCACCTCCCTCCTCCTCCTCTTCCTCCTCCTCCTCCTCCTCATCATCAGTCATCCCACCTCCTCATCATCGGCATCGCTCATTATATGCCCGTTCGGCCTGCGGCTGCGGCTGCTCGTCCACGCCCATGAAACTGCTCCAGCGCTGCCTCCAGCGGCGCCGCCGCGCCAAGCGGCGTTGATGTGCCGGTGATCAGCGTACTTGGCCCTCTGCGCCCGTCGGCGCCCTCGACTGTCGTCGCCGCTGCCTGGTCACTAACATTCTCCCCCATGGCAGGCAGGGTCGAAATGCGGGGTCTCTTCGCCGGCGTGTTCTCGACGTCCCCGTCGTACTCGCCAGCGTCGATGCCGGCGGGGACCGCCGCGTCATCGGCGCCCTCCAGTTCTGCAAGCTGGTCGCCGAGATCATCATCCTCATCAAGCTTGGAATGATATTGTGGATGGCGTCCATGACGGCAGTGTTAGTGAACGATTTGCACAGCAGGTCGAAGTCAACCAGCGCGTCGCGCACCATGCGGTTATCAGCGATGCGCAAGCCAATGGACGTCTCGAGGATCTTCTCTGCGAGCACGTGCCCGGGCGGCGCGTACACGATGTCGCCAGCCGCCAGCTCCACGATGAACAACGATGGGGCCTCGGCAGCGCCGAGCTGCGTCGGCGATAGGGTCTGCAACCAGTGAACGACCGACTCGCCAGTAGGGTCTTTCTGGATCTGAGCGATCTCTGACATCCGCGCGCCAGCGAGAAGGCGCATACTTTTTGCCTGGATCCTCCAGTGGCCCAATCCATGACAATCCGGCCCAACGTGGTAGCCGCCCTGCTCGAAGATGAATAGCGCGGGTATCTCGAACAACTGCGTGAAATCGTCGCACTGCTCGCCTGCCCCCAGCCTGCCACCGACCTCCGCCACTGGGATCTGGAAGTCATCACGGTGCGTAGGCGCAGATATGGCAAGTTTTCTGATTGACGCGAGTGCAGAAGCGAGGCCCGGCTTCGACTCGATGCCCTGGCTCATCGCCACTGGGTAGCAGAGCTGCTTGAGCGGCACCTTCGACTTCCTCTCCACATATGATTTTCCCACGTGTCGAACATCGCTTCCGCAGCTGCCTTGTTGTCAGGATCGGCGTTGGCCAACCATGTTATGACGTGCTCCGCGCCGAGTCTGATCACGATCATGCCTCCGATATCAAGCGCATCAATATCGTTCGCATTCTTCAACACGTTCACCTTTGTGCGATCTGGGAACTTCTGGACCGATGCACCCATGTACTTCAGGACTTCAGGGCCAACACCGTCGGCGGCCTGCACGCCCCGCTTCTTGCCTTTCCCCGCGCCCTTGGTCGGATCTACCGGCTGAGCTAGACTTTGCCTCTTACTCTCGATCGACATTATTGCCACAGCGTGCGCCTTCATCAGCGACTTCAACTGAGCCAACACAGTCCTGCCCGAACTCGCGATGGTCCGTGCGTTCATCATGAGCGTCTTCATCCTGTCCTCGACAACCTCCTTGTACTTGGCGTAGGTAGTGTAGCTTGCCGCGGTGTTGACCGAGGGGAACCACGCATCCAACCTGCTGAAGCCCATGATCACGCTGCCGGCGTCACCTGAGAAACACTCCATCGCTCTCAGGCCCGAGTCCATGCCGATATTCGATACGAGAGTGGCGCGGTGATCGTCGAGCTTCGCCTCCGGCACGTTCTCGAGGATGAGCTCCAGGATAGTCAAGCAGCCAGCGACGATAGCGTAGTGGGATTCGAACCGCTTCGGCACGGCAGATGGGTTATCGATGTCTGTGGTGGCGGCGTCGTTGCTCAACGGGTGTCTGTCGATGAACTCCTTCATAGCGTTGCGCGTGCTCTCGACGATCTGCTGGGCAAGAGCCTTCGCCTTCATATATGATGAGGCCGTCCGCAACACTGTGAGCGGCAGAGTCTTGAACTTCTTCGCCTCCGCCTGCTCTGGCGTAAGCTTGCCAGCGCCTCCTTTCCCGCCGCGGGCGGCGGGCTTGGAGGCCGCGGGGGGTGCGTCGTCCACCACGCCAGTGAACGCGTGGTTCTTGAACGTGATGCCCTTCGCTCTCTGCACCATTTGCTCACTTAGCTCGCGGCGAGCCACGTCGGAGAGGAACCTGTGGTTCTTCCGCTCCTCGGTCACCTCGGCGTGCTCTTTGATGTCGTGGAAATGGTGCGAGTGCTTCGTAGCAGCCCGTATTCCGTCGGCCGTCGCCGTCTTGTTCAGCTCGCCGCTGAAGTAAGTGATCGATTGCTTGGGCGTGCCGTCCATCATCTCGCGACGCCACTTATCAGCAGCTTGCGCCGGTGTAAGCGTGCGAGGAGGAGCCAGCGTCTGAATGAAAAAAAACCGCATGTAGTCTTCGTAGATCATGTACTCGCCCTCGTCGCCCTTGAGTTCTCTCTTGCCGTTCTTGGCGATGCTCATATACGCAGAGTAATCAAATGCTGGCCTTTTCCTGCCCCGGCCCACCGCCGGACGAGCTTCTCTGTGTTTCAGAATGAACGCTGCAAGGCGATTCATGTCCTTGTGTAGGTCATTGAAGAACTGCTGCGCGGCCGCGTCCTTCTGGTCCTGGAGGAGGGAAACAATGGCGCCCGAAGTGACGCAGCAGGCGCGCAGGGTGCCCAATCCCACATCTCATACATAAGACCCCGAACATACAAACGTGTTTGTTGCGCGGCCAGCACCACGGGATACACCGCAGACGCACCGTGAGCCCCAGATGGCCAGGGCGCCCGAGACACGTGAGATACCCCACCCAAAATGCATTAAACGGGCCAGCGGCGGGGCGCGGAGGGGCCGGACGCCCGAAAGCCACTTGGGGCCAGCGGGAGGGCGGGGGCGGAAGCCCTAGAGCCGACTTGGGCCAGCGATGGGGGCGGAGGGGCGGAAGCCTCAAAGTTCCCCTAGGGCCAGCGGCGGGGGGCGGAAGGGGGCGGAAGCCCTAAAGCCCCACATGGCCAGAGAGGGGGCGGAGGTGGCGGGGGCACGAAAGCCCCCTAGGGCCAGCGGGGGGGGGCGGAGGGGGCGGAAGCCCTAAAGCCCCATAGGGCAAGCGAGTGGGCGGAAGGGGCAGAAGCCCTAAAGCCGCATAGGGCCAGCGGCGGAGCACGGATGGGGCGGGGGCCCTGTGGCCCCCTGGGGCCAACGAGGGCGCGGAATGAACACGCGCAACAATGCCCCAAGGGGCCGGCGGCGGTGGGCGGGGGGGGCGGAAGCCCAGAAGCCCCATGGGGCCAGCGAGGGGCGGAGGGGGCGGACGTCCTAAAGCACCCCCAGGGCTGGCGGCGGGGGGGCGGATGGGGCGGAAGCCCTAAAGCCCAACAGGGCCAGCGAATGGGTGGAAGGGACGGAAGCCTTAAAATCCCATATGGCCAGCGGCGGGGCGCGGAGGGGGCGGGTACCCTAAAGCCCCCTAGGGCCAACGCGGGCGCGGAATGAACAGAAGCACCAATGCCCCAAGGGGCCAGCGGCGGGGTGCGGAGGGAGCGGAAGCCCTAAAGCCCCATAGGGCCAGTGGCAGGACGCGGAGGGGGCGGAAACCCTAAAGCCCCATGGGGCCAGCGAAGGGGCGGACGGGGCGGAAGCCTTAAAGCACCCCTGGGGCCAGCGGCGGGGGGGCGGAGGGGGCGGAAGCCCTAAAGCCCCATGGGGCCAGCGAGGGGGCGGGGGTGGCGGAAGCCTTAAAGCCACATTGGGCCAGCGGCGGGGGGCGGAGGGGGCGGGGGCCCTGAAGCCCCATAGGATCAGCGAGGGGGCGGAAGGGGCAGAAGCCCTAAAGCCCCATGGGGCCAACGGCGGTGCGCGGAGGGGGCGGAAGCCCTAAAGCCCCCTCGGGCCAACGAGGGCGCGGAAGGAGCAGACGCCCTAAAGCCCCATAGGGCCAGTGGCGGGGCGCGGAGGGGGTTGAAACCCTAAAGCACCCAGGGGCCAACGAGGGGGCAGAAGGGGCGGGAACCTGGTAGTGTACAAGTTGTCGAGTCCCTACAGACGGCCCAGGATGCGCCGCGGCCGCGGCACGTCTATGGGCTGGGTGGGAAGGCACATATACGGGTCGAGGAATATGCTGGGGATTGTTGTGGGGGGGTTATCCTTTTTGTAGCGTGAGCGTGTCCGTCTGGGGCTCTCTGGGGCCTGCTTCGGGGGGCTCCCGAGGCCCGCCGCAGCTCCGAAACAGTGCCCCGACCGCCCAACATGGCCCCGTTGAGGGTTCCGAAGGGGGGCCCAAAAGGCCACCCAAAAGAAGCATCATCGTGGATGCACGCTTTGCGGGGGGAAAACCGTATCCTGATGCCGTTCCTCCTGCGTCATGCGTGTGTTTGATGTGTTTTCAAGTCGTTGTGGCATTACCCTGTGACGTACCCAGCGCATTTGCATCGGGGGAAACGGGTGATGGGTATAAACTTGCAGGGGCAATCAAAGTGCAGGCGGCGTTGTATGTCACGCAAGCTACGCGGGGCACGCGCGCGCGGCGCGATGCGCAGGATAACCATATAACAACGAGGGGCGAGAGCCACAAGCTCGCAGAGGAGTTGGGGTGGGGGGTCTAATCTGAATCTGCGTGACGCCCCACCCCGCTGGACCCCCAGCAGCCCTCGAAAGTTGCACCTGAGTGAGTGAGTGAGTTCTTCAGATTTTAGATGCCTCCAAGATCGGCGCCATCTGTTGTTCAAGTGTGGTCCGTCGATGGCAGTGGCATGGCAGCGATTGATTGGAAGCGCATATTACTGTTAGCGAACATCTTCAGAGCAAAAAGAAAACAGCGATACGCATGGTTGTCGCGTCGGTTTTCTGAAAAAAATTCTTCCACATGGAAAGAACAGGCACCCATATCGATAGGCGCCACACTTGAAAAGGTAGCTTCATACTTTTTGGGATGTTTAGAAGCGCGGCCTGTTCCTCCGACCTCCGGTTTCCGGGGTCGTGAACTGCTCTGTCTCTCGCGACCTCAAGACGGCCCCAGAGCGCTCCAAAGCGCGAAGTATGGTCCAAGACGGCCCGCGAGGGCCCCATGCCGACCTAAGAAGGATACAGGGCGGCCCAAGAGGCCCCCAAAACGTCCGAAGTAGCATCCAATAAGCTTTCGCGCATGGCCCGAAAAGGCCCCCAATTGGACCCCCAAGAAAGCCCAGAGACACAAACTAAATATCGATCGGCAACGCAATGAGCTCTTCGCAACAGGGCTCACAAGAGCGAACAGTGACGCACACGAGCTGATAAGACCAACGCTCCCAGCAGGGAGCGGCGACGTAACAAGTTCCTGACGCCAAGGCCCAGCCAAGGCTCAGGAACGGGCGACGACGCAACAGTCTCTGAACACCAAGGCCCCCTAGAGCGAGGGGTGACGTAACAGGGGCTCAACGCCGAGGCTCCCAGTGCGAACGGTGGCGTGGGTAATGTTGGTTTATGGTGCTGCAGCTTTGTTCCGTTTCCGCGCCGGGCCAAGCGGCGGGGGGCGGAGGGGGCGGAAGCCCTAAAGCCCCAAAAGGGCCAGCGGCGGGGGTGCGAGGGAGCGGGCGCCCTAAAGCCCAATGGGGCCAGCGGCGGGGGGCGGGGGGTGGGGCGCGGAAGCCCTGAAGCCTCGCGAGGCCCGCGGGGCCCCGAGAGACCCCGAGAGACCCCGAGGGGCCTTGGGCGGAGGGGCGGAAGGCCTAAGGGGCGGGCGGATGGGGCGGAAGCCTTAGAGGCGCCAGAGAGACACCGAGAGACCCCAGGCCCATTTCAGCGCGCCCCTCGCGCGATCTCCGGCACTGCCGCTGGCCAGCGGGGCGGCGGAGCGGCGACGGCCGCGGGGGCCCCCCCCCGGAGGGGGCGGGGCCCCGCAGGGGGGGTGGGGCGGCGGCAAGACTGTCGGCCTCGAGGGGGGGCGCGCCCGATAGCTCCGTCGCACTTCGCCCGCGGGCATCTCGAGCCCCACGCGGGCTCGACACGGGGGTTATCGCAGGTTCGCCCCCCTTCCAAAACGCAAGATCAGAGAAACATCGGACTCGGGGATGCCGAATCTGATGTCCCTCATCTTTCTCTGCGCCCCCCAGGGCGCTGCTTTTGGCCCCCAGGGCAAGCGGCGTGCGCGAGGCGAGATCTGGAGAAAAAAAAAAGGGGAAGGGTGCGAACCCTCACTTCGGATGCACGGCTAACCGCGCCCCCCCCCCCCCCTTCACAATAGGTTGGGCCTGCCCGTGTCGACGCGCCCCTCGCGCGAATCGCGATCGCGGCGAATCATCTGAGCATCGTCTCCGAATGGGCTGCTGGAGATGCGCGAAGCGTCTAGAATCCCACCGGCGCTCTAGGGCGCAGGTGGTCTTAGGCGCTGAATCGTCTAACCATTGCTGGAGCGACGCGAGACGTTTAGCGTCGCGCCAGCCCTTTAGGGCGCAGGTGGTCTAGGGCGGTCCCTCTTCCAACTCCCTTCTTCTCCGTCGGGGGCCCCCCGCGCCCCCCTTGGCCTGGGCGGGGGGGTCCGCGAGCGGCCGCGGCGCCCAAGATGGCCCAAGCCGGCTCCCAGAGGGCCTCAGATCCCAAGATGACCTCCAGGATGGCTCAAGATAGCCCAGAATGCCCCGCGATAGCTCCCAGCATAAGGCCCCAAGAACGCTCCAAGACGGCTCCAAGAGGAGGATGGGGGGGGGGGGGGGGGGAAGGAGGGGGAGGGGAGGAGGGGGCGGAGGAAGAGGATGGGAAGGCGGGCGGATGAAATATGTGGACGATCCTTCCTGGCGTTCTTGTAAGCAGTGAGATCGTCAGTGCAGCAGACGACGCCCTTCGGAACGTGGGCGTCGGACAGCTCGACGGCTTCCGCGGGGGGGGCTCTTTCTGGGAAGCGGGCTGTTTCGCGACAACAACCCGCGACGATGAGTGACGACGACAACAGGAGGGGCGAGAAGATGCAGATGCCGATGCGGCACAGACCCATCGCAGCGTCTCAGACCCATCGGGTACCCATCCCGAAGCGAGTCCAGCCGCGGCGACGAGAACATCCCAGGGCGACCGCTGGCATCAGCATCCGCTCATCCTCTGGGTCAAAAGCGCGCGCCTGACAGCACATGCAGGTCCATTTGCCTTGATCAGGCGTGCCGGACGCGACTCGTGCGACCATCTCCGGTTGCCCGCCGTAAGGCGACGCCGGCTGGCACAGCGTGGGCGGGCCCATGTTGTGCATCGGGTAGTTAGGGATGCAGTCGAGGGGCGCGAGTGCGCGCCGGCGTTGGCGGCCCGAAATCTGGAGCCCAAGCAGCTACGCGCGCAACGCGCCAGCGCGCGAGACGCCTAGAGTGGGGAGCGCAGAGACATGCTAATACTACATGTCCTCCGTGGAGGTGCGCGTCCGACTCGAACCCATAGCATAACCATATCGCAGCATATTTCTCCCGGGCGGCGTGGCCAGAAAGCGCCCGCCACGACGCATGCACCATGGGATTCCTCAGCGCGCGCGTCGCCCACGGGGGGGCGACGCCCGCGCGGCATAAGCATGTTGGGACGGCGCCGATAGAGCTCCCAGGGTCAGGGCCAGCGGATTGACGTCGAGCTACGGGGGCGGGCGGCGATGAACGGGGCGCGGGAAGGGCGGGGAATTCGTGCATTAAAAACGCCGGGGGGGCGGGGGGGGGGGGGGGGGGTGGGGGGGGGGGGGGAGGGTGACATGAGGGAGGGCGGTGGAAGGACATAGTTCATGGCGCACGCGCCCAAGCTGGGCCAAATCTCAAGGTGAGACCCATGAGCGTTGAGCTCCTTGCTAACCCAAGGAGATCATCACCCCAAAGCGTCGTCCGCATCTGCCCCCGCCCCCCTCAATGATGATGTGCGTGCTCTTCCTTTTTCTAGAACGTGACGTGATCGGACATGCGCAAATGACGCATGCCCGCGAAGCACCTGCTCGTCTTGCACGCGCAGTGAGGAAAAGCGTGTGTACACAATGCAGCGATGTGCAGCACGCGCGTGCGAGAGGCGCGCATGCGCCGCGCAAGCGCACTCGCTCTACGCGCTCGGGCCAGTAGTCTTGACCTGTATCTTGGCCACCAACACCTGCAGCAACGCGCCCATCACGTGCACGGGCATGGCGTTGCCCACCCGTTCCGTCGCGTCCGACTTCGGGTGGGCGTCGAGGTTCTTGTAGACTGGATGCGGCAAGGACATGGCAGCTGCATGATCAGGGTAAACAGGGATCCCCATCGCGACAAGCATCTCGTTGGTGAGCATCGGGCGACCGTGGGCCCAGGAGTAGAGTACGCACTGCTTGATGATCGTCGGCAAATTTGCAGACAAACAAGGCTTGGCGTGAGCAGTCTGCACCAAATTTGCGATGTGCGGCATGCCCTCGGCCGTGAGCTGCGCAAATTTGCGGATCTTCTCGTGCCCCTCCTTCCGCGCGAGCATTGAGCCGGGCAGAAGCGTGTCCCAGGAAGCTGAAGTCGACAGTGTGCGCTTCTTGCACAAGCTGACCCGCTCGGTCTCCACCTCGTCGTCCGGGGCGCAGAAGTAGTCGTCACCGTTCAACTCGAGGGTGCACTGCAACTTGGCAAGCACATCGGTCACCTCCCCAGGCACGACGCATGTGTCACTCCGATACCAGACTGAAAACCACCTACTCCTTGCCATCGCCACAGAATGCGTCACAGGTGAGATGACCTTAAGAGAACGCAAGTGTCATACCGTATTTCTTCGCATAGTAGTCAATGGCCCCAACGGCAAACTTCGGCACGTTCTCATGCACGAGCACGTCCCGCATGCTGAGCAACACGTGAGCAACCCATATGGCAAACGGTCTGCAAGTTGCCCCCAACAGCTGCAGTTGGTTGGACATGAAACTCCAGTCAACGCACGCAGACCCGGCGATCTCCATCCACCATTTGTTGTCTGGCTTGTCAGGAAACACCCATGTTTTGTGACCTGGCCGGCGGTAGTCGTTGACGACGGTCTGCCACGCTGACTTCTTTAAAAGTACCTCCATCATGTCCTTGAAATAAACCCAGCCCAATACGGACCTGACGTCAGGGGGATCAACATCTGCAACAGCGCTGTCATGCATGACCATAGATGCCGAAACCTGCTCATCATCGCAAGCGATTGCGCTCGAACGCTTGCCGTATCTGAGCCGGCGCCTCTCCGTGGCCATGCGGGCTTCGATGCGATCGAGGCGCTCGGCTGTAGCGCAAGTGACCAACTCGTTGTAGTCACCGAGACGCACATCTGGTGGGTGATCAGTATCAAGTAAGAACTTGCGGGCGTCGGCGTCCTTCTCGACGCTCTGCCTGAATGCGACGTCGCCGATGTCGACGTCGACGCCGTTGGCGTTGAAGCCAGCGATGCCACCTCGCACACCGAAGAGGGCGGGGCGCTGTGACATCAAAAAATCAACGCTGGTATTCCCTGAACATCCCCTGGAGCGCGCTCTGACTATGAGATCGAAACGAATCCAGCTGCGACGACGAGACCCAGGATGCCGGCGAGGGGGGGGGGGGGGGGAAGAGGAGGAGGGGGACAGCGGAGAGAGCCCGAGGAGGAGGATACACATGATGCACCGGATGAACAGGCCCCGCGCATGCCGCATCGAAGGGGCCTAGCCACGTTCGATGGTTCCGACAACGATTCAATCTGCAATGCGCAGTGGATCGGCAAGGTCAGGGAAGGTTTGCCCCGCGCGGCGGAGCCGACGGCCCCTCGGGCTGCGATGGGAGGGCGACGGTGGGACCCACGATACGAGAGCCCACATGATGAGGAGGAGGAGGATGAGGAGAGAGAGAGAGAGAGAGAGAGAGAGAGAGAGAGAGAGAGAGAGAGAGGACACGGGGGGGGGGGGGGGAGACTGACGAGAGAGAGAGAGGAGAGAGAGAGAGAGAGAATGGAGAGAGAGATGAGAGAGAGAGAGAGAGAGAAGAGAGAGAAGAGAGAAAGAGAGAGAGAGAGAGAGAGAGAGAGAGAGAAAAAAGAAAAACAAAGAAACAAAAAAAGAGAGAGAGGAGGAGAGAGAGAGAGAGAGAGAGAGAGAGAGAGAGAGAGAGAGAGAGAGAGAGAGAGAGAGAGAGAGAGAGAGAGAGAGAGAGAGAGAGAGGGGGAGGACGACGACGGTGACGAGGCGGAGGAGGAGATGAGGACAACGAGGACGATGATGAGGATCAGGAGCAGGACCATGAGTGATCAGGGGCAGGAGGGAGAGGAGTGATGAGCTGCGGAGGTTGAGGGTGCTACGGAGGTCGCCGCAGCGTTCGAGGTGGCGGAGGGGGGGGGGGGGGCAGGGTGAGAGGTGGAGGGGAATAGTGGGTGAGCGGAGTTACGCAAGCAAAGTAGACAGTACCAAGCTCCGGGCAACCGATGCCAGACCAGCCCGTGAAGATCTCCAACGACTTGTAGTTGTTCATCACCCTCATTGGAGGACCGCCGCCACCGCCGACAGTGTCGGCGTCGACGCTGTCTCCATCGTCGCAACCATTATCGTAGTAGCTGCCGCCGCCGTAAGTGTCATCGCCACCACCGCCGCCACAGTCGCCGCTGGTGTGATGAGGGGTTTGCAATCGATCAGCCTTGATGCACTGACGTCGGCCATCATGATCTTGGCGTTGCGGCACCCCCACTTGAAACTGTCGTGCAGCGTTGTCGGACCACGGGTGTGCACAGCGGTCTGGGGCTCTGAGTCACTGACCTCGCCCTCAATATCTGAAACTGTGTCGGTACCCATGCGCTTGGTGGCGGCACGGGGTTTGGGCGACGGTCTCTGGCGGCTGGCTTTCATGACACGAACCGTGGCTGCACACTCGCTGGTGGTCCCTGCCGCAGATGGCCTGCGCAACACTGATCGCTTGCGACTGGAGCGGAACTCACTGCCAGACGGCACCACCAGCACCCGCGACACGGAGTCGCGAGATGACCCCTTGCCGCGATTGGCAGGGGTTCGCTTCACAACCTTGCGCACAACCGCGATCACCCCCCCGCGCGGCCGTTTAGGGGGCATGTGTGCGCGGCCGACCGGTGAATGATGTGTAAATTGTCTGACACACGACTGCATCGAACAAACACGAGCGAACGAGATGATAACCCAAAGGGGACGATAATAAACCCATTGGTATAATAAGTTATGATAAGGAGGAGGAAGATAAGATAAGTCCCAGGGAAGATAAGTTATGATGAGGAGGAGGAGGAGGAGGATGATGAGCAGGAGGAGGAGGAGGAGGAGGAGGAGGAGGAGGAGGAGGAGGAGGAGGAGGAGGATTGGCCATGTTGGTAAGGATCAGCACTCGGCGAGTAGCCCCACGCGAGCCCCACGCGAGCCCGAACCCCACGCGAGCCACACGCGAGCATCACGCGAGCCTCATGGGAGCCCCACGCGAGCCACACGGTCTCTCCTTATCTTTGGCACTCGAGCCCGAGGTAACTGTGATGTCTCTTGGAGGCCGGTGTAATGCATCTTACTTGGGTTGTTGCGGATGACGACGGATGACGGCGGATGGCGGCGGACCACGGCAAACGAAGGCGGAAGACGGCGGACGACAGCGGAAAATGGCGGAAGAATGCGGACGACTAAGGAAGATGGCGGAAGACGGCGGAAGTTGGCGGAAGACGGCGGAAAACGGCGGATGACGGCGGAAGACAGCGGAAGATGGCGGATGACGGCGGAAGACGGCGGAAAACTGCGGAGAACGGCGGATGACGGCGGAATACGGCGGAGGACGGCGGAAGACGGCGGAAGACGGCGGAAGACGGCGGAAGACGGCGGAAAACGGCGGAAGACGGCGGAAGACGGCGGAAGACGGCGGAAGACGGCGGAAAACTGCGGAAGACGGCGGAAGACGGCGGAAGACGGCGGAAGACGGCGGAAGACGGCGGAAGACTGCGGAAGACGGCGGAATACGGCGGAAGGCGGCGGAAGACGGCGGAAGACGGCGGAAGACGGCGGAAGACGGCGGAAAACGGCGGAAGACGGCGGAAGACGGCGGATGACGGCGGAAGACGGCGGATGCGGCGGAAAACTGCGGAAGACGGCGGAAGACGGCGGAAGACGGCGGAAAACGGCGGAAGACAGCGGAAAACGGCGGAAGACGGCGGAAGACGGCGGAAGACGGCGGAAGACGGCGGAAAACGGCGGAAAACGGCGGAAGACGGCGGAAACCACAATGTGCCACCATATCTGTAGCAAAAACGGCTGTTTTCGAATGTTTTTGCCACAGATATGGTGGCAAAAAGGGAAATGACGGCGGAAGACGGCGGAAGACGGCGGAAGACGGCGGAAAACGGCGGATGACGGCGGAAGACGGCGGAAGACGGCGGATGACGGCGGAAGACGGCGGATGACGGCGGAAGACGGCGGAAGACGGCGGAAGACGGCGGAAGACGGCGGAAGACGGCGGAAGACGGCGGGAGACGGCGGAAGACGGCGGATGATGGCGGAAGATGGCGGAAGATGGCGGAAGATGGCTGAATAGAGCGGATGAAGGCGGACGAGGGTGGATGAGGGTGGAAGAGAGCGGGTGAAGACGGAAGTGGACGGGCAAGGGCGATGTCCCGCTCCGGCGCCAAGGACGCAGTGGACTCGGTCGACGAGGCCGCGCCCGCCGGGATGGGGCCTCTTATGTATCATCATCAACCTCCTCACCATGTTCCTCCTCCTCCGTCTCCTTCTCCTCCCCCTCCTCCTCCTCCTCCTTCTCATCATCATCAGCATCAGCTTCTTCATCATCATCGTCCTCTGTGTTGGGCATGTAAGCAGCACGTGTCGCACCGTGGTTGGGCATGTAAACAACATGTGTCACGTCAGTGTGTGTCGTCATCCTCGTCATTTATCATCATGGTAGTCTTTGCGAGCGCGTCGTTAAGTAAATCATCAGCATCAGTTTCCTCCTCATCCTCCTCATCCTCCTCCCCATCAGCCCCCTCGTCCTCCTCCGCATCCTCGACTTGCCTCTCATCCTTCTCCTCCTCCTCCTCCTCATCCTCCTCCTCCTCCTGAAGAGGCCCTGAAGGGGCCCAAAACCAGGCGTCAATATTTTTGAAAATCTTGACGCTCCTTTTTTGGCCCAGTTCCTCCTCCTGATCTCCATCCTCGTCCTCCTCATCCTGCTCCTCCTCCTCCTATTCCTCCTCATCCTCCTCATCCTCCGCCTCCTCCAAGTCCTCATCGTCATCTCCCTCCTCCTCCTCATGGTCCTCCTCCTCCTGAATAGGCCATGCAGATGCTCCAAACCAGGCGTCAATATTTTTGAAAATAGTGACGCTCCTCTTTTGACCCAGATCCTCCTCCTCATCTACCTCCTCCTCCTCCTCCTCCTCCTCCTCCTCCTCCTCCTGCTCGTCCTCCTTCTATTCCCCCTCCTCCTCCTCCCCCCACCTCATCCTCTTCCTCCTCCTCTTGAAGAGGCCATGAAGAGGCCCAACACCAGGCGTCATTAGTTTTGAAAATATTGACGTTCCGTTTTTGGCCCGGGTCCTCCTCCTGATTTCCCTCCTCCTCCTCCTCCTCCTCCTGCTCCTCCGCCTCCTATTCCTCCTCCGCCTCCTCCTCCTCCTCCTGAAGAGGCCATGCAGATGCCAAAAATGAGGCGTCTATATTTTTGAAAATATTGACGCTCCTTTTTTGGCCAATGTCCTCCTCCTCATCTCCCTCCTCCTCCTCCTCATCCTGCTCCTCCTCCTCCGATTCCTCCTCCTCCTCCGCCTCCTCCTCCTCCCCCTCCTCCTCGCAAGTGCATCCCTGTAACACGCGATGCGTGCTTTACCGAGGCCAAGCTAGCACTCGGAATGGATGGGGCGCCTCAGATATGGCACACCTGTAAGGCACTCATATTCCTGCTCCGCATCCTCCTCCTCCTCCTCCTCCTCCTCCTTTTCCTCCTCCTCCCATCCTCCTCATACTCCTCCTCATCCTTTTCCTCCTCCTCATCATCATCCTCTGCCGCCTCCTCCCCCTCCTCCTCATTCTCACTATCCTCCTCATAGTGTTGACTCTCATGGTGTAGACCACATTGTTTCATCATTCCGCGTATCCTCACCATCATACTCATCATCATAGTCATCATCATCATCATCACCATCATCAGCATCATCATCCGCATCATCAGCATCATCGTTATCATGCTCCTCCTCCTCCTCATTCTCCTCCTCCTCCTCCTCTTTCTCCTAATCATCCTCGCCGTGATCACATTGTGGACGCCAAAATCAGAATCCCACCAGCCCTCGCGGCGCAGGTGGTCTAGGGCGTCTCCTTCTCCAACATCCGTCCGCACCTGCTTGAGAGGTTTACATCCCCCCATACATGCGTTTGGACGGGGGTGCATAGCAGCGTCCAAGATGGCTCAATATGGCTCCAAGAGCGCTTCAGAGAGCGCAAGATGGCATACAGGATGGCCCAAGATAAGGGTAGATGGGTCAGTACAGCATCCGATACACGTCCAAGAGGCCTCGAAAGAGCTCCAAGGGGGCACCAAGCCGCCCCAAAACAGCCCCAAGAAGCCCCAACTGGGCCCTAAGGAGACCTCGAGATCGCCCCAAGAAAGAACCCCAGGGGCCCCAAGAGGGGCCCAACACAATCCCAATAACGCCCCATGGTGTCCCCAAGTTTCGGGACGCATGCGAGTTTAAAATACAAATCAGCACAACAGACATGTCCTCCTTAAAATTGGATGCGTGAAAATATGTGTGACCCTTGTTGTCCCGAAGACGGCTGATCGACTGCATGCGTCCTGCCGTCCATGATTCACAAATCCCCCTGCTGATCGTTTATGGATGGGCTGGTGGGGATACGGGGCGCGTCAAGAATTCGTCACGGGGATACATGCAGCCAAGACGTCGTGACTCACCCTTTTCTTGGGCACCTCTTGGGCCCCTCTCGGGGTGCACCACAACCATTGATGTTCCATAGGAACACGTGCACCTAACGAAGAGTAAGTCACCCTCTTCTTAGGCCCCTCTTAGGGCCCTCTTGGGGAGGCCAACATCATTGAGTTTCCATCGGGCTACGTGCACCCAACGAACCGTAACTCACCACGCTGTGGACCCTACTGGCGTCGGCCATCGTGGCGCGGTACATCACGTTGTGGGCCCTCGGGCGCTCGTGGCGTAGATCCTCCCGGCGCGGGCGCGCGCGGCGCGGGGCATCATGTAGGTTGCCCCCATGTTGTGGGCTATAATGTTGCGGGCCATTCAGTTGTGAACCGTCATGTTGATGGCCAGCCCGCAATTGAAGAAAGAAAACCCTGAAGAAAGAACGCCGAAGCCAGTTGGGGCAGTTCTACGCTAGAACGGCGCCGGCCTAGCCTGGAAAGACGACGTTCTAGCTTAGAGCGGGGCCGTTCAGAGGCCCCCATGTCGCTGGTGGCGTGGGCCCTCCACTTGTGGGCCCTCCTGTTGCAGACAACCCTCCGACCCTCCAGTTGCGGGCTGCGCGCCCCACTTGGGGCGGCCACTTGTGGGCCCAGTCGCGGGCCCTCCGACCCTCCAGATGTGGGCCCTCCAGTTGTGGATGCACTTGTGGACCCTCCAGTTGCGGGCCCTCATCGCCCCTCCCCCCCTCGCACTTCCCCCCCAGTGCCCTCGCGGCAACCCCGCGCTTAATCGGCGAGTGTCGGAAGGGCGCGCGATGAGCACGCAATGGTCGTCAACTCTCATGTCGACGTTGCCCGAGAGGGCCGCGGCCGACGAAACTGGCCAAGGATGGACAGGTGAGACAAGGATATAAGGATGCCATTGGGAACGTTGCCCATCCTTCCCATGCAGATTAGCTGTGCTAAGTACCATCGCTATCGGTGCGACCATCAATATGATTTTGCGTGCGTGCAATGGCACGTCGAAGCCCGGCAACAATATCGACGCTCGCATGCCAGCGCGCCCGCAGCTGGCGCCCCGCCACCCCCGCGGCAAAGGGATCGCAATCACAATGCTAGCAAAGCGTGCGTGCACAACCCCAGCACCGGCAACGCCGTGGCAACCGGGGCGGGGGTGGAAACAGAAACGCGGGCGGAGGCAGAGTAGAAATGGGGAGGAGCTGTAGGAGCTGGAGGATCTGGAGGAGCTGGGAGGCACAACGGGAAGGCGGATGCGATGTTGCCCGCTAGCTCACCATCACGATGAGCTGGAGCGCGAGCTAGAAGACGACTCCGACGATGAGTCTACATCGTCCTCAGACGATTGGTCGTCGCCTCCTGGGCCGTCGGGCGGGTCGATGCGGGGGCAGCGCTCTGTCAATTCATCGCAGCTTAAACTCATGTCCGGCACGTCGTCCCGATGCGCATGGGCCTGATCGCGGCCTTCGTGCAGCTCTGAATTCTTACACCATGACATCAACAAACGTTTTGCACTCGCCTCGTCAGGGAGATTGACCTGGCGACGTCGAGTGCAGTTATCATGGGAAACACAAATGGCCTTGAAGGACCCGGGCTTGTTGCCCTTTGGCTTCTGATAGTAAATCGGGAAAGGGCCGTGGTAAAATGATTGCTCACTGCGCTCCCACCCCCGGGGGACATGCTCTGGTGCTGACGCGCCACTCATGCCGTCGGCTGGCGGGTCTGGCGGCTGGTTTGCTGGCGGCGGCGGCGGGGGTTGCTCAGGTGGCGCGGGCGGTGCTGCAATGGGCGGATCTGGCGGAGGGCGGCGTCTGGGCGCTTTCCGCGGCTGGCCACCTGGAACGGCGTCTCGATCGCGAAGCGGCGGAGCCGGCTCCGGCCCCTCGTCGGCAATGGCAGGAAAGGGGTGAGCTGGCACTTCGGGTGGGGCACCTCGGGGGGCGACCGAGCGGATGAACGGGCAACCGAAAATGCGAATGTTGATTTTTTGTCGCGTGGCCAGCCCCCCAAGATACACAACATATACCACATGAGCCCAATATGTCCAAGACGCCCAAAACACCCGCGATACCCCAAATACCTGAATTACCAAACGCACACAAGCCACCTAAGGTGCCCGACCCTAGATACCCAAGACACCCGAAATACATCAGATATCACACACCTACAAATTATCCGATAGACCCGTCATATTGGTGACCTAATCGACCCCCCTGCCGTAATGGGTGCCTAATCGACCCCGCGTCGTAGCGGGGGCCTGATCGACCCCCCTTCGTAACTTGGAACGAATTGACCCCCGTGTCATAGCGGGGCCGACCCCCCTCGTAGCGATGGCCTAATCGACCGCGTCTGGGGCGTGTCTGGACGCGTCAACGCGATACATATCAACATGCAATGGCGCGACACCTGTCTTCATAATTGAGTCGCAATACAACTTCGGCTTGCCGGGGACAACCGTCGGCGAGCAGTTGGGAGGGCACTTCAACAAACATTGGTAGTAGCTGTGGGAGGCAAAATGATGGATCTCCACAGCGCCCTTGTTGAACAAGTCATCGGCCTTCGCAAGTGCCGCCAGATATAACCTCGCGGCGCATCGTCGCCCCTCATGATTTCACACATCGCCCCCCGGTGGGTATCATCATTCCTCATCATTATCATTGTTAGTTATCCCTCGCCCTTTCTTCGCCCTCTTCCTCCCCCCTCGCAGCCCTCCTTCTTCTTCCTCCGCCCCCCCCCCCCTCGCCCCCCCCCACTCCTCCCCCCCTCTCCTCCCCTTCCCCCATTTCCCCCGACGGCTTCGCAGGTAGGGCGGCCTCACATCTCTGCCCGACCGCAGGGCGCCCGTCCCAACATGCCCCCCCTCCCCTGCCCTCCTCATCGTCCGCCTCGCTCCTCCTCCAGCCATGACATCATCCCTTATCCTCATCGCCCTCCTCCTCCTCATCCCTCCCCCCCCCACCCCGTTGTCTCCCCGTTGCTCGCCTCAGGAGATCAGCGCATTCAGACTTAACGTGGTAGACCTTCTCTCCGCCCGACACGTGCGGCGCCGCGTCCTTGGGGCGGCGGCCGACGTAGTCTACGCGTGTCCATGCCCTGTGCTCCTGCAAGTGCATCTGCAATTTCCAGGTCGACAAATCTTTCACTGGGATGTTCTGCCCCGCGCTGTAAACTCGCACGGGCTTGCGCGCCCTAAACAGCACGTGCAGGAACTCGCGCCCAGACGAGGTCAGTCTCCACGCGCTGGCTCCATCGACTGGGTCAACTGGTCGGATGGCCCCGATGGATTCTAGATGCTCGATGGCATCTCGCAAAGGGTCGCCAGGCGCGGGGCCCGCGGGGGAGGGGAACACATACTTGAGATGCCTGCCGCCCTCGTCGTTCACGCGAATGCACGCGTTGGTGAATATCCCGACGCACTCGTCGATCAGGGAGACGTCTGTCCCGTATTTTACACATGTAGCTGTGTTAACGTGGAGTTCAACCTTATCGCGGACGCACCGCTGCTGCATCCCATTGCAGATGACGTCGGCGCCGCCCGCGAGGTCACGAAACGAATCGAATACAGAAACATCCGTCCCAGCAGTGTGCAACAAATACTCGCTCTGAGAAATCATGGCGTGGACCTTTCGGAATGACCCCTGCAGCCGCCTCCTGTTCATTATTCCGCCCTCCTCCTCCGCCTCCTCTCGTTAAGTGCTTAACGACTCGTGGTTTGCGACTTGTGGACTTGGCCAAGATAAAAGCTGACAATTATCAATATTGTTCTGTTTATGTTCTTTTTATCGGCAAACATGGCGCTAAATTATGATAATTGTTGTTTCTTTATCTTGTGTTATCTGTTTTGTTTTGCGCATCTCTATGTTTCTGTGTATCGTTACTCGAACTGCCCTAATGCGCATCTCTATGTTTCTATATATCACATATATATATATGTACCTAAGTACTGTGTATTCGCATCTCTAGGTCTTTATGTTTCTGTGTATCGCTCCTTCGCAATCTTATATTCTATCTTACCATATATCGTAGTAGTCGGTCGTCATCGTCGTCGTCGCCGCCGTCGTCGTCGTCGTCGTCGTCTTCGTCGTCGTCGTGGTCGTCGTCGTCGTCGTCGTCGTCGTCGTCGTCTTCGTCGTCGTCGTCGTCGTCTTCGTCGTCGTCGTCGTCGTCGGCGGCGGCGTCGGCGTCGGCTTCGGCGTCGTCGTTGTCGTGATGGCGATGGTGACGACGATAGCGATTACGATGGCGATCGATGACCGCCCTGGCGATCGATGACCGCCCTGGCGTTCGATGACCATCCCTTGCAGTGCTCGAGCGGGCAAGTGAGTTAGACCGCTGGGTCCAAAGCTGCATCGACGGGGTCCCAGAGCTCAGCCCGCGCACTGTTAAGCGCGTCGTCGTCCAAAAGTTCGTGGGGTGGGCCAGCTTTTCTGTGCAGCTTCATGTGTGATTTCCGATCAGACCCCGCTGGTGGTCCATGAATGCACCATTGTTTCAATTTCCGAACAACTTGTTCTGAAGTCAATCCTAAACCAGAGCCTCTGCCGATTGTTATCTCCTTTGTACAGTATAGGTATCCAGTCCCACAAGCAGACACTTCCCTCGGGTGGTAAGGACACCTGCAGTACCAACTTCCAGGATGTGTTACGGTCTCCATGCGCTGTGTAAGGGAAAATTTGCCCCAACCGAAACCATGCGGCTCAACTGGCATTGCTGGCGGTGGAACCACGGGAGGCCCAGGTGCTGGTGGAGGGGCTGGGGGCCCAGGTGCTGGTGGGGGGGCGGGGGGCCCTTCGTCCCCCGAGGACTCCAGAGGTGGGGGGGGCTCAGCAGCGCCTCGGCCTCGGGCCCCTCGCCCTCGCCCCCGCCCCCGCCCTCGCCCCCTCCCCCGAGCATTTGCCATCCGCACCCTGATTGCAACAGTTTGTGCCCTGCGCCTCTGTTTAGCAATTGCTTGCTGAAAGTCTTTAAACTCGTCTGCGTTGTCATTGATTGTTGAATCGCCGCCAAATTCGAAGACGGCCTGGGCAGCAGGGTCAGCTAAGCCAAGCACGTCCCCATCGTCATCGCAGCTCTCGCCACCATACATCGCACTCGCACGTTGAACGAAATCCTCGTCATCCCCGTCCTCGAGGGCACTGGTAGCTATAAGTGAAATAAGCTGATCCCGTGAAAACGTATTATTACATATAAGCCCCATCTCACATGCGAGTAGAAAAGCGGTTGCTTTGTCCACATTCGATGCTCTATGGTGCAACATGTGTCTAACTAAACTTCTCGGAGCTGCACACTGTCTCAAAGCGATTCCAGAACTCGCCTCCACATTCATCGCATGCAGTTCTGCCGGCGTGCAAACTTCATAAGGAAGAGCAACCCATTGCAACGAGTCGGTGACGAACACCTCCTCTACGTCGCCAGACACGGTGAACATATTATTCGCAATTTCCTCGGCGTCGTCATCGTTATCCTCCTCCTCCTCCTCCTCCTCCCCCTCCTCCTCCTCCTTCTCCTCCTCCTCATCATCCTTCCCCCCCCCCCTCCTCCTCCTCGTCCGCCTCCTCCGTCTCCTCCTCCTCCTCATCCTCCTCTTCCTCCTCCTCCTCTTCCGACGACGACGACGGCAAGTCCTGTGCTGATAAAGCCAGCGCGCACCACTTCGAAACGCCAACAATGACGCACACATGGTTGTCAGCAGCTCGCCGAACCAACGCGAATAAAACAAGCATTCGAACGTGCCATGCGGAATATGCAGCAACACCTGGGGCGTGAACTTGGTTCTGGAAATACCGAACCGCCCATAGAAATGCAGACAGGTCAATCCTGGATGATAAAGGTGTTGGCGACCTCCATGTCAGACCTGGTTTAAGCGTCGTCGACCAGTCTCGAGGTAGTTTGTGGCGCCTGCTTTCAAACGTCGGCTTCATAGATGGTACATCGAGCCCCTCCGACCTCATTCGATCGCAGGACTCGCCCTCGTTCAAACTGATTGCAGGCAAGCCCCTCTCCTCCAGCACGCCAATGAAAACGCATGAGTTGTGCCTGGCAAGCCGAGAGGTAACGTTATTGGAGTTCGAACGCTCCATGTCGCGTAACTTCTGGTGCGTTTGCTCGACGATTCGGGAATCTGGAAGCACATCCATGAGAGCCTGCATCCATGTTCGGAAGGGTGCAAAGTCAGAATCAAATCCGCCCCTCTCAAGCAGCATATAGGCAACCCTCGCAACTTTAGGGGCCATGAGCTTAACATCTCTCGCAAGCTCAATCACGCCACCGTCCATGACAGCACGTTGCTCCAACAAACAAATAGCACGCCAATCGCCCCCCATCGCTTGTGCATGGGCACGTCGGATGTCGTCAGAGTCACTCAAAACATTCGCATATTTAAGTGGCGGTGTCGCGCACGCCAAAAACAAAGACCATACTCGTTCGCTGACCAACGAAAGTGCTAACTCAAAACGCTTGTGGGCCATATCCCTCTGCTTCTGTCCCATAAGGGCCATATTAAGAAAACCTGCTTTCTGAAGCTTTTGCACATCCCTAAATGCAAATTGACATAGGTTTGATATTTCGGGTTGCCAGCCCCTGGTGCTCATTGAGCAATAATCAACGATCGCATTCGCAGGGGTCTTCACACTCTCAGCTCTGTCACTGTGGGCTGTCCACGAGGCTTGTCCTATATCGTATAAAACATCAGAGCATTCCAAAAGATCGCCCGTAATCAAGCGGTGCACAAGACGAAACCCACCCTGCTGAGCTCGCAACTGCCTGAGCTCTGCTGCTGCCTCCAAACCAGCTGGCATAAGTAATCTCTCGTCGTCGTCGGGGTTCGTGTCCAATTGGAAATGCAACCAGCCTTGTAGCCTATTAGAGTTGTGTATGTGTGTGATATACGTCCTCATCCTCAATTCCCAATGGGAAATGTGTGTACGTGATATACATATATACACATGTGTGTCGTGTGTGTATGTGTGTGCTATATCTACACATCGTGTACCTCCTCCACCTCCTCCTCGTGTATGTGTGCATGTATATGTATCTCGTCGTGTATGTGTGTATGTGTGTGCTATATCTACACAGCTTGACGTATCTTCCTTATTCGTGCTCATATCCTCCTCATCGTGTCCAAGGAGGTCCAGGATCCCTTTCATCATCCTCGTCGCGTTCGGTTGTGGCCCGTGGGGGGGCGCGAAGCGCAATTAATAATATGCAATAATCCCTTTGAGGGACCGCAGCTCTTTCCGATGGAATTTATGATTCTCCCACCAACTGAACCATCTCATCAGTTTTGTCAACGGTCCTTTGAAATTCACGCTAGGCATATCAGCAAGTGAGTCAAATATGATGTCGAAATCGTCGTTTGAATGATGCCGCATGTCGTTGTCCATTGCGTACCCAACTGCAAATCGACGAAACTCCGGGCTGCCAGAATCGAGATTTGAATAGAAGTACTCCAAAATTGATTGCTTCTCGTGAAAGTTCGCGCATTTGCCGAAGGGCCCATAGTTAATCCCGAAAATAAATGCTGCGAAGAGCATGACCCTTCTGAACGAGCCACCACATGCATGCTTGCAAGCGCCCTTAATGTCGTTCACTGCCCTGTGGAAAGGGTCGAACCGCAGCGACAGCATCACCCCCTTCGACAACAAGTAATACATTATCGCAGTCCCGATGCCACCTGAAGTGAAGGGCCTGCAGAAACACGCCAAGGGGGTCGCGAGGGAGGAGGAGGAGGACGAGGAGGAGGGGGAGGGGGAGGAGGAGCATGGGAGGTCGATGAGGAAGATGGGACGATGATGATGATGAGAAGAAGGAGGAAAGGAGAGGAGAGAATGTTCATGGAGGGGCCAGCCAGAGCGGGCCTCAGAGGGCCCCGACGGTGCATGGGGGGTGGGCGATTGCGAACCCGATTGTGAACCATTGGGTGGCATTAGCTGAACCCCATTCCGTATGTAATGTGCAAACAGAGGAGCTGAATACATTTCGGGCCTTTCGAGGGCCCGTTATGGGCCCAGGGTTTGAGCGGCGATGATGCATTGCAGCAGTCACCACGCCAGGCAGAGTAAAGAGCCGAACACATGCTGGGGATTAGGCCACGCCTCCTCCTCCTCCTCCTCATCCTCCTCCGTATCCTCCTCCTCCTCCTCCTCTCCCTCCTTATCCTCCTCCTCCTCCTCTTCCTCCTCCTCATGCTCCTCCGTATCCTCCTCCTCCTCCTCTTCCTCCTTATCCTCCTCCTCCTCATCATCTTCATCATCCTCCTCATCATCCTCCCCTCCTCCTTCGCCTCCTCCTCCTCCCCCTCATCCTCCTCCCCCTTATCATCATCTTCCTTATCATCAGCATCACCAGTATCATCATCATCGTCATCATCATCAGCATCATCATCAACAACATCACCGTCATCCTCATCATCATGATCATCACCATCGTCATCAGCATCACCACCGTCATCATCGTCATCACCATCATCACCGTCATCATCACCATCATCACCATCAACATCATCGTCACCATCGTCGTCATCATCGTCATCATCCGCATCATCATCATCAGATTCATCCGGATCCCTCTGTGTAACGCGTTCTATATATATATGGTTATGCAATGCAGTTCACCTCTATACATACATGTAATTGTGAACCGTTACATATGTATGTGTACCGATATATATATATATATATATATATATATATACATTTGTTTGTGTAGATGTGTGTAAACATATGTATATGTTTGGTTAGTTCTATATGCAACTATACACGTACACGTTTATATGTGTATACACTTATATATATATACACATGTGTATATATATATATATATGACCATGCCTAGATATAGTATACAATGTACTATGTAAGATACTTGGTACTCAACACTATATATATTATATAATATACAAGATGTACGTTATATACGACATACGGTCTATATAGATGTAGTGTGTACAGTGTGTGCTTAACTTGATATATAAATACATGTATATGAATTTGTGTAAACATATATAACCATGTGTGTATACATGTGTACTTATACAGATATATATATATATATATACACATGTCGGCAAGAGGGCACCTATAATCATCTTAGGCAATGCAAGTCCTCCTCTCCGCCCCTCCTCGTCATTTTCATCCCCCCTCCCCCAATCCATAGTAACGTAGTTGCGGTTCGACCCATTTAGACCTTGATCGATGTAGAGCACGAGCAGCGGCATCGCGACATTCACCAGGTCCAGCGGTAATTCTGGCTCCCGAAACTGGACAGCACCCGTTGCGTCGACCTTCAACCTGTAGGCAACACCATGCTGCAGGACCAGTCGTGTCTCTCCAGGCTCGGGTTCCCGAACAATGAACTCGGGTGGCAATCCAAAAGATTCAAGGCCACCAGCTTCAGTGAGATCTGATTTCATGCTGGACAACGCTCTGCCTTCTTTGTATGCTGCCCATCGCTCGTGCTTGCGACTAATTACAAGCTCTCTCACATCGGGGGTCATACTGATTTCTCGTGCACCAATGTGTTTGTTAGGTGGTATGACTTTTATTGGGCAGTATCCTGCAATTTTCAAGCCATCATGGTTCTTCGAAGTGTAAGCGACTGCTACAGCTGTTTCCTCTCCATTGTATGTGGATGGATCAAATGCAATAGATAATTGCTTGCATCCCTTGAAAGCTGCCTTTGTCTTTTCAGGCGACATGTGTACTCGGGGCCTGCCCCGCTGCTTACTTCGTGATTCGTCGATATAACCAAAAGCGCCCAACCGAACCACGTGCCAAGGTGGCACGCTTTTCTCGTCGGCCAGCTTGCAAACCCTCCAGGCTGTAGATGCATCAATTCTGGATGCACGATGTTCTCGTCGAATCGTCCTTGGCGGCGCGACTCCATCCCCTGGAATTTCGGCAACATTGCGACGAAAACCAACGCATAGCACGCTACACAAACCTGCAATCACAGCCTCTGCTAAATATACAAGGGCTGCAGTTCGCGATCGTAAGAGACGCATGCGCAGCACAAACACATCACGAATCATGGGCACATCGATACTGCCAGATATCCTGCAGCCTGCTATGTCAGTATGGCGACAATGCTCCCACTCCAAAGGTATAGAGTCTGGAAAGAATGCAACAACGTGTTCAAAGCCACTGATTCTGCCAAGGGCCGACAGGCCCAATACGACACCACGAACAGCAATCTGAACGCAAGCACCATTCCCACCACCACCCCGAGGGAGGGACACATCACAAAGTGCGAGCACACATGCAAGCGCAGCGTTGCGAACGCCTTCAAGTGTAGGCGATTTTGCAGACAATATTAATATGCGAAAAAAGATCAAGATCTCGGCTACGTGTTGGTCCAGTTTGCCAGCCTCCCTGCGACCCTTGTAAATGGATCCCGCTGGTGCGCCAGCTGCTGCTTTGTTAAACGATCTGGTCACCCAATCAAACAGCTTTGTGGATCGAGCAAGGCCATTACGTACTAGATGTTCGTGCAAGTACTTTACCTCGATGAACACAAGGGCGGGTGACACAACGTGGCAAACGCCCAGAAACTGAAGAACACATCCGTTGGCAAATGTCAACGTCTTCTGAATCGCAGATAGATCCATGATCGTCCACGAGATGGCCTGCTCGATACATGCTGAGCCAAAAAAGGCTGCGAGGGCAAGGAGGGAAGAGGAGGGGCAGCTTAAATCTTGGGGACGTACGCCATTCCCGAACGCGGGCAGCCGACGCGGACCCACGGCACCGACGGCAACGCCGCCCGCAATCGGACAAGGCATGAGCGGACCCCAAGACAGACACGGCCTCAGGATCAGGAGGCGGAAACGCAAGGGGAGGCGGAGGAGGAGGAGGGACAGGGGCGCCCCCCGCAGCAGCAGCAACAAGCGAGGCTTCATTTGCCCCCACGTTGCGGACCAGGCTTTCCGCGACGAGGATGAGGAAAAGGAGGAGGGGGAGGGGGAGCTCCGAGGGAATGTGAACATTCGCTCCCCCCCTTCTGGCACACTGGTTCACTGGTTGCGCAGCGGAAGGGGGACAAGAGAGGAGGGATTGCCGCCCAAGATTTACCCCAACCGACCCATGATTACAAATTGTTTTTGTCAGGTTACCCCGTTGCCAATATTGATAAACCTGTGTAGGTTTGCAGAGACGAACCAGCTAAATCTTGATAAATCTTGATAAATCTTGATAAATCTTGATAAATGTTGGTAAATGTTGCAAACTTGTCAGATTCATAGTAAATCGTAGCGGGGTAAATGCTGATAGATGTTGATAAATATTCACGGCACGCATGCTTGGCAGCGGCTCGATCATGTACGGTTCTGCCCAAGCGATGTCGCACATCGGTGGCTGTATTCACGCATGCATCGTATACGGGGGTAGCCCAATCCCCATGCGCTCAAACGGGGGGGAGGCATACAACGCCCTCTCACCGATGACAATGCCCCTCCTCTTCATCCTCCTCCTCCTCCTCCTCATCATCATCATCATCTTCATCCTCCTCCTGACCATCACCACCATCATCACCATCATCATCACCAGCACTACCCACACCACCATCATCATCATCAACACCAGCAGCATCAGCATCATCATCATAATCACCATCATCATCATAATCATCAGCATCAGCATCGTCATCAACATCATCGTCGTCGTCGTCGGCAACACCACCATCATCATCATCACCATCAGCATCACCATCATCATCATCGTCCTCATCATCATCATAATCATCATTATCATCGATATTATCACCATCACCATTGCACCAGCTCAGTGGGAAGGCGACTGTATGCCCCCCCCATAGCAAGCTCTACATCGGTGCAGAAGGTGTCTTCGTCCTAAGCCTGCGTCGCACCACCCTAACTGCCATCGCAACGGGGGCATCGGCTATCGCAGAAGCCTCTGCCAAAGCAGCATCGGGGCCTACTGAACGCGCAGCACGCCTCGGGGCCCTGACCCTATCAGGCTCCGAACTCGCGGGGCGAAGATTCCTCCACCTACTAGGGCGCGGCCGAGGCAGCATCCTAAGCTCGCAGTTCACAGTAGGATTAGCCATGTGGTCCAGCCAGCCGTTCGAAGTCGCGAGGGCCTCAAGGTTCCCGAAGTCGAGGGCGTCGTCCTTCATGAGGTGTTCCATGATGCCATTGTCTGTGGACGACGCCCATATCATTCGTTTAAAACCTGCCATCGTTCCCACTCCGAGAGCCTGCACGGTAGTTGCACATAGGTCTGGGGTGAGGATGAAGCACATCATGGCGAGCTGCTTGTCTGTAAGCTGTGAGAGACGGGCGCACGTAAGTACATTCGGGTCCGAGAACTCGATGACCTTGATTTTGTCCCTCCTGGAGAGGGTAAGGAGGGTCCTCTGCGGATCCATCGCGTCGTAGTCGCTATCGCTGTCCTCGGCAGCGGCAGGGGCCATAGGAGGGCGCGCCACCATATGACCATTGACAATGTAAAACGGTGCAACCTGCACCATCGCGTAAGGACACGTGGTACCGTATTGCCCAAACATTGTGCCCAATCTCGTCGGGCTCTATGCTTGCTTGGGCCAGTATGGCTGCGAGTGGGGAGGTGGTGTTGACGAGAGGTGTGGCGTCGTGATGATGATGGTGATGATTATGTTGGTTATAATGATGATGGATATGGTTATGATGATGCTGGTGATTGTTATGCTGGCTATGGTGATGATATGGTTGTGCTGGCGAGGATGAGCGTCACGCGGTCGATGACCGCGCCCAGTCCCCATCGACATGCGATCGATGACCGCGCCCAGTCCCCATCCACATGAGGAGGTACAGGAGGGGGGGGGGCTGTTAGAGGGAGGAGGTGGCGCACAGGGAAACGATGGCAGTGTAGAAGGGGGTGGAGGAGGGCAGGAGGGGGGAGAGGAGGAGGAGGAGGATGAGGAGGAGGATGAGGAGGAGGAGGAGGATGAGGATTTCAGGATAGGGGCCGCGCAGGCGTCGTGACGTGCTCGCTCGCCACAGCGGTATGTAATGACCACTACATGGCGAGCTATGCAATGAGTACAATTCCACGCGCAGCTCCTTAAACTGAAATCGCTTGCCTCTAAACTGGAATAGGCATGACTCAAAGCACGGCGCTAAAGCGCAGCAAAAGAGAAGGGGCTCGGCAATTCACGCGCGTCCTGCTGGGGCTACCCCACAGGGTTGCACCAAGCCAGAAACTGCCCACACAGCGTGCGTAGTTCAGGTGAGGACGCTGGCCTGTAAAGTCAGTCTGACTCCAAAACGTTCACAGCCGCCGACGGGGCCGAGCCACCATCGTCCGCCTCAGCCGAAGCATGGCAGCGAAAAGCGCAACACTGCGCCTTCGGCTCGTTGCACGCGAGCGCGTACTGGTTGAGGCAGTAGCTGTGAAAGACGCGGCCGCAGAGCAAGGCCTCCTGGGAGGGTGGGGTCAGAAAGATGCGATGGTCATCGTTCCCCCTCCTCCTCCTCCTCCTCCTCCTCCTCCTCCTCCTCCTTTTCCCCCTCCTCCTCCTCCTCCTCCTCCTCCTCTTCCTCCCCCCTCGTCCTCTCCTCAGCTGCCCAAGGGAGAAATAACGGGAGGGTCGTGTCCTTCTCCTCGTTCGCGTGGAGCGCGAGCTGGCAGATCGCACAGTTCTGCCCATCGGCGACCTGGTCGACTTGGGTCGGCGGCTCGCTCGGCTGCGGCGTGGCCTCGGCGACCTGGCTCGGCGGCTCGCTCGGCTGCGGTGTGTCCTCGGCGACCTGGGGACTTGGGTCGGCTCGCTCGGCTGCGGGCGGTGGCTGCGGCCTTGCGATCTGGTTCGCGATCGGGTTGGGCACGATGGCGCCCTGGGTCGGCTGCGTCGGGTGCACCGTCAGTGGGATCGGCTGGTTCGGCTGGCTCGGCTGCTCGGTCGTCGGCGGGAGCGCCCTCGGGGTCTCCTGCTCGGACTGGGACATCATGATCGGCTGCGCGCCGACCTGGGCTGCTCCTCGTTCCTCTCTCCTCCCTCCTCGTCCTCCTCTCCTTCCCTCCTCCGCCTTCTCATCCTCCTCCTCCCCCTCCTCCTTCTCCTCGTCCCTCCTGTTCGTCGGGATGATGGTGGCGATGATGATGGTGGTGGTGATCATGGCGATGCTGATTATAGTGGTGCTAGCGATGGTGATGATGCTGTTGATGATGAGGATGGCGATGATGATGATGGCGGTTACGATGATGATGATGACGACGATGATGATGATGAGTATGCCGACGATGATGATGATGATGATGATGATGATGTTGATGATGATGATGATGGTGATGGTGATGATGAGGATGATGATGATGATGATGGGTGGGGGTAGTTTAATATTGCCAGTGTGCCACATTCGCAAACCCTCCCATCGCGGGCTGTCCCCTTGCGGCCGCGGCGAACTGATGGGCCGACATGATGGCCTGCTGAGTCTGCTGCCACACGCCGCCAGCAGATTCCACCTGGGAGGGCGAGGGGGGGGCACTCCTCCTCCTCCTCCTCCTCATCATCATCATCACCATCGCGTTTCCCTCCTCATCATCATGTTTCCCTTCTCCTCATCATCCTGTTTCCCTCCTCCTCCTCCTCCTAACCATCATTTTGTTTCCCTCCTCCTCCTCCTCCTCCGCATCATCATCATCGTCATCATCACGTTTCCCTCCTCCTCATCATCATCATGTTTCCCTCCTCCACATCCTCCTCCTCATCATCATCCTCCTCTTCATCAGCACCGTCATAATCATCATCATCGTCATCAGTCGCACCATCATCATCATCATCATCATCGTCATCGTCATCGTCACCATCATCATCAGCATCATCAGCATCGTAATCGACATCATTGTCATCATCCTCACCAGCATCATCAACGTCATCGTCCGCATCATCATCGTCATCATCATCGTCGTCACCATCATCATCATCATCATCATCGTCATCGGCATCTTTGTCATCATCATCATCAACATCATCGTCATCGTCATCGTCATCATCGTCACCATCATCATCGTCAGCCTCATCACCATCATCATCATCAGCATCAGCATCATCATCATCACCATCATCTTGATACCCTCTTCCCCCTCTTCGGTGCCTGCACCGAGGAGCGAAACATGGCAGCTGGATGTTGATGCTGCTGCTGCTGCTGCTGCGGCTGCTCGGGCGGGGGCTTGGGAACTGGCTGCCGCTTCACCTTCTCGGGCGTCACGTAGCTCCACTCGGGGTTCCACCCGTGGGCCGAGGCGACCTCTGACACGTTGCCCATGCCCTGCGAGAACTCGTTAACGCGCGAGCCGAGCCGTTTGAACTCCACTTTCAGCTTCTTTTTGATGTCGTATTTGGATTGCACCCTGGCGAGGAGGGTTTAGGGGGAGGGAGAATGAGGAGGAGGAGGAGGGGCGATGAGAAGGGAGAGGGGAGGGAGGAGGAGGGAGGGATGATGTGGGAGGGGGAGGGGGTAGGAGGAGGATCTGAGGGAGGAGGATGACGAGGGTGATGAGGATGAGAGGAAGGAGAGGGGGAGGAGGAGGAGGAGGAGGAGGAGGTGGAGGAGGGCACGAGCATCTCCATAGCTGCAGAGGAGTGAGGAGGGGGGCCCGAGGAGGGAGGAGGAGGATAAGGGGAAGGAAGGAAGGAAGGAAGGAAGAAGGAGGGATGGGAGGAGCAGGGGGGGCATGAGGAGGAGGGGGAAGGAGGGGCGAAGATGAGGACCTGAGGTCGGTGAGGCGCGTCGGCGGCGCGATGTTCGCGAGCACAAAGATGACCTGGATGGGAGAGGAGGTGGAGGAGGATGTGGAGGAGGAGGAGGAGGGGGAGGAGGAGGTGGGGGGAGGAGGGGGAGGGAGGGAGTGAGGGAGGAGGGAGGCGAAGGCCTTTAGCCGTCGTCCCCCCCACCATCATCATCATCACCACCATACTCATCGCCATCATCATATTCATCATATTCATCATCGTCATCACCATCATCATCATCATCGTCGTCGTCAATGTCATCATCATCACCATCGCTATCATCATCATCGTCGTCATCATCATCACCATCACCATCACCACCATCATCATCATCATCAACAACATCATCATCAGCATCGTCATCGTCATCGTCATCGTCATCATCATCGTCATCATCATTTCATCATCGTCATCATCATCCTCACCATCATCACCACCATCATCATAGTCGTCAGCATCATCATCACTATCCCGCTGGAGGAGAGAGACAGAGAGAGAGAGGCAGAGGACATGGGGATCGGGGGGAGGGGGAGGGAGGAGGGAGAAGGAGGAGGAGGAGGAAGAGGAGGAGGAGGAGGTGTGACCTGTTCAAGGGCACTGTCCGCCAGGCTGATACACCTCGCTGCAGTAATCTCCTCATCCGTGATGTCCTCGATGATCTCCAGCTTGTGGGAACGCAGGAGGCCCCCTTGCTAGGCTGAGGAATCGATGCAGCGAGCTGATCAGCTCTCTCCCCCCCTCCCCCTCC
>CAUYUJ010009302.1:0-2500 GCA_963575745.1 Prorocentrum cordatum
GCGGCAACGAGGGCGAACGGGTCTGGTCGTGACCCTTGCCGTTGGAATACGGCTTATTCTCCTTCTCCAATTTGTACAAAGTCAGGCGTGTCGAGCATTTCGTGCACTTGCTATTCTCAACCAAGACATAATTCCATTCACAGCGAGCGAGTAGCATCGTGTCCAACCCTTGGACTTCTAAAAACTGGCCGTGATCTCCAGATTTCGTCACCGTACAGTTCTGAGATGGAAATGTACGGTGTGCCCCAAGCACCACGGGCAGGTACTGGAGTCTGGCGTGTGGGCGAAATGACCTCCTCTGGGTGGCCTCCCCCTCAAGCCAGAGTTGCTTGAGGGAGGAGGAGGAGGAGGAGGAGGAGGAGGAGGAGGAGGAGGAGGGAGGAGGAGGAAAGGAAAGAGGATTTCGGGAGGCCCCGGGCGGCACCGTCAGGTTCCGGCGCGCCGGCCCTCCTGCCGCGGCCGCGCCGGGTCCAGGCGCCTGCACGCTCGCGTCGCTGTCGGCCGAGGCGGCCCTGGCGACCCCGCGCCTCTGAGAAGGGCGCCAACAGTTGTTGTTTCTTTCAGCGGCGAGCGAGGGGGGGAAGTGAGAAGGAGAAGGCCTTCTCAGAAGGCGGCGAGACTTCTCGGAAGGCCCTGGCGCCTTCTGAGAAGTTTTGTGCGTCTTCGGGGCATGCTCAGAAAACTTCTCGGAAGGCCAGGGGACTTCCGAGCCTTCTGAGAATGCCTTCTCCTTCTCACTTCCCCCCCTCGCTCGCCGCCGAGATCCCCCCTCGATCGCAACAAAGCTGTACGCCATTTGGGCATCAAGCGTCGGCGAGGCTTCGCTTACGGCAGCTCGCGCAAAGACGATCAGGAGGAGAAAGGAAGAGGAGGGGGACAGAGAATGGTACGACTGGTGCTGCTTGCATGCCAAAATCGGTGCGACAGGTACTACTTGCAGAACCCAAACTGAGCCGGGGAGAACGCCAACTACAGTCATACCTGACAGCACAGTTGGACTTGATTGGACAGGACACGCGAGAGGACGCAAGAACCTTCGGAGGGCCATATTGCCATAGGAATGCAGGAGGCATGGGTCGCGAGGCACAGGACACAAGGGTGCCCTTGATTTGGCAGGGTCGCCCTGCTAATCAGGGCCAACTGTAAGGATTGGCGTCGAGCGGGGGGGGGCAAGTGAGAACGAGAAGGCGTTCTCAAAGGCGGCGGGGCTTCTCGGAAGGCCTCCAGCCTTCTGAAAGATGTTCTGCGTCTCTGGCAAAAGCTTAGACAACTTCTCAGAAGGCCGGTGGACGTCCGAGCCTTCTGAGAGTGCCTTCTCCTTCTCACTTCCCCCCTGGGCTCGCCGCCGAAAAGATGCGCGACAAGAGGATGCAACCCCTTGGACGCCCGTGTTGAAGCTTTTTCGAGCGCGGCGGGCCATCGAAAGTAGTCAAGGATGGACCAAAGAAAGCCAAAGAGAAAGCCAAAGAGACACGGATGCAAGGGTACCCTTGCGAAGGCCACCCATCCTTACGAACAATTTCGACTGTACCAAGACCCCCTCGCGTCGTGAGATATCATTATCATGGCGGGAAGCTTTTCGCTATTTCGGGCGTCTGGGGGCACTTGGGTACCTGGCCCCGGGACCGTCAAAAACCGACTCGGGATGAGAAACCGGTCCAGGGGCTTCCTGGGACCTGGTTGCGACAAGAATCAGGACATCGCATGTCTGGAACAACACAAAAAAACTGCATAAACATAAACTATTGGCACTCCGCTCGGATTTCTTGGATCCGCGCCGGATCCCATGCCTGGCGCCGGAGGAGCCGCGGGGGCGGGCCCAGCGCCGATCCAAGATATCCGCGCGGAGCGCCAAACATTTATGCTCATGGCGCTTTTTCTTCTTCGAATGTCTGGGTGCCGGTCCCAAACCCAGATATGCGACGTCCTGATTTTTCAGGACGGCGTCCCCAGAAGTCCAGACCCTTTCCCTGGGGCTGGTTTTTCATCCTGGGTTGTTTTTTGACGGTCCCAGGGCCCGACGAGGGCCCCAAGGGGCCGAAAATAGTGAAAAACGTCCGTCCTGATTGTTTTACGACGCGATCATGTCTTGGAACCCGTGTGGTGACGGACCGCGCGGAGACAGCACCGCACGGTCCGTCACGCGCGCGGCCTTGGGACCGCACAAAGGCCCCAAGCCGTGCCGTGCGGCCCCGAAAGTCCCAGAGGACCCACCGCGCGGCGTGGCCACCACACCGCGTGGGGGGCCCCGAAACTACACGCCTGCGCACACCCTGAGCTCCCCCCAGAAGCCTCGATCCTGGAGGGCCTCGATCCCAGATCCTCCTTCCTCACCCCTCCTCCTCCTGCTCCTGCTCCTGCTCCTGCTCCTGCTCCTGCTCCTGCTCCTGCTCCTCCTCCTCCTCCTCCTCCTCCTCCTCCTCCTCCTCCTACTCCTAAGCTATACACCGACGTACACCCTGAGCTCCGACGGTGTGATTCTTCTCAGCCGGCGCGCGCT
>CAUYUJ010009302.1:7500-70000 GCA_963575745.1 Prorocentrum cordatum
TCTTCGAGTGAAGCTTAAAGAAGGCCTTTAGCTACCACCACGTTTACTAACACCCCGTTTGCAGGGGCTTGGATGCGAAGCGCAAGCCTCCTGCTTCTCCTCCTCCTCCTCCTTCCTCCTCCTCCTCCTCCTCCTCCTCCTCCTCCGCCTCCTCCTCAGCCCTTCTTCCTCCTCCTCCTTCCTCCTCTACTCCTCCCTCCTACTCCTCCTCCTGCCTCCTCCTCCTCTCCTCCTTCCTCCCTCCTCCTCCCCCTGCCCTCCTCATCCCTCATCCTTCTTCCTCGTCCTCCTCCCCCCACCTCCTCCTCCTCCTCCTCCTCCTCCCCTGCTCCTTCCTCATCCGCCACTCCTTCTCCTCGTCCATCCTCCCCTCCTCCTCCTCCTCCTCCTCCTCCTCCTCCTCCTCCTTCCTCCTCTCCTCCTCCTCCTCCTCCCCCTCCTCCTCCCCCTCCTCCTCCTCCTCCTCCTCCTCCTCCTCCTCCTCCTCCTCCTCTTCCTCCTCCTCCTCCTCCTCCTCCTCCTCCGGCCTCGGCGACGGCGCCGAGGAGGAGCCCGACGTCTGCCGGCGCACCCGCCGTGCCGGCGCCGGGCCGCTGCTGTCCGAATCGGAGCCGCCCGCGGCGGCCGCCGCGCGGCCGCCCGCGGCCCGTCTCGGGCCTCGGCGACGGCGCCGAGGAGGAGCCCGACGTCTGCCGGCGCACCCGCCGTGCCGGCGCCGGGCCGCTGCTGTCCGAATCGGAGCCGCCCGCGGCGGCCGCCGCGCGGCCGCCCGCGGCCCGTCTCGGGCTCGGCTCCTTCGAGGGCGGCGAGGTCTGCATGGCAGGCTCGCGTCGTGCCGACTTCGGCGTTGGCTTCCTCCTCCTCCTCCTCCCTCCTCCTCCTCCTCCTCCTCCTCCTCCTCTTCCCTCTTCCCTCTATTCTCCCTCCTCCCTGCTCTCTGCTCCTTCCCCTCTGCCCTTCTCATCCGCTCCTGACGCATCCCTCCTCCTGCTCCTCCTCTCCCCTCCTATACCGCGGGTTCGCGTCGTGCCGACTTCGGCTCCTTCGCTGTAAAAAGAAACAACTGCATCAACATAAACTTTTGGCGCTCCGCGCGGATTTCTTGAATCTGCGCTGGACCTCCCAACCCTGGCGCGCGGAGCCCGCCAGCGCCAGGGGGGCCCAGGCGCCGACCCAGGAAATCCGCGCGGAGCGCCGAGGCGCCGAAAGTTGATGTGTATGTCGTGCTTTCTTTATTCGAATCGATGGCGCCTTCCCCCACCTCGCATTCCTCTTCCTCTCCTCCTCCCTCTCCTCGCCTCTCCTCTCCCTTTCCTCCTCCTCCTCCTCCTCCTCCTCCTCCTCCTCTCCTCCTCGTCTCCTCCTCCTCCTCTCCTCCTCCTCCTCATCCTCCTCCCCCCTCCCCTTCCCCTCCCCCTCCCCCTCCTCCTCCTCCTCCTCCTCCTCATCATCCTCCTACTTCCTCCTCCTCCTCCTCCTTCATACTCCTCCTCCTCTCCTCCTCTTCCCCTCCCCTCCCCATCCCCTCCCCCTCACCTCCCCCTCCCCCTCCTCCTCCTCCTCCTTCTCCTCCTCCTCTCTCCTCCTCCTCATTCTCCTAGTCCCTCGTCCTCCAGCCTCCTCCTCCTCCTCCTCCTCCTCCTCCTCCTCCTCCTCCTCCTCCATCCTCTCTCCCCTCCCTCACAACACATTCTCCCCCTCCCCTTCCTCCCCCTCCTGTGGAGGTTGTATCTCCGCCCCCTGGAACATGTGTTTCTGTCTACGTATTAACAAGACTCCTGTGGGTTTGGAGCCTGCTACAATCGCAATGAAACCAATTGGTATACTCCTGACATCAAGTCTGGATGCCTTTGCATCTGGTTTGCACCATCCCGAGGTGACTTCTATTGGAGTCAACTTGAGATCATTTAGATCTGGGCTCTGCTCAATGCCCATTGACATCCGATTGGGAATATTCTGGATCTTGGTTTTTCCCCATCGACCATGGACACATTCGCATATTATCATGATACCAGAGAAAAACCCAAACAGAATCTGGGGGGCTATGCGACTTTAGGGCTTTAGGGCTATAAAGCTATAGGGGTATAGGGCGATGTGGCCATAGGGATATAGGGCTAGAAGCCTTTAGGGCTATGGGGCTATACGGCTACAGGGCTACAGGGCTATAGGGCTATAGGGCTATAAGACTATTCGGGCTATAGGGCTATATACGGCGAAAGGGCTTTAGGACCACAGGGCTGTAGGGCTATAGGGCTATAGGGCTATAGGGCTATGGGGCTATGGGGCTATGGGGCTATTGGGCTATTGGGCTATTGGGCTATAGTGCTATCGGAGGTGAGGGGGTGAGATCGAAGTGGAACGGCGAGCCCCCCACCGGGAAATCGGTTTCGGTTTCGAGTTCGTGCGTGCCGTGCGTGCGAGGCGAAGCTGCGTGGGCGGGCGAGAAAAAGTCTCCTGTGGCTGAGGCGCGGCCGGACCAAATGTTTCTCTTCCGGGGCGCGGGGCCCCGCGGTGTCCCGCCGGTGTCCCGCGGTGTCCTCCTGTGGCTGAGGCGCGGTCGGACCAAATGTTTCTCATCCGGGGCGCGGGGCCCCGCGGTGTCCCGCCGGTGTCCCGCGGTGTCCCGCGGTGTCCCGCGGTGTCCCGCGGTGTCCCGCGGTGTCCCGCCGGTGTCCCGCGGTGTCCCGCGAGGATGATGATGATGATGATGAGATGATGATGATGATGATGATGATGACGATAACGATGATGATGATGATGATGATGATGATGATGATGATGATGATGATGATGATGATGATGATGATGATGATGATGATGATGATGATGATGAGATGATGATGACGATGGTGTCCCGATGAAGATGATGATGATGTTGATGATGGTGTCGATGATGATGTAGTGTCCCGATGATGAGGATGATGATGCTCATGATGATTATGTTGATGATGATGACGATGATGGTGTCCCGATGATGATGATGATGATGATGATGATGATGATGATGATGATAATTCCGATGATGTTGGTGATGATGATGTTGATGAAAATGGTGTCCCGGCGATAATGATGTTGATGATGATTTTGATGATGATTATGGTGTCCCGATGATGATGCTGCTGATGATGATGATGGTGATGACGATGATGGTGATGCTGATGTTGTCCCGATGATGAGAATAATGATAATGACGATGTTGATGATGACGTGGCTCATGATGATGATGGTGCCCCAATGATGATGATGATGTCGATGATGATGCGATGATCATGATGATGATGGTGTCCCGAGGATGATGACGATGCTGATGATAATGTTGATGATGAGAACGGTGTTGATCATGATGGTGTCCCGATTATGATGATGATTATGATGATGCTGCTGATGATGATGACGATGACTGTGTGCCGATGATGATGATGATGTTCATGATGCTGCTGATGATGGTGATGATGATGACGATGATGTTGTCCCGATGATGATGCTGACGTTGATGATGATGTTTATGATGATGATGATGATGATGATGATGATGATGATGATGATGATGATGATGATGACGGTGTCATCATGATGATGACGATGTTGGTGATGATGTTGATGTTGATGTTGATGATGTTGATGATGATGATGATGATGATGCTGATGATGATGACGTTGATTGTGAGAGCGATTGTGATATCGATAGTGAGATCGATATTGAGACCGAATGTGAGATCGATTGTGTGATCGATTGTGAGATCGATTGTGAGATCAATTGTGAGATCGATCGAATGAGATAGATCGAGTGAGATCGATTGTGAGATCGATCGAGTGAGATCGATCGAGCGAGACCGATAGTGAGATCGATAATGAGATCGATAGTGAGACCGATCGAGTGAGACGTTGGTTCCCCCCCCTCGAACCTCTTATCACCCGAAGGGTGGTCGTATAGGTACGGCTATAGGGCTATAGGGTTATAGTGCTATAGGGATATATGGCGATTGGGCTATTGGGCTATAGGGATATAAGGCTATTGGGCTAGGCACCCCCGGGCACTTCTGGGCACCCCGGGCACCCGGGCACCCCTGGGCACCCGGGCACCCCCGGGCCCCCCCGGGCCCCCCCAGGCCCCCGGGCACCCGGCCCCGGCCACCGAAATCGGCCACACACCTGGGCACCCGGGCACCCCCGGGAACCCCCGGGCACCTGGGCACCCGGCCCCGGCCACCGAAATCGGCCGCTCACCTCACCTCAGCTTTATATCCGCTAGGACCCCTACAGAGGCAAGCTCTGATTGGGGAATATACCGAACGGTTTTGCATGAGGCGACGGCCGAGCCGAGCTCGAGAAACACCCTCAGGCCGTGCCATCATACAAAGGTGCATTCAGGCCCTACGAGTCTAAGGCACCAATGCAATGAGTCCCTAGGACCCTGAGACCCGAAGACTCCGAGAAACACAAGGGATAAGGTCATAAGACACTCAGAAGCCAAAGCCCAGAGGCCGTAGGACCCCAGGACCCTGATACCACAATACCCTAAGCCACTACTGCCTCATGACCATGAGGCCCCTAGACCCGAGGGCCGCAATACCCTGAAACCCTACGACTTTAAGGTACCCGAGGCGCACAATTCAATAACACCTGAATGCCCCCCCCCAGGCTCTAGGACACTGAGATCCTGGGACACTGAGGCCCGAACGCCCTAGGACCATTATACATTGGGTCCCTCAGGCCTTAGGCCACATATGGCCCTAACACCCGAAGACGCTTAGAACCTTGGATCAAAGTGCCTTAGGGCAAAATAATCCAATGCCCTCAGACCCTACGACTCTATGGTCCTGGGGCCCTGGGACACTACCAACCTCAGACCCTAAGGCCAAAATACCTCAGACCCTGATGCCCTGAGACCATAAGGCCCGATGGCCCTACGTCCAAAGGCCATAGGCCTCAGGCCCATCAGACCTTAAGCTGATGACGCCCTGAGGCCGTGGGACCCGAAGGCCCTAAGACCGCCATATATACCAATGCCCCAAGGCCATGGGCCCAAGGACCCTAGGACACTGAGACCTTATGGCCAAATCACCTTAAGACCCGAATACCTTACTACCGCACTGCGCTCAGACCCGAAGACACTGGCACCTTCAGGCCCGGGGATCGCATGACCCTGCGACCCTATGCCCTAAAACCCCCCAAACCCGAGCGCCCGAAGCTCAAAATGACTTAACACCCGAAGACAACGACACCCTAAATCCCGAATGTCCTACGACCCGCAAGCCCGGAAGCCCTGGGCCCATGCGGATGCGGACGCCCTGAGGCCCGAGGGCCCGAAGACCCCAAGGCAGTCAAACCGTAAGAACCCTTAAGCTATAGGACCCTCCGGCCCCATGGCCCGAAGGCCTGAAAGACCTAAAACCTTAAGGCTCTGAGGCCCTGGGCCTCGCAGATCCGAGCACTATAATCCTCTGATGCCATGAGACCCAGAGACCCTAAAGCCATCAAATTGTAAGGCGGACGTACAAGTTGACCGACGGCTCAGGGGGTACCACTGGGAAACAATGACCATGGGGAAAAAAAAAACAATCAAAAACGCATGGGACTTTCACGTTGTTTGGTGAATTGTTGGTTGGGTACCTCCGCCACAAAAGGTTTTTTTGCAATCCGCTACAAAAGGAATCCGTTTGCAATCCGCCACAAAAGGAATCCATGTGTAATCCACCATAATACCAATCCTCTCGTAATCTGCCACAAAAAGAATGAAGGAATTCTTTTGGAATCCGCAACAAAAAGGAATCCTTTTGCAATCCGCCACAAAAAGGATCCGTTTGGAACCCGCCACAAAAGCAATTCCTTTAAGGCAGACGTGCAAGTTGACAGACGGCTCAGGGGGTACCAAAGAAAAAAGAAGAAATATAAATAACCAGGGAAGAAGAGTCAACATAAAAAAACGTATGGGACTCTCACGTTGTTTGATGAATTCGTGGTTTGGTACCCCGCCAAAAAAACGGGTCCTTGTGTAATCCGCCACATAAGGAATCCTTCTGACATCCGCCACAAAAGGAATCCTCTTGGAATCCGCCACAAAAGGAATCCTTTTGGAACCCGCCACAAGAGGAATCCTTTTGCAATCCGCCACAGAAGGAATCCTTGTGGAACCCGCCACAAAAGCAATTCCTTTAAGGCGGACGTGCAAGTTGCCGACGGCTCAGGGGGTACCAAAGAAAACACATACAAAACAAGAAAAAAGAAAAACATAAAACAACGCATGGGACTCTCACGTTTTTTCCCAACCATCCTGTGGTGTTGGGTCCTCGTTTTGAAGAGACAGCGCCCCGCGTTCCCACCTTCCTCCCGCTGCCCCCTCCCCCCTCCCCCTCCTCCCTCCTCCTCCCTCTCCTCCCTCCTCCCTGCGTTTCACCCACCCATTACAGCGCTTCGTGGCTCCATAGGGAGCTCCAGCAAAGGCCCCAGTGGCAGGGTCCGCATGCAGTTCCACCTCCATTTCGGCGCACCTCTCACACGTTTCGTGGCCCCATAGGGTGCTCCACCCAAGGCCCCAGTGGCAGGGTCCGCATGCAGTTCCACCCCCATGTCGGCGCACCCCTCACACGTTTCGTGGCCCCATAGGGTGCTCCACCCAAGGCCCCAGTGGCAGGGTCCGCATGCAGTTCCACCTCCATTTCGGCGCACTCCTCACACGTTTCGTGGCCCCATAGGGTGCTCCACCCAAGGCCCCAGTGACAGGGTCCGCATGCATTTCCATACTCATTTCGGCGCACCCCTCACACGTTTCGTGGCCCCATACGGTGCTCCGCGGAAGGGCCCAGTGGCAGGGTCCGCATGCAGTTCCACCTCCATTTCGGCGCACCCCTTCCACATTTCGTGGCCCCATAGGGTGCTCCGCCCAAGGCCCCAGTGGCAGGGTCCGCATGCAGTTCCACCCCCATCTCGGCGCACCCCTCACACGTTTCGTGGCCCCATAGGGTGCTCCGCCGAAGGCCCCAGTGGCAGGGTCCGCATGCAGTTCCACCCCCATTTCGGCGCACCCCTGACACGTTTCGTGGCCCTATAGGGTGCTCCGCCCAAGGCCCCAGAGGCAGGGCCCGCATGCAGTTCCACTTCCATTTCGGCACACCCCTCACACGTACCGTGGCTCCATAGGGTGCTCCGCCGAAGGCCCCAGTGGCAGGGTCCGCATGCAGTTCCACCCCCATTTCGGCGCACCCCTCACACATTTCGTGGCCCCATAGGGTGCTCCGTCGAAGGCCCCAGTGGCAGGGTCCGCATGCAGTTCCACCCCCATCTCGGCGCACCCCTCACACGTTTCGTGGCCCCATAGGGTGCTCCGCCGAAGGCCCCAGTGGCAGGGTCCGCATGCAGTTCCACTTCAATGTCGGCGCACCTTCACACGTTTCGTGGCCCCATGGTGTGTTCCGCCGGTGACCCCAGTGGCAGGGCCCGCATGCAGTTCCACCCCCATTTCGGCGCACCCCTCACACGTTTCGTGGCCCCATAGGGCCATAGGGTGCTCCGCCGTAGGCTCCAGTGGAAGGGTCCGCATGCAGGTCCACCTCCATTTCGGCGCACCCCTCACACGTTTCGTTACCCCATAGGGTGCTCCATTCAAGGCCCCCGTGGCAAGTCCGCATGCAGCTCCCCCTCCATGTCGGCGCACCCCTCACACGTTTCGTGGCCCCATGGAGTGTTCCACTTAGGCCCCCAGTGGCAGGTTCCGCATGCAGTTCCACCTCCATTTCGGCGCACCCCTTCCACGTTTCGCGGCCACCAAAGGCCCTGATGGCAGCGCCCGCACGTGGTTCCACCCTGCATTTCGGCGCACCCCTCACGCGTTTCGTGGCCTCAGATGGGGCTGCACCGACGGCTCCTGTGGCAGCGTCCGCATGGCGTACCCGTGCCAATTTTGGCACACCCGTCACACGCGTCGTGGTCTCAGAGGGAGGTTCACCGAGGACGATACCCACACCTGCGTTACACACAGCTGCACATGGTTGGGCCCTTCGCCGGGATAATTGATGAATTGTTGGTTGGGTACCTCCGCCACAAAAGGAATCCTTTTGTAATCCGCTACAAAAGGAATCCTTTTGTAATCCGCCACGAAAGTAATCCTTTTGTAATCCGCCATAATGGCAATCCTCTTAAAAGAAAATATTTTGGAATCCGCCACAAAAGGAATCCTTCTGATACGCCACAAAAGGAATTCCTTCAAAGCGAACGTACGTACAAGTTGACCGACTGCTCAGGGAGTACCAGGGAAATAAGAAAAAAAGAAAAAGAACCAGGGAAACAGAAAAAAAGAAAAAACGTATTGGACTCTCACGTTTTCGGGTGAATTTGTGGTTTGGATCCCCCGCCAAAAAAACGGGTCCTTTTGTAACCCGACACAAAAAGAATCCTTCTGGAATCCGCCACAACAGGGATCCTTATCTAATCCGCCACAAAAGGAATCCTTTTTACAATCCGCCACGAAAGGAATCCTTCTGGAATCCGCCACAATGGCAATCCTTCTGTAATCCGCCACAGAAAGAATCCTGTTGCAATCCGCCACAAAGGAATCCTTTTGGAATCCGCCACAACAGGAATCCCTTTAAGGCCGGCGTACAAGCTGACCGACGGCTCAGAGGGTATCATGGAAAAAAAGAACCAGGGAGAAAGAGAAAAAACGCATGGGACTCTCACGTTTTTTGATGAATGTTTGGTTGGGTACCCCCGCCACAAGAGGAATCCTTTTGGAATCCGCCACAAAAGGAATCCTTTGGGAACCCGCCACAAAAGGAATCCTTTTGTACCCCGCCACAATAGGTATCCTTTTGTAATCCGCAACAAAAGGATTACACAAGGATTCCTTTTGTGTGGCGGATTCCAAAAGGATTCCTGTTGTGGCGGAATCCAAAAGAATTGCTTAATTTCTGTGGCGGATTACAAAAGGATTCCTATTGTGGCGGGTTTCTAAAGATTCATTTTGTGGCGGATTCCAAAGGGATTCCTATTGTGGCGGCTTGCGAAAGGACCCCTTTTGTGGCGGTGGCACCAAACCAACAATTCATCAACAAACGTGAGAGGCCAATACGTTTTTATGTTTTTTCTTTTTCCATGGTTATGTTTCTTTCTTCCTTGGTGCCCCCTGAGCCGTCGATCAACTTGCACGTCCGCCTTAAAGGAATCCCTTTTGTGGCATATCAACAGGATTCCTTGTGTGGCCGATTCCAAAAACATTCCTTCTGTGGCGGACTCCAAAAGAATTCATGTATTCCTCTTGTGGCAGGTTACAAAAGGATTCCTTTTGTGACGGATTACAAAAGGATTCCTATTGTGGCCAGTTGCACCAAACCAAAAATTCAACAAACAACGTGAGAGTCCCATGCGTTTTTTCCTTGTTTTTCTCGTTCCCTGGTTATTTTTCTAAAGTTTCGTTGTTCCCTGGCACCCCCTGGGCCGTCAGTCCACTTGTCCGTCCACCACAAAAGAATTCCTTTTGTTGCTGATGTCAAAAGGGTTCCCTTCTGTGGCGAATTACAAAAGGATTACCTTTGTGGCGGGTTACATAGAAATCCCTTTAGATGCGGAAGATGATGATAATCACAGATAACGTAAAGCCTCGAAAACCCCTACACGAGCCTTGTTCCAGGGGGCGGAGATACAACCCTTACCTCCCCCTCCTCCCTCCCTCCTCCTCCTCTACCTCCTCCCCCTCCTCCCCTCTTCCCCTCCTCCCCCTCCCCCTCCTCCCCCATCCTCCCCCTCCCCCCTCCTCCCCCTCCCCCCCTCTTCTCCCCCTGTTCTCCCCCCCCCCCTCCCCTCCTCTTCCTCCTCCTCCCCCCTCCTCCCCATCCGCCCCCTGCTCTCCTCTTCCTCCTCCTCCTCCTCCTCCTCCCTTCTCATCCTCCTCCTCATCCTCCTCCTCTTCGTATTCGTCTTCGGGGTATTAATATGATTCGTCTTATTATTCGTGTTAGTGTTCGCATTGCTATTCGCATACGATTTATCCGTCGTATTATTAGTATGCTTCTCAATCTTAGTATTAGACTTCGTATTCGCCTGCGTATTCTTACGATTCGGAGTAATGTTTCTTCTTCGCCGTCGTATTACTGTGTGGAGTTGTATTCCTATGATTCGTCTTCTTATTCGGATTCCTCTTCTTATTCGCCGTTTTCGTATTCGTCTTGTTATTATTCCTCCTCCTCCTCCGCCTCTTCCTCCTCCTCCTCCTCCTCCTCTTCCTCCTTCCCTCCCCCATCCCTCCCTTCCCTCCCCCTCCTCCTTCCTCCCCTCCTCCTCCTCTCCACATCCTCTCCTTCTCTCCCCTCCTCCTCCTCCTCTCCTCTCCTCTCCTCCTCATCATCAGCATCAGCATCAGTCCCAGCATCAGATCCAGAATCCTTCTCATCATCTCATCATTATCATCATCGTCATATCATCAATTCATCATCATCATCATCTCATCATCATTCATCATCATTCATCATCATCATCATCATCATCATAATCATCATCATCATCATAATCATCATCTCATCATCAAATCATCATCCTCCTCATCATCATCTCATATCATATCTCAACACATCATCATCCTCATCCTCATTAACCTCATCCCCCGCCTCCTCCTCATCCTCCTCCTCCTCCTCTCCTCATCTCCGTCTCGTCGTCGTCTATTAGTCGTCGTCGGTTCTCGTCGTTGTCGTCGTGTAGTAGTAGTAGTAGGTAGAGTTAGTAGTAGTAGTAGTAGTAGTAGTAGTAGTAGTAGTAGGTAGTAGTAGTAGTAGTAGTAGTAGTAGTAGTAGTAGTAGTAGTATTTCAGTAGTCGTAGTAGTCGTAGTCGTTAGTCGTAGTCCGTAGTCGTAGTGTAGTCTGTCGTAGTCGTAGTGTAGGTAGTAGTCGTAGTCGTAGTCGTAGTCGTAGTCGTAGTCGTAGTCGTTAGTCGTAGTCGTCGTAGTAGTAGTAGTAGTAGAGTAGTAGTTAGTAGTAGTAGTAGTAGTCTTAGTAGGAGTAGTATAGTTGTAGTAGTAGTAGTAGTAGTAGCAGCAGCAGCAGTAGTAGTAGTTTAGTCGAAACAGTAGTCGAAATTAAAAAACCCACCAAAAAAAAAAAAAAAAAAAATTTTTTTATTCCCCTCCTCTTCCTCCTCCTCATCCTCACACTTCTCCTCCTCCTCCTTTTCCTCCGCCTCCTCCTCCTCCCTCCCCTCCTCCTCTTCTCCCTCTTTCTTTTCCTCCCCCCCATCCTCCCTTTTTCTCCTCCTCCTCCTCCTCCTCAACATCATCATCATCATCATCATCATCATCATCATCATCACCATCATTATCATCATCAGCATCATCATCATCATCCTCATCCTCATCCTCATCCTCATCCTCATCCTCATCCTCATCCTCATCCTCATCATCATCATCATCATAAGCATCAGCATCAACATCAGCCGCATCAGCCACATCATCGTCATCATCATCATCATCATCATCATCATCATCCTCATCATCATCATCCTCATCATCATCATCATCATCATCATCATCATCATCATCATCATCATATTCATCATCATCATCATCATCATCATCATCATCATCATCATCATCATCATCATCATCATCATCATCATCATATTCATCATCATCATCCTCATCATCATCATCGTCATCATCATCATAAGCATCAGCATCAGCATCAGCCGCATCAGCCACATCATCATCATCATCATCATCATCATCATCATCATCATCATCATCATCATCATCATCATCATCATCATCAACAACATCATCAACATCATCAACAACATCATCATCAGCATCGTCATCATCATCCTCCACCTCCGCCGCCTCGCGCGGTGGCTCTCGGTTGCCCCTAGGGTTGGGGGGAGAGGCCTCGAGGGCCCAGTGAAGGCAACAAACCCGTTCGTAGGTGCTCGATCAATCGCAGAAGTGTGGCAAAGCAGAACTAACTCAGGGGGGGGTCCTCTTCGGGCCCTGGAGCTGCGACGGCTCCTCCCCCTCCCCGTCCCCACCGTGTTGCCCACGCACGTGCATGTGTGGACGTGGTAGAACACACGTTGGCGCTGCTGTCTCTGCCACTCGCGATGCATGTCAGACAAAGTCAAACTTTCCAGAGCCAAGGAGCCGTGCCCAGGCAATGCAGCTCGTCTGGCTAAGCTAACAGAGCAGCCGAATGGTCACAAGCTTGCAGTGTTCGACAGAATTGACGACGAGAGTGACCCAGCGAGCCGCCGCCGTGCAGGCGGGCAAGCTGCTGGGAGCAGAAGAGGCCGTTCGGCGAGCGGCAAGCGCATGGCGGGACGACAGGGCGAAGTACACGCAGGCGGCGCAGCAGGTCCAGCGGCTGGATGGAGCTCAACCTCGCCAAGGCCCGTGAGGAGGAGGCCGAGGCAGCTCGTGCTCTCGCCTTGGCGGAGATCAACCGCCGAGGCGCGGCACAGGCGCTGGCGAAGGAGGCGGGCGCAGTCACGACTGATGAGTAATCCAAAGGTGAGGAGCCGGTGTTCAACTTCACCTGGGACGCAGGGTTCTTTCAGCAGCTGGAGACTCTCTAGTGCAGCGCGGAGGAGAAGGAATCCCTCCGCAAGGTGGAGGCGGAGCTGAAGGCAGCTTGGGAGTCGGCCCTCACCAAGGCAGAAGAGGTGGCCAAGTGGAGGCCTGACGCCGAAGCATTGAAGAAACAGGTCACTGAGCGGATGATCAAGAAGAGGCGCTGCGGCGGGGGATCCGACGGTGTCGACGTTCCAGTTGATGGTTCGGTCGGGGTCGAAGCTGGGGCCGTCGCAGCAGTGCCTTCCTCCTCATCTTCGGAATCGCCTGATGAAGGAACACTTCTAGCGACGGATGCGCCTTTGTCTTCTACTTCATCGGAGCCGTCAGGGGCGCCACCAACTTTAGCAGAGGCGGGTGGTGCTCGTTCTTCTGATGCAGAGCCGCAAACTTCATCTTCGGTCAAGATGTTTTTTTTCCAACAGTACGTGTCTTGGGAAAAAGTCGTGGTCCTTCCTGAGCGCGAAGGAGATCATGTCGGGGTCTGATCTGGTGAGAGCTGTCGAGACTCACGCCGGGTGCCCCAATCGGTCGAAGTGGGCGAGGAGATCTAGACAGTTGAAGTGGAGATACCTCGACAACATGGCTCGGAGCACGGGCAAGGGCCTCAGTCAGTCAGCGGAGCAGAGGGCCAACGAGGGCGGTGAGGCGTTATGGGCGCCAGGCCACCGCCGAGTGCACCGTCTTTTTGCCAATGCGTCCGAAGCGACGTCTCTGTGTGCCGACGGCGCCGACGCCTTCGACGGGTGCCTTCCGTCGGTGGTGCATTGCCGAGGTGCTCCATCGTTCTCATCTTTTTTTACGCGCACCCCTCGATCGCCTTCGGGGGGGCCAATGCTCAGCGATATGCAAGGCTCGGAGCGTTGTTGCAGATGCTCCATCTCCCATGGCTCGTCATAGGAGATTTCAACATCGGAGTTCATCAATTTCGGCAGTCTAGATTCGTTTAGCGTGTAGGGGGTCACGTCAGGCAGTCGAATGTTGACTACACTTTCGTCGGGAGTGCAGGTAGTTCGCACATCGATGTTGTTTTGGCGTCAGAGAGTTGCCTGCCGTAGAGCTCATCTATTGAAGCTCGGTCTGACGTCCCCTGGGGGGCTCACCTCGGACTTGAGCTCACCTTGCACGGGTCAGGAGAGCAATTGCTTCAGCGATCTCTCATCTCTGCCCCGCATTTGCCTCAGGTCACGCGTCCGAGCATCAGTGCGACGAAGGGATCCAAATCTAGCAAAGCTCGAGCGGAGCAGCAGGCTGGAGCCCACCTCGCGAGAGAGAGAGGATTCGTGCCGACTGCGACGAGCTTTCTTCTGACTCGTTCTATCCATGTGCGGTCCCAAGAGAAGGCCCGCGTTTCATCCTGGGTCGTCTTGCCCATGCCCTGGACGGAGACCAGGCATAGAGAAACAAAAAAGAGCATGAACATAACAATTTGAAACTCCGCGCGGATTTCTGCGATCTGCGCTGGACCCACTCCTAGAGCGCGACAGGGGCGGCGCTGGGGGCGCCGCCAAGGGGGCCTGGGCGCCGACCCAGGAAATCCTCGCGGAGCTCCGACAAGTTTATGCTTGCGCCGCTTCTTGCTCCGCGGAAGTCGGGGCCCTCCGGAGACCGAAACTTGGAGAAAAACAAAAAAACGCCATCCCGATGTTTTCAGGACGGTGCATGCCTGGGCACAGATGAGCGACGGCCAGAACAGGGTCTCACGCGAGATGACGCAGCGACCTGCCGCCGCGGCCCGCGCGAGCCGCCAGCGCCCCACGCTGCATGGGAGGCGCGGGCGCTCGCGCGCGACCTTGCGCGGGCAGCTTGCGCGCCACTGTCTCGGCGCAGTCGACCTCATCTTCTTCCGGGGGAACGAAAGGGGGGGATAGCAAAGGGTAGGATAGAGAATCAGCTCACGTGGCTGATTTCCCAACGCCTCCCGGCGCCAGGAGGCGCCCCTGTATCGAGGAATGGGCCCGACGGCGGGGCCGAAACCAGCTGCATGCAGCAGATGTCATAACCCCCCCTTTCCCTATCCCCCCCTTTCGTTCGGCCCGATTCTTTCGGCGCTCATACCTCGGCGCCCGGCTCCTCCGCCGGCTCCGACGACCTCTTGCGCGCGGCCACGCCGTCGGAGTCTGAGTCGTCCGGCGGGCCGCGCCGGGGCGCGGCCGCGGCGGGCTCGTCGGAGCTGTCCGAGACCTTGCGCGCGGGGCCCCGCCGCGGCGCCTCGCGGGAGCCGCGGGAGCTGCGCGTGGGGGCCAGCGCGGCGATGGTCGCAGAGGTCACCAGCCCCGAGACGTCCTCCTCGGCCTGCGCGCGGCCACACACACACACACAGTCACACACATGTGTATATATACCATCGCGCGCGCTTCGCGCGCGCTCAAATTCTAGCTAGGCTGACTGGTCGAACCCTCGGGGAGCTCTATGTTATGATGCTTCTTCTCCAGGGCTTCCAGGAACCACGAAGGCAGCCCAGGTGGCTTCAAAGACTTCCTACGGTCCACCCACGGTGGCCTAAGACAGGCCCAAGAGGCACCTCGGGGGCGCTTCTCTTCGCCGCGGCTGGACGTAGTCAGAGGAAGAGGGAGGAAAAGGGGAGGCGAAGGGGTTCCCTAGGGGAGGAGGAGGAGGAGGAGGAGGAGGAGGAGGAGGAGGAGGAGGAGGAGGAGGAGGAGGAGGAGGAGGAGGAGGAGGAGAAGGAGGAGGAGGAGGAGGAGTTGGAGAAGATGGCGGAGGCCGCAGAGGAGGAGGAACAGGAGGAGGAGGAGGAGGAGGGAGAAGAAGAGGAGGAAGAGGAGGAGGAGGAGGAGGAGGAGGAAATGGGACATTTCCATTTCTTGCAAGCGTAGCCCAGCTGCCAAGCGAATTTTTAAAAAAGGAATGCTGGAATTCCATGTTTTTGTTCAAAATGCCCTCGGGGTCTATTTTGGAACTCTTTCGGGTCTTCTTGGGGTTTCTAAGGGGCCTCCTGACGCCTCCTGGGGGTCGCCCGCGGATCGGCAAAACAAGGGTTAAAACATCAGTGCCGAACGTTGCCCCCTATTCGCGCCGTCTGCTTGCCGCCGGGGCTCCGAGAGCGCGCGCGCGCGCCGAGGCCTCGTCCGCAGCTGGCCCCGCGGTGGGGCTGGCCGCCTGGGGTCGGCGACCGGCTGGGGGGGTGGGGGGGGGGGGGGCACCGCGCGCATCCCGCCATCCTCTCCTCCTCCCTCCTCCCTCTCCTCCTCCTCCTCCTCCTCCTCCTCTCCTCCTCCTCCTCCTCCCTCCTCCTCCTCCGCTTCCTCCTCCTCCTTCTCCTCCTCCTCCCTCCCTCCTCCTCCTCCTCAACCTCCTCACCCTCCTCGTCCTCCTCCTCCTCCTTCCTCAGTATCCTCCTCCTCCTCCTCCTCCTCCTCCTCCTCCTCCTCCTTCCTCGTTCTCCTCCTCCTTCCTCGTTCTCCTCCGCCTCCTCGTCGAGACACTGCCCGAAGAACATGGTCATCCATGAAAGCCGATCGAGAAACACAGCGAAATACATAAACTGAACACGCCTGGTCGAGTAAGTGGCAGCCTTTCCGAGACCCAGGCATGAAACCTTGGATCAGATGCTCGAGGGTCCGACCACCGTGCTCACTGGGCTTGCGGTTGCAAGGAGGGATGAACGGGGCCAGGACGCGATTACTGGCACCGTACCCACAGGCTTCGCACACCACGACGGGGTGGGAAGGGGCAGGGGCACCAGAGGCGAAGGAGACTTCCAGAAGCCTGTGGGGACGGTGGCCATCAGCAACGAAGGCCCGCGACGCCGCGACAGCCCTCGGCAGGACGCTCCCCCCGCACTCTCCCAGGTGTAACCCCCACACGCCGAAAGGTACGGCACCACATGGCGCCGCCCACCGACGCCACCGAGTGCACAACTTCGGGCTCGCACAACTGGACGGTGGGCGCAGAGCGCTTACAAGTGATCTTGTGAGAGGTATCATGCTCGGCGGCGGCGGTGCCCGCCATCGCGATCCAACGCCCGACGCCTGAGACAATCGTGTCACACCGCGCGAAACGATCGGCGAGCTCAGGCGGGGAGCGGTGGGGCCGTAGGGCCTCCTTGGCCGCCAGGTCGGCCACGCCCGTTGGCCGCGCGGTCGACACCTCGAACGCGGCAAGCCTATGCACCTCAGCAAGGGCGGCGTGGGCCTCGACCTTCGAAGCCTGGAGGCCAGAGGGGCCTAAGCCCCCGAGACCAGCGGCCTCCAGAGCCTCCTCCACGTGAGCCCAGGCCGCCTCGGGGTGAGAGGTGGCGGCTGCGCCCCTCTCGCGGATCCCTCGGACGACAGATTCAGAATCAGAAAGGACACAAAACGTGGATGGGAAGCAAGGAGAGCATGATAACGTAAATGACTGCGAGAAGCTCGGCCCCATCTACGTCAGGGACGGGCTCGCGATGGAGGCCTGCGACCACGGCATCGACGCGCTGCTGAAGAGTGCCAGGGTCGTCCCTGATCGAGAGCATCGCCCACCTGCACACGCACACATCAGAAATCTGGGATTCCAAACCGCACCATCAGCATACACGTGTGGCCCTTATTGCAGTCCCCGAACCTCGAACCCGAGTGACATGCTCGTCTACACTTCGCAGGTAGGTTCTTTCGCTCACCTGGAGCGTGCGGAACACGTCAGCCACGAGAGCTGAGGGGCCGCAGGAGGGCTAGATTGCACCCAACATGCAGGTGCTCCGAGCCCTCGCCAACGGCCACCTGAGACCACTGCCACGCTTCGACCGCCCGACCGACAAGCTCGAGGATCGTGCGTGGGCACAGCTGCAAAACATCGACGAGCACCCCTGTATGGGGTGCGTCACCACAGGAACATCGTGCAGAGTCCAGCCGGGGCGCGAGAGCGTCAGCACGAAGGCACCTCCAGGCCTCATCCTCCATCTCCTCCTCCTCCTCCTCCTCCTCCTCCTCCTCCTCCTCCATCTTCTCCTCCTCCTTCTCCTCCTCCTCCTCACCTGCGCCCAGGAAGGAAAAGACATGCTGACTGGCTCAAGCGCACATGGTGGCGAGCACGCGGCACGGCATCCAGGCTTGCCACAGGGCCGAGGCCATCGCCTCAGTAGGAGCCTTGGCTTCCCTGAGCGCAGGATCGAGCTGGCCTCGGCCCTGCAGCATCAAGCCAAGCGTGCGGCTCCTGCCAGCGGTGCGAGGTTCGCACGCTCGGACAAAACAGTGGCGCGTGCCATGCCTAACTGCTGGATGGCGAGGCCAGTACACTCGACCCCGTACTGAAAGGACGTTTGCAGGCCAGCTTGGGCGACTCTCTAGCACAGCCTGCACGCTTTTGACGTGGAACTTCTTCACCTTGGGCACCCCCGCGCGCGCGCGAGCTGGAGACGGCCAACGCGCAGAGGTGCGAACGCGCCGCCCTGCATCATAATTAATACATCCCTAGATTGCGTTCTACCGTCTTGGCTTGTGTTGCTCCCATCGTACTTTAGGACCACATCACAGAAATTCGCCGGCCCAACGGGCCAAGGGCGTGCTAAGATCTCCGGTAACTGGTTAACAATATTCTAGTTCGCGCGCGCGGGGCCGCCCCTTGGGGTCCCAGGACGAAAAGTACCCCGGGACACCCCCGGGACACCCCCGGGACACTCGGATCAGAGATGCCAGAGCGGGCAATTTTTCGACACCCCTCACGAGGATCGTGGCCTCCGAGGGGAGGGGCGCAATCGACTACCCCCCCTCCTGACCCACGAGGTCCCCGAGACGCCCAAAGAGCGCTCCAAGACGCCGATGATGACACCAAGACGGCCCAAGAGGCCTCCAAGTGGCCTCCAAGAGGCCTCACAAGAGGGCCCGAGAGGCGCAAAACATAAATTGTATGATGATTTTGGAAGGATTTTGGACTTGTCGCCTTTTCGGCCATCCGATGCTCCAAGACGGCCCAAGAGGCCCCCAAGAGCGCCGCAAGACGGGCCAAGAGGCTTCCAAGAGGGCCCCAAGAGGGCCCTGAAACGGCCCAAGAGGCGCCCAAGACGGCCCAAGACGGCCCCAAGACGGCCCCAAGAGGGGCCCAAGAGGGGGACCACGAACCGAAAACACGAGCCTTCCGCCCCAAGAGGGCCCCAGGAGGCCCCGAGAGGCCCCCAAGAGGCCACCAAGAGGGCCCCAAGAGGCCGCCAAGAGGCCCCAGGAGGCCCCCAGGAGGCCCAAAAGAGGCCCCAGAAGTTCAGAAATGCCTCCCAGGCGCCCCCGAACGGCTTCTCAAAGACCCCAAGAGGCCTCCCAAATAAGCATCTTGACGACGACCCTGTTTGGCCCCAAGAGCAACACAAGATGACAACGAGAGGCTTCCTCCTCCGCCCCTTCCCCTCCCTCCTCCTCCTCCTCCTCCTCCTCCTCCTCCTCCTCCTACTTATCTTCATCCTCCTCTCCTTCTCATTCTCTCCTCCTCCTCCTCCTCCTCCTCCCCCCCTTCCCCATCCTCATCATCCTCCTCCTCGGCGGCGCCACAATGGCCACGGGCCCACGGCGACGCAGTAGCGATCATGCAACATGGGCCGGCGGAATGAGCGAAGCGATTGAATAATTTCGAGTACTGGGAAAAGTGTCAAAAGTGTCGAAACAGTGTCGAAACAGTGTCGGGCGAATGTCTCCCAGGGCCCGACACGTGAAAACCGTCGAGCTTCGGCACTTTTTTGGTAATCGAAATTCTGTCTGGCGATCAAGGCTAAAATACAACATTGGAACATCATAACCCGAAGCCCTAGATTGCGTTCTACCGTCTTGGCCTCGACCCGAGCTTATGACTAGCCCCGCAGGCACGCGCAAGCGGACCTCAGGGATGTTGGCTGAGACGGCAGCTTTCTTGCGAGCGACGGACGGGCACTGCTCAACCACACCATCGGCCAGGGCATTGGACCACTCAACGAGGCCAGACACGACACGACCCTTCTCGTCCTCCTCCTCCTCCTTCTCCAGCAATGTGTCCTCCTCCTCCTCCTCCTCCTCCTCCTCCTCCTCCTCCTCCTCCACTATGTTGGGGTGGCGCGCGCTGGCCCCATCGGCCTGGGCCTCGTCCCGCGCGGAGCTGCCCGGCACGCCGCAGGCGCAGCACGCGGCGCCGCCCAGCAGCTCGCGCAGGCGCTCCAGCATGGCACGGCGCGCCGGCCGCCGCGACGGAGCGGCCCCAGGCAGGCGGGCAGGAGGAGGAGGAGGAGGAGGGGGAGGAGGAGGAGAAGGAGGAGGAGCAGCAGAGCAGGAGGAGGAGGAGGAGGAGCAGGAGGAGGAGGAGGAGGAGGAGGAGGAGGAAGAAAAAGAAGAAGAGGAGCAGGAGGAGCAGGAGGAGCAGAAGGAGCAGGAGGAGCAGGAGGAGGAGGAGGAGGAAGAGGAGGAGGCGGAAGAGAGAAGTGTGGGAGGCCTCCCGGATCGCCGTTTTCGTCGTCGTCGTCGTCGTCGTCGTCGTCGTCGTCGTCGCAGGCGCCACCGCCGTCGCCGCCGCCGCCGTCGCCGCCGGGTTCCTCCTCGACGTCGTCGGGTTCGTCGTCGGGTTCGTCGCCGGACACGTCGTCGGGCTCGTCGTCGGACTCGTCGTCGGCCCACGAGGAGGGTGGCTCGGTCCAACGAGGGCCGCTCTTGCGCGCCGCCGAGATGGCGAGGGGGCGGGCCCCACGGCCGGCCGCCGCCCCGCCGCCCGGAGGGCCCGGAGGGGGCGGCGGGTGCGAAAAGCTGCGGCGTGCCAGCAGAGGAGGCGAGGGCCCAGGGAGGCCGGCCCGGGGCGACAGGGCGCGCGGGCGGGCGAGGGGCGAGGAGGAAGACGAGATGGGGGGGTTCTCCTCCCGGTCCTCCTCCTCCTCCTCCTCTTCCTCCTCCTCCTCCTCCTCCTCCTCCTCCTCCTCCTTCCCCTCCTCCTCCTCCTCCTCCGCCTCCTCCTCCTCCTCCTCCTCATCCTCCTTTTCCTTCTCCTCCTCCTCCGTTCCCTCCGTATCTCCGCCTCCGCTTCCTCCTCCTTCTTTTCCTCCTCCCCCTCCTGGTCGTCATCGATGTTTTTCAGGATCGGCGGCAACGGCCGTCAGATCTTCACAAGGAGGGCGCACGCACAACTTCTCGGAGCTCCTCCGCGCCCAGCTCCTCCCTGGCCCCTCGCGCCCTCGCTCTCCTCTCGCCGACCCCCCTTCGTGGCCCCCCCGCGGAGGAACACGCAACATGATCGACCCACGAACCCGGAAAGGAATATAGAAATTCGCCTGCCCAACGGGCCAGGGCGTGCTAAGATCTCCGGTAACTGGTTAACAGTATTAACAGTATTTCTAGTTCGCGCGCGCGGGGCGGCCCCTGGGGGTCCCCCGGCGAAAAGTACCCCGACCGCCGCCCGACCAAGTCTACTCAGAGATGGTTTTCCTTCTGGGTGCGGCCTCTCAGGCTCCCCAGAGCGCGCTCAGAGTGCCCCAAGAGGCCCCCAAGACTGCCCAAGAGGCCCCCGAGACGCCCAAAGAGCGCTCGAAGACGCCGAAGATGACCCCAAGACGGCCCAAAAGGCCCCCAAGACAGCCCAAGAGGCCCCCAAGACCGCTCCAAGACGGCCCACGAAGCTCCCAAGACGGCGCCGAAACGACCCAAGAGAGCCCTCAAGACGGCCCAAGTGCCGCCCAAGACGGACCAAGAGGCCCCAAGACGGGCCCAAGAGGGACTCAGGAGGGATACCGAGAACTCAAAAATGGAGCCCTCCGTCCCAGAAGGCGCCCAGGAGGTCCCAAAGAGGCCCCAAGAGGCCTCCAAGAGGCCCCAAGATGTCGCCAAGAGGCCCCAGGAGACTCCCAGGAGGCCCAAAAGAAGCCCCAGAAGGCTTCAAACATGTCTCCCAGGCGCCCCCGAACGGCCTCTCAACAGACCCCAAGAGGCCCCCCAAAGAAGCATCTTGACGACGACTCTATTTCGCCCCATCGAGAGACGACCCCCAGGGAACTGCTTCACCATCAAAACTCCCCACGCAACGCGTCCGAACGACACCCGCCCCCAAGAGCGCAACATGGGCAACGAACACACAGACAAAAACCAGCGATGCCATATCACGGGCCGGCGGAATGAGCGAAGCGATTCAATGTAAGGCATTGCAACATTTCAAAGACACCTGATTGGGCGACGGGCACATGCAATGCTGAATGTATCGATGATGATGTACTGTGCCGAGGGCTGTGCTGTGCTACGCCGTGCTGAACTGCGATGTGCCATGCCGCGATTGTGCTCTATATAGCGTTGTGGATCGAATCCTCCCTGGCATCCGAGTCCTCACCGAACTGATCTAGATCGTAAGCTCGAGCTGCCTGAGCAGATGGTAGCTGCCCCAGAACTAATCGACAGAGGGAACATGCCAGGAGGACACGCCGCGGAACGTCCCAAGGGACGCGCCAGGCGACGTGCCAGGGGACGTGCCATGGGGACGCACCGCGGGACGTGCCAAGGGGACGCGCTACGGAACGTGCCAATGGACGTGCCGAGGGACGTGCCAGGGGACGCGCCGCGCGACGTGCCAGGTGGACTCGCCACGGAACGCGCCAAGGAACGTGCCAAGGTGAATAGTTGAGTGTATCGATCTTGATGTACCGTGCCGACGGCTGTGCTGTGCTGGGCCGTGCTGAACTGCGATGTGCCATGCCGCGATTGTGCTCTATAGCGTTGTGGATCGAGTCCTCCCTGGCATTCGAGTCCTCACCGAACTGATCTGGATCGTAAGCTCGAGCTGCCTGAGCAGATGGTAGCTGCCCCAGAACTAATCGACAGAGGGAACATGCCAAGAGGACGCGCCGCGGGAACGTCCCAAGGGACGCGCCAGGCGACGTGCCAGGGGACGTGCCATGGGCACGCACCGCGGGACGTGCCAAGGGGACGCGCTACGGAACGTGCCAATGGACGTGCACCGCGCGACGTGCCAGGGGGACTCGCCACGGGACGCTCCGCGGAACGTGCCAGGCAACATGCCAGGCTGCAATGCTAAAGGTATCGATATTGATGTACCGTGCCGAGGGCTGTGCTGTGCCTGGGCGACCTGGACACGTGAAAACACGCATTTCGCTCAAGACGTTGTCAGCACATCCTCATGCTAGACATCCGCCTGGGCAACCTGGAACGTGCAAACAAGCGTCTCGCTCGAGACACCCTCAACAAATGCTCATGCTAGACATCCGCCTGGGCGACCTGGACACGTGAAAACAAGCCTCTGGTTCGAGATACCCTAAACCAATCCTCATACTAAACATCTGTCTGGGCCACCTAAAGGCGTGAAACCAAGCGTCTCGCTCGAGACATCCTCAAGACCTGGGCACGTGAAAACAAGCAATCCACTTGAGAGATCCTCAGAATTCAGGTCCCCAGGAGAGGACAATCTATAACACAAAACAAACGTTTCGCTCGAGACATCCTCAACAAATTCTGAAACACAAGCGTTTCGCTCGAGACATCCTCAAGTTTTAATTCGCCGGCCCTACGCGACCTCGTTATTTATCGCAGAATAATTTCGCCGGCCCAAGTCGCAGGGGGGCCGGTGGGTTCACCTACTAAAAGAGAACCCTGGGCCCGCGCCCTTTCCGGGAACAAGCGTTTCGCTCGAGACATCCTCAAAAATAATTCCGCCGGCCCTACTCCCGCACGTAATTTATCGCAGAATAATTTCGCCGGCCCAAGTGGCAGGGGGGCCGGGGGGTTAACCTACTAAAAGAGAACCCTGGGCCCGCGCCCTTTCCGGGACATGATCGACCCACGAACCCGGAAAGGAATATAGAAATGTAAGGCATTGCAACATTTCAAAGACACCTGATTGGGCGACGGGCACATGCAATGCTGAATGTATCGATGATGATGTACTGTGCCGAGGGCTGTGCTGTGCTACGCCGTGCTGAACTGCGATGTGCCATGCCGCGATTGTGCTCTATATAGCGTTGTGGATCGAGTCCTCCCTGGCATCCGAGTCCTCACCGAACTGATCTGGAGCGTAAGCTCGAGCTGCCTGAGCAGATGGTAGCTGCCCCAGAACTAATCGACAGAGGGAACATGCCAGGAGGACGCGCCGCGGAACGTCCCAAGGGACGCGCCAGGCGACGTGCCAGGGGACGTGCCATGGGGACGCACCGCGGGACGTGCCAAGGGGACGCGCTACGGAACGTGCCAATGGACGTGCCGAGGGACGTGCCAGGGGACGCGCCGCGCGACGTGCCAGGTGGACTCGCCACGGAACGCGCCAAGGAACGTGCCAAGGTGCATAGTTGAGTGTATCGATCTTGATGTACCGTGCCGACGGCTGTGCTGTGCTGGGCCGTGCTGAACTGCGATGTGCCATGCCGCGATTGTGCTCTATATAGCGTTGTGGATCGAGTCCTCCCTGGCATCCGAGTCCTCACCGAACTGATCTGGATCGTAAGCTCGAGCTGCCTGAGCAGATGGTAGCTGCCCCAGAACTAATCGACAGAGGGAACATGCCAAGAGGACGCGCCGCGGAACGTCCCAAGGGACGCGCCAGGCGACGTGCCAGGGGACGTGCCATGGGCACGCACCGCGGGACGTGCCAAGGGGACGCGCTACGGAACGTGCCAATGGACGTGCACCGCGCGACGTGCCAGGGGGACTCGCCACGGGACGCTCCGCGGAACGTCCCAGGCAACATGCCATGCTGCAATGCTAAGGGTTTCGATATTGATGTACCGTGACGAGGGCTGTGCTGTGCCTGGGCGACCTGGCCACGTGAAAAAACGCGTTTCGCTCAAGACGTTGTCAGCACATCCTCATGCTAGACATCCGCCTGGGCAACCTGGACACGTGCAAACAAGCGTCTCGCTCGAGAGACATCCTCAACAAATGCTCATGCTAGACATCCGCCTGGGCGACCTGGACACGTGAAAACAAGCCTCTGGTTCGAGACATCCTCAACAAATCCTCATGCTAGACATCTGTCTGGGCCACTTGGAGGCGTGAAGCCAAGCGTCTCGCTCGAGACATTCTCAAGACTTGGGCAAGTGAAAACATGCAATCCACTTGAGAGATCCTCAGAACTCAGGTCCCCAGGAGAGGACAATCAATAACACCAAATAAGCGTTTCGCTCGAGACATCCTCAACAAATTCTGAAAAAAACAAGCGTTTCGCTAGGGACATCCTCAATTTTTAATTCGCCGACCCTACGCGACCTCGTTATTTATCGCAAAAGAAATTCGCCGGCCCTACAGCCGTCAAAACCGGGGGGAAACCAACTAAAAGAGAACCCTGGGCTCAGGCCCTTTCCGGGAAAAAACAGATCGGGTCGGGGTCCCCTCTTGGCGGCGCGCACGAGCAGGTCGGGGGAGGGGGAACGCTTCTTGGCAAGAGGCTGCTTCTCAGAAGGCTCTGGCCCCACATCTCTAGACAAGGCCCGCGCCTCCTAAGTAAGATATGTAAGTCCCGGGGGGGTCTGCGTCTTTCCCGCGAGCAGGGGGGCCCCGCTGTCCGCGCGAGGCAATTTGAAGGCAGGTTTCACATGAAATTGCGTGGCGCGCTTGCCTCGGCAAGCAACTTGCCGCGACGCCAGGAGCTGCTCTGACGGCATTTTCCCGCGTCGCAGAGTCCTTGTAGTCAGGATTACTGAATGTAAAGGTTCCTCAGCTGGGATTATTGGCTATGGGCTTAGTAGATGCCGAGCCTGCGTGGGGACGGCATGGCCTGGGAATTTTCGGCGTTTGCAGGCGCCTCAGCCTCGTCGATGGGATCCGGCAGTCGACTCGATTCCCACTGGAGGTCGGCCCGGAAGCCGGTGCGATGCGATGCGGTAGAGTGGGGATTCTGCGCCACGCCCACGCAGGAAATACAGATCCGGGGCGGGGTTAACGACATCGAAATAATGAACATTCGGTTGGCGAAGGAGAGCAGGCAAGGATTCTGCGGGAGAGCCAGTGTGAAATATGCAGATCCTGCAAAGGGCCCAGAGATAACACATAGCAATACGATGAGAGGCCCCGGAGAGCAAAACTAATACGCCTTAAGGAAACGAGAATGCACGCACCAGCGTCCAGAGACGGGGCGCGGGAGGGGCGGGGCGCGAGCGGCGGCCCCCGGGCCCCTTGCCCCACGCTTGCGAAGCGGGCCCGCTGGCCGCCGCCATGGCCCTGGGCCGCATGCGCAATGGATGAGGGGCCCGGCAGGCCGCCGCGCGCGCCGCGGCACCGGCGGATGCCGCGCGGGGAGAGAGCCGACGCGCAAGGGGGCGGGGCGCCGCGCGCGCGACGGCCTTGGCCGGATCGGCGCGTCGAAGTAAAATGCGCGACGCGCCAAGGCAGCCGCGGGCTCGGAAGCCCCTGCCCACCGCGCGCAGGGAATAACGAATTTGCGCGGAGCGGGGGGGAGGCGGGGGCAGGGCCGCTCCGCGCGCGGCGGCCCTGCCCAATTCTGCGCGACAAGAAACAGCGCGCGGCGGGCTGGGAAAGCCGCGCGCGGGGCGGCTCAAGCGAATCGCGGAGGGGGCGACGCCGCGCGCGAGGGGCCAGGGCCGCCGCCATGGCGGCCCTTGCCCATGCGAACAGGATGCGGCAACGCGCGCGGGGGGCCAGGGAAGCCGCTCGCGCGGCGCCCTGACCAACTCCGACCAAAGCAAACCAGATGGCGAGGGGGCGAGGCCGAGGCGCCCAATTCGCGGGGGGCGTTGTTGCCGCGGCGGCGGCCAGCGAGCGCGCGGCAAAGCTGGCCCGGTCTGCGCGGGGAACACAACGAGCGCTGTGGCAGGGCCGCGAAGCGCGACGACGCTGGCCACTTCTGAAGGAGAGCGCGCCACGCGCGCGGTGATTCCGCCGCCGCGCCCACAGCGGCCTTGCCCAATTCTGCGAGCTGAAACGCAGCGCGCGACGGGCAGGGCCGCCGCGCTCCCGACCCCCCTGCTGATTTTGAATGCATGGAAGATCCATGCGGGAGAAAGGGGGGGGGGGGGGGGGGGGGGGGGGGGCGGGGGCGCGGCCGCCGCGCGCGCGGCGCCCCTGGCCAATCGCGCGCGACAGGGCGCCGCGCGCGCAGGAGCGTCGCCGCCGCTCGCAATTGGGCAGGGCGGGGGGGGAGAGAAGAGGTGGCAAGGCGGCCACTCGCGCGGCGGCCCTGGCCCATTCTAAACGGGCCAGCGCTATGCGCGAGGGGGCGGACAAGGCCGCCGCGGGGCCGGCGGACCTGCTCCTTCCCGAATGGAACACCCGAGCGCGCGAACGGGCATAGCCGCCGCCCGCGCGACAGCCCCAGTCAATTTTGGGTTTAGAGCCGCCGCGCTCGCGGTGGCTCTTGCCAGTTCTGCACTGCAATTCAATCCAATGCGCGCGGGGGCGGGGCCGCCGCTCGCGTGGCGGGCCTGGCCCGTGCTGCGTTGAAAAACATGATGGACCCACGAACCCGGAAAGGGATATAGACATGTGGAGCATGGACACGTTTTCACGATACCCAACGGGGCAACACCTCACGAAACATCCCACGAGACACCTCACGAAACATCCCACGAGACACCTCACGAAACATTCCGCGAGACACCTCACGAAACATTCCACGAGACACCCCGCGAAACATTCCACGAGACACCCCACGAAACATTCCACGACGACAGGCAACCACTCAACCAAGGCGGTGTGGTCGTGCTGGGGAGTGGTCGTGCTGGGGAGTGGTCGTGCTGGGGGGTGGTCGTGCTGGGGCGTGGTCGTGCTGGGGGGGTGGTCGTGCTGGGGGGTGGTTGTGCTGGGGCGTGGTCGTGCTGGGGCGTGGTCGTGCTGGGGCGTGGTCGTGCTGGGGTGTGGTCGTGCTGTGGTGAGGTCGTGCTGGGGTGTGGTCGTGCTGGGGTGTGGTCTTGCTAGGGTGGGGTCGTGCTGGGGTGGGGTCGTGCTGGGGTGGGGTCGTGCTGGGGTGTGGTCGTGCTGGGGTGTGGTCGTGCTGGGGTGTGGTCGTGCTGGGGTGTGGTCGTGCTGGGGAGTGGTCGTGCTGGGGTGTGGTCGTGCTGGGGGGTGGTCGTGCTGGGGGTGGTCGTGCTGGGGGGGTGGTCGTGCTGGGGCTCGTGGTCGTGCTGGGGCGTGGTCGTGCTGGGGCGTGGTCGTGCTGGGGTGGGGTCGTGCTGGGGTGTGGTCGTGCTGGGGTGTGGTCGTGCTGGGGTGTGGTCTTGCTGGGGTAGGGTCGTGCTGGGGTCGGGTCGTGCTGGGGTGTGGTCGTGCTGGGGTATGGTCGTGCTGGGGTGGGGTCGTGCTGGGGTGGGGTCGTGCTGGGGTCTGGTCGTGCTGGGGTGTGGTCGTGCTGGGGTATGGTCGTGCTAGGGTGGGGTCGTGCATTTCGCTCGAGACATCCTGCCAAAATTCCAGGAAATCGTACAAAAACAAAGGAATTAGTCGAGACATCATCGAAATTCCTTCGCGCGGGGCGCTTTTCCGCGTCGCGGTCGGCTCTGCAAAACAAGCGTTTCGCTCGAGACATCCTCGGCAAACTCTGCGGAGCAAGCGTTTCGCTCGAGACATCCTCAACACACGAAAAAGTGGCCCGCACCCTGTGATTTATCGATCGGGATTTCAAAAACAAGCGTTTCGCTCGAGACATCCTCAAATTTTAATTCGCCGGCCTCCTTCGACCTCGATATTTATCAGGGAAAAAATTCGCCGGCCTCCTTCAAGTTGGCACCGGGGGATTAGGTTTACCAACTAAAAGAGAACCCTGGGCCCCCGCCCTTTCCGGGAACATCGCGGGCACGCGGCGGTCGCGCGCGCGGCGGCACTGGTCGATGCGCGCGAAGAATGCGCAACGCGCAGCAAGGGGGCAGAGTTGCCGCGCGCGCGGCGCCCGTGGCCAATCCTGAATGAACAGCTACGTCCGCAGGGGCGCAGATCTGCGCCGCGCGCGCGCGCGCGCGTCGGCCCCGCCCAAATCTGCTTGAAAAGAACGCCACGCGCGCGGGCGCAAGGCCACCGCGCGCGCAGCGACCCTGGCCACCTCGGATTAGGAGAACACAGCACCCGAGTCAACGGGCCCGCTCTGCATGGGCACGGTCGCGGGGGCGTCATGTCCAAGCAGGCGCGGCGGCCGCGCGCGGCGGCCCTGGCACGCCCTGCACGGGGCAGCGCGCGCGGCGGCCCCCGCCTTTTCTGCGCGCAGAAACTGGCACCAAGGGGCGGGGCCACAGCGCGCTAGGGGGCAGGGCGCGGCTCGGAGCGGGGGGCGCCCTGCAAGTGAGCAGCGCAATGCGCGAGGGGGCGGGAACGCGGCGCGCGGCGACAGCTGCAGCATCATATCACGCGGAACACTCACAGCACAAACGCCGCGCACGAAGCCGCGGGATCGCCGAGCGCGCGGCGCCCCCTCGGCCATCTTGAATAAGAGAATTCCGCGCGCGCGTGGCCATGCGCGCCTGACCGAAGGAAGAACCGCACGCGACGGCAGATGCCACTGCGCCCGCGGCGGCCATTGCGCGAAGCGCGGGGGTCTCTGCTGCGCGCGGCGGCCCTGGTCACACATGAACTGACGAGCGCTCCCAAGGGGGGGGGGGGGGGCAGGGCCGCTGCGCGCGCGGCGGCCTTGACCGACCCTTCGTACGCAATGCCGCGCGCGGGGGGAAGGGGCGGCGAGGGCCGCCGCGAGCGCGGCAACCTTGGCCTGGCCCCACTGGAGAGCCGCGGGGCACGGGGCAGGGCCACCGCGCGCAGTGCCGCCCTGGCCCAGGCTCCGCCCGAAGAAAGAATCGCGCGCGGGGGCAGGGCCGCCGTTCGCGCGGCTACCTTGGCCCATTCTGCATTGGATCGCAGAGCGCGCGACGGGGGGCAGGGCGGCCGCCCCCGCGGCGGCCCCGGCGCCGCTCAGCGCGGCGCGCGAGAGCGGGCACCGCAGCACCTCGCATCGGCCCTGTCCCAATCTACTAGGAGGGCGCCGTGCGCGAGGCGCAGAACCGGCGCGCGCGGCGGCTCGGGCTCATCCTGCGTCGGAAGACGCTGAGCGGGAGTGGCCCCGCAGGGAGCTCCACCCAAGGCCTCAGTGGCAACATTCCCATGCGTCCCCGCCACCAATTTCGGCGCGCCCCCCACGCGTTTCGTGGCCCTATAGGCAGCGCCACCGAAGACGATATCCACAACTGCGGCTATCACATCTGCGAGAGGCTGGGTCCTTCGCCAAGCGAATTTTTCCAGCGAGCGGCAACGGCCTGACCCCGCGGGCCCCCGGAAGTTCCCCCGCAAACGTCGCCGCTGATCTCCGAGGGAACCACTAGCGCCCGCGCGCAAAGCCGCCCCCCCAGGCCCCGCGCGCAGCCCGTCGCGGCGGTCGCCCGACGCCGCAAAGTCCAGGCCCGTGCGGCGGTCGCGCCCCGCCCGAGAGATCTCCGCCAGGGAGGGCGCTCCACCCTGCAGGCGCCCCCCGCGGCCTGCACCCCGCCGTCGAGCTCATCGCCGAGGCGGGCACCTTGCTCTGCGCGACCCCTCCCGCGACGGGCGACCCATTCGACGCGCGAGCCGAAGGGCGCGCGCCCCGTGCGGCAGAGCATCTCGAGGCAGGCGCACCACCCTTCGAGGCCTCCAGACACGCCACTCACCGTGGAAACCGCCAACCAGGATGGCACCCCGCACTCCAGCCCCCCGCGCAGCTTGCGCGCCCAGACTGCATTGACCCACCAGAGGAGGCCACCCAATGCGCAGCCCCCCACCCACTGTGGGCACCCCATTGCACAATGACCCTTGGCACCTCGGGCATCATCCCGGCTCGGATGGCCCTGGGGCAATGCGCGATATGCCGACCCCCCCCCCCGCACCTCGGCCATCCTCCCGGCCGACGATTCTGAGAGTGTTGCGAGCGAGCGACCCGGGGTAATGCGCGGTCTGGCGGCCTCCCCCCCGCACCGCGGGCACCCCCCCGGCCCGGGGCAACGCGCGGTCTGCCGCCCCCCCCCCCGCACCTCGGGCATCCTCCCGGCTCTGGATGGACCTGCAGGGGGCAATGCGCGGTCTGCCGGCCCCCCCCGCACCTCGGCCATCCTCCCGGATCAGACCCGGGGCAATGCGCGGTCTGCCGCCCCCCCCCCGACCATCTTCCCGGCTCGGACAGAGCTCGGGCTCGGCCATCCCCCCCACCCCCCAGCCCCAATGCATTGCCCGCCGCGGCCGCGGCGAAAGCGGGCCCGAGCCCGAAAGCAGCGCGGCGCGCGCCGACGGCCCCAAGAGCGACCAGCGCAAGATCGCGCCTTCTCGATCACGGACAAACAGGGGCACTGGCGGGCGCGGCGACTCTGCCTCCTAGTCGCACATATCGCTATCCCGAGCAGGTCTGCCCCAGACGCAAGCGCGGGCGGCGGGCCGTTGAGTTGGGAATGGAGGCAGGGCGCGCAATGGGCCCGCTCTGGGCTCTAGGTTGATCGCGGCGCGCGCGCGCCGCCGGCCCCGTCGAATGCAGCTTCGCACGGCCAAGAGCGCGCGCGCCCAATAGAGATCCCTGCGCGAATGCGCGCCTGCGTGCTGCAATCCGCAGATATGGCTCGGCCGACGCCGAGACGCGGGCCCCCGCCGACTGCGGGCCCAAAAACTCGCTCGCGCCCCGCGGCAGCGCACCGCGCAGCTCCCGCGCGCGACGAAGAACTAACTGCCGAATGGGAATGTTGATTTCGATACCCAACGGCCGACAACCTCGCGATTCTCTCACTCTGATGGCATAAACGTGGAATGCGACATTTCGACGCGAATGAGATTCCCCATTGCCCGTCTGCCCGCGCCACGCAAGAACGAACGGCGCCGAGTGGCCATGCTGGATGCGAGAATTGAACGGTGAAAAACAAGTGCTTCACCCGTAATCGCACGGTCCCAACGTAGCAGGACGCAGCGCGATACAACGCGCTGCTCCTATTGTACGCGCGCTTGCGTGCGCGCAGCGGAAGAACCGACGCAGCATGGCCACCCTAAGCTCGATAACTAAATGGTGTCCACCTAGTGCCTGACTCGCATCCCGAAGAGGCCCCAACGTGGAATGATGCATTGCGATACAACGCGCGTTCCTCAGTGCTCGCGCGCGCGATCGCGCGCGCTCGCTCTTGCGCGTGCAATGAAAAAGCGGATGCCGAAATGCCATCTTAACTTCGAGAACTCGGCGGCAAAAACCGAGCGTTTCACTCATATTCTGAGGGGGCAAAAACCAATGCGCTTCCCTCCTTGCTCGCGCGCGCGCGGGCGCGCGCGCTGGCGCCGGTGCGAGCGCGACGCAAAAACCGGAGCCACATCGCCATCATACATTCGAATATTGAATAGTGGTTCAACCTGCGCCGAATAGCCATCTTAATTCAGAAAACCTGAATTGCGAAAACCCATAGTTTCACTCATATCCGTGGACCCGAACGTGAAAAAAGGAATTGGTGGCGCAATGGCCCGACCTCGTTGCTCGCGCGCGAGCAATGCAAAAACCTACTAGGGCAACTGATGCAGAATCGCCATCTTAACTTCCAAAACTGAATGGTGGAAAACCAATCGTTTCACTCGCACTCTGGAGGCCGAAGAAATTGAATCACGCATTGTGGCCCACTCTGCGTTCCTCGCTGCGCGCGCGCACGCAATGCAAATGCCCCATGCGCAATAGCATTCTAAGTTCAGGAACATGATGGACCCACGAACCCGGAAAGGGATATAGACATGTGGAGCATGGACACGTTTTCATGATACCCAACTGGGCAACACCTCACGAAACATCCCACGAGACACCTCACGAAACAGCCCACGAGACACCTCACGAAACATTCCACGAGACACCTCACGAAACATTTCACGAGACACCCCGCGAAACATTCCACGAGACACCCCACGAAACATTCCACGACGACAGGCAACCACTCAACCAAGGCGGTGTGGTCGTGCTGGGGAGTGGTCGTGCTGGGGTGTGGTCGTGCTGGGGGGTGGTCGTGCTGGGGTGTGGTCGTGCTGGGGGGGTGGTCGTGCTGGGGGGTGGTTGTGCTGGGGCGTGGTCGTGCTGGGGCGTGGTCGTGCTGGGGCGTGGTCGTGCTGGGGCGTGGTCGTGCTGGGGCGTGGTCGTGCTGGGGTGTGGTCGTGCTGCGGTAAGGTCGTGCTGGGGTGCGGTCGTGCTGGGGTGTGGTCTTGCTGGGGTGGGGTCGTGCTGGGGTGTGATCGTGCTGGGGTGGGGTCGTGCTGGGGTGTGGTCGTGCTGGGGTGTGTTCGTGCTAGGGTGGGGTCGTGCTGGGGTGGGGTCGTGCTGGGGAGTGGTCGTGCTGGGGTGTGGTCGTGCTGGGGTGTGGTCGTGCTGGGGCGTGGTCGTGCTGGGGTGGGGTCGTGCTGGGGTGGGGTCGTGCTGGGGTGGGTCGTGCGGGGTGGCTCCGCACCCTGTGATTTATCGATCGGGTCGTGCTGGGGTGTGGTCGTGCTGGGGTGTGGTCGTGCTGGGGAGTGGTCGTGCTGGGGTGTGGTCGTGCTGGGGGGTGGTCGTGCTGGGGGGGTGGTCGTGCTGGGGGGTGGTCGTGCTGGGGGTGGTCGTGCTGGGGCGTGGTCGTGCTGGGGCGTGGTCGTGCTGGGGCGTGGTCGTGCTGGGGTGTGGTCGTGCTGTGGTGAGGTCGTGCTGGGGTGTGGTGGGGTGTGGTCTGCTGGGGTAGGGTCGTGCTGGGGTCGGGTCGTGCTGGGGTTGGTCGTGCTGGGGTTGTGGTCTTGCTGGGGTGTTCGTGCTGGGGTGCTGGGGTGGTTCGTTCTGGGTCGGTCGTGCTGGGTGTGGGTCGTGCTGGGGTAATGTCGTGGCTAGGGTGGGGTCGTGGCATTTTCGCTCGAGACATCCTTTGCCACAATTCAGTAAATCGTACAAAATGTGACCCACGAACCCGCTCCTAGATATAGACCATGTGGAGCAGGGGCACGTTTTCATCGATACCCAACGTGGCAACACCTCACGAAACATCCCACGAGACACCCTCACGAAACACAAAGCGAGACCCCCTCACGAAACATTCCGCGAGACCCCTCACGAACATTCCCGTAGACACCTCGCGAAACATTCCACGAGACACCCCACGAAACATTCCACGACGACAGGCAACCACTCAACCAAGGCGGTGTGGTCGTGCTGGGGAGTGGTCGTGCTGGGGTGTGGTCGTGCTTGGGGGTGGTCGTGCTGGGGGGTGGTCGTGCTGGGGGGGTGGTCGTGCTGGGGGGTGGTTGTGCTGGGGCGTGGTCGTGCTGGGGCGTGGTCGTGCTGGGGCGTGGTCGTGCTGGGGTGTGGTCGTGCTGTGGTGAGGTCGTGCTGGGGTGTGGTCGTGCTGGGGTGTGGTCTTGCTAAGGTGGGGTCGTGCTGAGGTGGGGTCGTGCTGGGTGGGGTCGTGCTGGGGTGTGGTCGTGCTGGGGTGTGGGTCGTGCTGGGGTGGTGGTCGTGCTGGGGTGTGGTCGTGCTGGGGATGGTCGTGCTGGGGTGTGTCGTGCTGGGGCGTGGTCGTTCTAGGGGGGTGGTCGTGCTGGGGGGGGATGGTCGTGCTGGGGGCTTGGTCGTGCGGTCGTGGCTGGGCGTGGTCGTGCTGGGGCGTGGTCGTGCTGGGGCGTGGTCGTGCTGGGGCGTGGTCGTGCTGTGGTGAGGTCGTGCTGGGGTGTGGTCGTGCTGGGGTGTGTCTTGCTGGGGTAGGGTCGTGCTGGGGTCGGGTCGTGCTGGGGTGTGGTCGTGCTGGGGTATGGTCGTGCTGGGGTGGGGTCGTGCTGGGGTGGGGTCGTGCTGGGGTCTGGTCGTGCTGGGGTGTGGTCGTGCTGGGGTATGGTCGTGCTAGGGTGGGGTCGTGCATTTCGCTCGAGACATCCTGCCAAAATTCCAGGAAATCGTACAACAACAAACGAATTAGTCGAGACATCATCGAAATTCCTTCGCGCGGGGCGCTTTTCCGCGTCGCGGTCGGCTCTGCAAAACAAGCGTTTCGCTCGAGACATCCTCGGCAAACTCTGCGGAGCAAGCGTTTCGCTCGAGACATCCTCAACACACGAAAAAGTGGCCCGCACCCTGTGATTTATCGATCGGGATTTCAAAAACAAGCGTTTCGCTCGAGACATCCTCAAATTTTAATTCGCCGGCCTCCTTCGACCTCGATATTTATCAGGGAAAAAATTCGCCGGCCTCCTTCAAGTTGGCACAGGGGGATTCGGTTTACCAACTAAAAGGGAACCCTGGGCCCCCGCCCTTTCCGGGAAAAACTGACAGGGGAAAACCAATTGTATCACTCGCATTCTGGGCGAATCAACGTGATATGATGCCATGCGTCGCGAAGCGGTTGCCCGGTTGATCGCGCGCGCGCGTGAACAGGGCAAAAGCTCGCACCGACTAGCAACCTTAATTTCGACAGCAGTACGGTGGAAACCAGTCGTTGCACTCGTATTCTGGAAGCCTCAACGTGGAACAATGCATTGTGGCACAATGTATGTCCCTCGTTGCCCGCGCGCGCGTGCGAGCGCGCAGCGCAAACGCGCCTGCAGAATGGCCACGTGAATCTCGACAGTTCATTATGCAAGTGAAGCGTTTCATTCGTATTCTGGAGGCCTCAACGTCGAATAATGCAATGCGGTGCGATGTATTTTCCTCGTTGCTCTTGCGCGCGCGAACGGGCGCGCGCAATGCAGAAACCAATAGGACTGGAGGCCTTAACGTGAAATCATGCATTGTGGCACATTGCATGCCCCTCGTTGCTCGCGCGCGCGATGCAAAAACGCGCGCAGAATAGCCATCTGAATCTCGAAAACCCAATGGTGAAAAACACATCGTTTCACCTGTATTCTGGGGGGCCCGACGTGGATGTACGCATTCTGGACTTTCCGGCGCCACAGCATGGGCCGCGCGTTGGCGACCGCTTCCAGGGCGCCAAGCCCCGCGGCCGCTAGAGAGTTGGCCGCGGCAGCTCAAGGGTCGGGCCCCTCCTTGGTCATGCTTGGGCCTGATGCAGCGGGGCGTGACATCGTGCGCGACCGCATTCCGGAGAATGCACGGGGCCCGCGGACGAAACGAGAATAATCTCCGCTCTAATGGGAGCCAAGGGAAGGCAAACATAATTCATTTTAGGTCCTGGGAAACAATGAGACACTGCGAGCTTACGTGAGTCCTCAAGCTCCGCGTGGAACCAGCGACGGGCCAGTGGAACGACTGGGCGAATGCCGAGTAAAGGTGGGACCCACAGGAAGCATTTGTAAACCCGATGAACCATTCGGTGTCCTATGGCACTGAAACGGGTATAAAGGCGGGTGAGGGATTCAATGAAAAGCCCGAGGGCACCATCGAACACCGATTGCATACCACTAGGGCTTACTGCGTAACACTGACAAGGAGCCCAATGCTGAAACTACACATGCGGCGCATTAACAGTTCAACGCGTTCGAACATGATGATTCTGGACGCACAGGGCCCGCTGAGACTACTGAAGCCGTTTCCCCGCCGCCCCAAGATGTGATGCACTGCGCGCCTGCTAGGGGCGCTGGGGTTATGCTCTGTAGGAGCGTTTTGCATTTTCGATCGCCCGTCGAGCCCGCGCAACCGAATCCAGATGCGATCGACGACAGGTCTTTTTTTATTGCATCAAAAACGCTTTAAACAAACGCTGTAACAATCGGATGCCAAATGTGGTGTTTTTTTTCCGTTTGGATAAAAGACTATAAAACATGATGGACCCACGAACCCGGAAAGGGATATAGACATGTGGAGCATGGACACGTTTTCATGATACCCAACTGGGCAACACCTCACGAAACATCCCACGAGACACCTCACGAAACAGCCCACGAGACACCTCACGAAACATTCCACGAGACACCTCACGAAACATTTCACGAGACACCCCGCGAAACATTCCACGGACACCCCACGAAACATTCCACGACCGACAGTGACAAACCACTCACCAAGGCGGTGTGGTCGTGCTGGGGAGTGGTCGTGCTGGGGTGTGGTCGTGCTGGGGTGTGGTCGTGCTGGGGGGTGGTCGTGCTGGGGGGGTGTTCGTGCTGGGGGGTGGTCGTGCTGGGGCGTGGTCGTGCTGGGGCGTGGTCGTGCTGGGGCGTGGTCGTGCTGCGGCGTGGTCGTGCTGGGGCGTGGTCGTGCTGGGGTGTGGTCGTGCTGTGGTAAGGTCGTGCTGGGGTGCGGTCGTGCTGGGGTGTGGTCTTGCTGGGGTGGGGTCGGGCTGGGGTGTGATCGTGCTGGGGTGGGGTCGTGCTGGGGTGTGGTCGTGCTGGGGTGTGGTCGTGCTAGGGTGGGGTCGTGCTGGGGTGGGGTCGTGCTGGGGAGTGGTCGTGCTGGGGGGTGGTCGTGCTGGGGTGTGGTCATGCTGGGGCGTGGTCGTGCTGGGGTGGGGTCGTGCTGGGGTGGGGTCGTGCTGGGGTGGGTTCGTGCTGGGGTGCTCCGCACCCTGTGATTTATCGATCGGGTCGTGCTGGGGTGTGGTCGTGCTGGGGTGTGGTCGTGCTGGGATGTGGTCGTGCTGGGGTGTGGTCGTGCTGGGGTGTGGTCGTGCTGGGGAGTGGTCGTGCTGGGGGGTGGTCGTGCTGGGGGGTGGTCGTGCTCGGGGGTGGTCGTGCTGGGGGGGGGGTCGTGCTGGGGGGTGGTCGTGCTGGGGCGTGGTCGTGCTGGGGCGTGGTCGTGCTGGGGCGTGGTCGTGCTGGGGTGTGGTCGTGCTGTTGTGAGGTCGTGCTGGGGTGTGGTCGTGCTGGGGTGTGGTCTTGCTGGGGTAGGGTCGTGCTGGGGTCGGGTCGTGCTGGGGTGTGGTCGTGCTGGGGTATGGTCGTGCTGGGGTGGGGTCGTGCTGGGGTGGGGTCGTGCTGGGGTCTGGTCGTGCTGGGGTGTGGTCGTGCTGGGGTATGGTCGTGCCAGGGTGGGGTCGTGCATTTCGCTCGAGACATCCTGCCAAAATTCCAGGAAATCGTACAAAAACAAACGAATTAGTCGAGACATCATCGAAATTCCTTCGCGCGGGGCGCTTTTCCGCGTCGCGGTCGGCTCTGCAAAACAAGCGTTTCGCTCGAGACACCCTCGGCAAACTCTGCGGAGCAAGCGTTTCGCTCGAGACATCCTCAACACACGAAAAAGTGGCCCGCACCCTGTGATTTATCGATCGGGATTTCAAAAACAAGCGTTTCCTTCTCGGACGATCCCAAATTTCCACGGATATGAACTCTGAAACACGGGCTATTTTATCTGAAAAAATCACGCCGGCCTCCTTCAGTTGGGGAAGCCGCTACTCCCTCTCATAGTAAAAGAGCCCCTGGCCCCGCCCCTTTCCGGGAACATGATGGACCCACGAACCCGGAAAAGGATATAGACATGTGGAGCATGGGCACGTTTTCACGATACCCAACGGGGCAACACCTCACGAAACATCCCACGAGACACCTCACGAAACATCCCACGAGACACCTCACGAAACATTCCGCGAGACACCTCACGAAACATTCCACGAGGCACCCCGCGAAACATTCCACGGGACACCCCACGAAACATTCCACGACGACAGGCAACCACTCAACCAAGGCGGTGTGGTCGTGCTGGGGAGTGGTCGTGCTGGGGTGTGGTCGTGCTGGGGGGTGGTCTTGCTGGGGTGTGGTCGTGCTGGGGGGGTGGTCGTGCTGGGGGGTGGTTGTGCTGGGGCGTGGTCGTGCTGGGGCGTGGTCGTGCTGGGGCGTGGTCGTGCTGGGGTGTGGTCGTGCTGTGGTGAGGTCGTGCTGGGGTGTGGTCGTGCTGGGGTGTGGTCTTGCTAGGGTGTGGTCGTGCTGGGGTGTGGTCGTGCTGGGTGTGGTCGTGCTGGGGGTGGTCGTTGCTGGGGTGTGGTCGTGCTGGGGTGTGGTCGTGCTGGGGTGTGGTCGTGCAGGGGTGTGGTCGTGCTGGGGTGTGGTCGTGCTGGGGAGTGGTGGTGCTGGGGGGTGGTCGTGCTGGGGGGGTGGTCGTGCTGGGGGGTGGTCGTGCTGGGGCGTGGTCGTTCTGGGGCGTGGTCGTGCTGGGGCGTGGTCGTGCTGGGGTGTGGTCGTGCTGTGGTGAGGTCGTGCTGGGGTGTGGTCGTGCTGGGGTGTGGTGAAGTCGGGATTTCAAAAACAAGCGTTTCGCTCGAGACATCCTCAAATTTTAATTCGCCGGCCTCAAAAACAAGCGTTTCGCTCGAGACATCCTCAAATTTTAATTCGCCGGCTCGTTATTTATCATGGACAAAATTCGCCGGCAATTCGCCGGCTCGTTATTTATCAGGGAAAAAATTCGCCGGCAATTCGCCGGCTCGTTATTTATCAGGGAAAAAATTCGCCGGCCTCCTTCAAGCAGGCACCGGGGGACAGGTTTACCTACTAAAAGAGAACCCTGGGCCTACGCCCTTTCCGGGAAAAAACACTCCAACTGTCAGATTCTGCGCGCGCGGCTCCGGCGAGACTCCAAGCTGATAACCCGCCGCAAGATCCGCGACCGTCCCAGACCCTCAGGTGCTCACAAAATAAGAAGCAGAGGCTCTTCTTGGAAGCCTTCCACTGCCCCCTAATTGCCTCCCTGTGCGCGTGGCCGACAGACATCGGGCAGCGTGTTTTTCCGCAACGTGTCTTCCCTGAGGTCCAGACTCCTTCCCGGGCACCGGCTTGTCATCCTGAGTCAGAGTCCCGAGGCTGTGCGAAGGCCTCCGTAGGCCGCAAATTGGAAGAACCCATCCGCCGTGTTTATGCTCGCGACGCGAAGATGTCAGGGTGTGATATGGTGGGGCTGGACACGACCAATCGCGAAACGAATTGATGTTACTTACCGAAAAACACCACCGCACGCACTCGGCTCGGCTTTACCTGGGCCACCTTGCCCTCACGCATCCTGCTGGTATACAGCCGAGCCCTGTGGACGTGGGAGATGCCCCACTCTCTTGGGCTCAGGCAGGGAGGAGGAAGACCAGTGCAAGCCCAAGATGCATCAACGCTGCTGCACTGCACCCTCCCGTCTCAAGTCTCCTGCTCAGAAGTCCCCACAAGCCTTCCTTCTCGCTGCAAGGGGCGCCCTCATGAGACACCGCCCCCCTCGTGGCCAGCCGGTCTCGGCCGCGAGCCCCGCGTGGAAGAGCAGCAGCTGCCCTGCATCCTTCTGGCGAGCAGCCAGGAATGTGGCAAGGCACGGTCATACAGCTCAGCGGGGACTCCAGCGCGGTCCCCGTCTCCAAACAGGACCGCTCCCCCCCCCCCCGAATCTGCGAAACTGCTGCACAGGCTTGCACCTCTGGCCTCATGTTGCTCCCATCGTACTTAAGGACTACGTCCCAGAAGTTAATTTCGAGTACCCAGAAACGTATCGAAACGGTGTCGAAGAAATATCGCCTCCCAGGGCCCGACACGCGCAAACCCTCAAAAGTTTCGGTGCTCGAAACTCCTTCTGGCAGTCAAGGCTAAAGCAGGTTGGAACATCAACACTGGTCGTGAGCTTCGGGGAAGTCTCAGGCGAGATCCCCAGGGTTGCAAGAGCAGCCATAAGCATGAACTTGTTGCGCTCCGCGCTGTTTTCTTGCATCTGCGCCGGACCCCCCTCCCTGGCGCGCGGAGCGCGCCAGGGGCGGCGCCGGAAGCGCCGCTGGGGGGGCCCGGCGCGGTTCCAAGAAATCCGCGCGGAGCGCCAAAAGTTTATGCTTGTGGCGTCTGGGCCCCGCTGGGGGGGCCCAGCGCGGATCCGAGAAATCCGCGCGGAGTGCCAACAAGATTGCGCCTCTGGCGTTTCCTCTTCTTCGACGTCCGTGCAGCGGCCTGCAAGCGGCCGGGACGGGCAAGCGCGGCACCGCTCGAGGCGGCAGCCGCGCGCGCCAGCGAGGAGGAGCCGCCCGCCCGTGGTCCGACTGCTGGCAGGCTCTGCTGCTGCCTGCACGCGCGGTGCCGAGGCGCGAGACCCCCCATGCTGAAAGCGATCTGTGCGCCGTCCGTGCACACACAGCTGAAGGGGCCCTGGGCCACACAAATAAACAGACACAAAGAACAGGAGTCCCCATGTTTCCCAGATTTTCTGGGTTTCTGTCTTCCCCCCGACACTTCCCATATTTCCCCATACTTCCAGTGGAATCGACGATTAATTGTGCCTGTGTGTTTTCTCCCTCCTGAACAGCAGGAGCTCGACAACACGAGAGGCCTTCCACGAGAGACACGGGCCTGAGACCCCGGGTGATTTTTGGCGTGGGGGCGTCACGGTGTCCACAGCAGAGTCATCGAAGCCCCAGACACTGTGAACAGAAACAGCCCTGACGTTTCTGGGGTCCACGAAAGGAGGGAGGATGACCTCGACCACCAGAAGCCCTTCACGAGGAGCCCAAGCCCGAGAAGACCCCAGGACGTCCATCTCGATGTTCGGTGTGGGAACGTCACGCTTTCCACAGCAAAACCATCGAAACCCAAGAAATGGTGAATTCGGTGTCACACCGAATTCACCATTTCTTGGGCGTGACGTTCCCATACAAGGTGTGGGAACGTCACGATTTCCACAACACAACAATCGAAACCCCAGAGAAACGGTTGACAAAAACAGCCCTCTGCCGGTTTAACCGGGACCCACTTAATTGGAGGGAGGGAGTCTCGGGAGCAGGAGCGGGAGGGAAGCGGCGGAGCAAAAGGCCCTTGGGGGGTCCATGGTCTCGAGCGCCCCCTCTCGGGGGCTTTGAAACTCGGGCAGGGCCCCTAGGGAGGAGGCCAAGGAGGAGGAGGAGGAGGAGGAAGGAGGAGGAGGCTAAGGAAGGGGAGGAGGAGGAGGAGGGAGGAGGAGGAGGAGGAGGAGGAGGAGGAGGAGGAGGAGGAGGAGGAGAGGAGGAGGAAGAGCAGGAGCAGGAGGGGCAGGAGGAGGAGCTGGTAGGAGAGCAGGAGGAAGAGAGGAGGAGCAGGAGGAGAGGCAGGGAGGAGGAGGAGGAGGAGGAGGATGGAGGAGAGGAGGAGGAGGAGGAGGAGGAGGAGGAGGAGGAGGAGAGGAGGAGGAGGAAGGAGGAGGAGGAGATCGAGGGGGGATCTTGCTGTGTGGTTACCCGCCGCCGGGGTGGGTAGAGCGTGACAAGCTGTTCTTCTCCTCCAGCTTCCGCTCCGTTGGAGGCCTGGAAATGAACACCGACACCAACCCCAGGGGCTGCCGCCACCAGGGGAAGATGATCTGGCTGCTGGTGCTGGTACCAATCGTGCGGCGACCCGGGGAACCCGAGTATCACCACCATCGCCGAGATCAAAATCGTCTTCCCCCGGTGGAGGCACACCGCCGATACCGGCGTTGGTGCCAACCTCTGGGCCTCGGACTCTGGCCGCCTCACGCTGCCCCCCTGTCCTCCTCCTCCTCCTCCTCCTCCTCCTCCTCCTCCTCCTCCTCCTCCTCCTCGCACGTCGCCAAGAGAGCGCAGCAGTCCTCAGCTCCTCACTCTACCTCGGGCAATCTGGGCCTGCACTGCGGGAAGGACCTGGGCTTCCAGACCTTCTGAATTTGGATGGGGCAGGCCTGCCACACGGATGAAAACAAAATAAGAGGCACACATTCGGAGAATGGAGGATTCAGAGGGAGAGCGAACGCCGAGACGGTGGATGGGACAATCAGGAATAGCGGCATCATGCAGAGCAGCACGGACAATCGCCCACATTCGGGGGCAGCACCAGTAGTGAACAAAACTGTCAGGCTGGCCCTGACATTGAAATATGCATTGCTTTGCTTCTCTGTCGTGCATTCTGAAACTTGTGATCCAGGCCCCGCTCAGGGTTCGCCAGATTGCGTGCCTGAATGCGGGAGGGAACTTCTTTGCGACATTCTGTACTTCGCTCCAATTAATTCCTCGAATTAATTGTCTCTTCGTTGGAAACATGATGGACCCACGAACCCGGAAAGGGATATAGACATGTGGAGCATGGACACGTTTTCATGATACCCAACTGGGCAACACCTCACGAAACATCCCACGAGACACCTCACGAAACAGCCCACGAGACACCTCACGAAACATTCCACGAGACACCTCACGAAACATTTCACGAGACACCCCGCGAAACATTCCACGAGACACCCCACGAAACATTCCACGACGACAGGCAACCACTCAACCAAGGCGGTGTGGTCGTGCTGGGGAGTGGTCGTGCTGGGGTGTGGTCGTGCTGGGGGGTGGTCGTGCTGGGGGGTGGTCGTGCTGGGGTCGTGCTGGGGGGGTGGTCGTGCTGGGGCGTGGTCGTGCTGGGGCGTGGTCGTGCTGGGGCGTGGTCGTGCTGGGGCGTGGTCGTGCTGGGGCGTGGTCGTGCTGGGGTGTGGTCGTGCTGTGGTAAGGTCGTGCTGGGGTGCGGTCGTGCTGGGGTGTGGTCTTGCTGGGGTGGGGTCGTGCTGGGGTGTGCTCGTGCTGGGGTGGGGTCGTGCTGGGGTGTGGTCGTGCTGGGGTGTGGTCGTGCTGGGGTGTGGTGTCGTGGGTCGTGCTGGGGTGGGTCGTGCTGGGGTGTGGTCGTGCTGGGGTGTGGTCGTGCTGGGGTGTGGTCGTGCTGGGGCTGTGGTCGTGCTGGGGTGGGGTCGTGCTGGGGTGGGTTCGTGCTGGGGTGCTCCGCACCCTGTGATTTATCGATCGGGTCGTGCTGGGGTGTGGTCGTGCTGGGGTGTGGTCGTGCTGGGGTGTGGTCGTGCTGGGGTGTGGTCGTGCTGGGGTATGGTCGTGTGGGGAGTGGTCGTGCTGGGGTGTGGTCGTGCTGGGGGGTGGGGTGGTCGTGCTGGGGGGTGGTCGTGCTGGGGGGGTGGTCGTGCTGGGGGTGTGGTCGTGCTGGGGCGTGGTCGTGCTGGGGCGTGGTCGTGCTGGGGCGCGGTCGTGCTGGGGTGTGGTCGTGCTGTGGTGAGGTCGTGCTGGGGTGTGGTCGTGCTGGGGTGTGGTCTTGCTGGGGTAGGGTCGTGCTGGGGTCGGGTCGTGCTGGGGTGTGGTCGTGCTGGGGTATGGTCGTGCTGGGGTGGGGTCGTGCTGGGGTGGGGTCGTGCTGGGGTCTGGTCGTGCTGGGGTGTGGTCGTGCTGGGGTATGGTCGTGCTAGGGTGGGGTCGTGCATTTCGCTCGAGACATCCTGCCAAAATTCCAGGAAATCGTACAAAAACAAACGAATTAGTCGAGACATCATCGAAATTCCTTCGCGCGGGGCGCTTTTCCGCGTCGCGGTCGGCTCTGCAAAACAAGCGTTTCGCTCGAGACATCCTCGGCAAACTCTGCGGAGCAAGCGTTTCGCTCGAGACATCCTCAACACACGAAAAAGTGGCCCGCACCCTGTGATTTATCGATCGGGATTTCAATAACAAGCGTTTCGCTCGAGACATCCTCAAAATTTAATCCGCCGGCCTCCTTCGACCTCGATATTTATCAGGGAAAAAATCCGCCGGCCTCCTTCAAGTTGGCACCGGGGGGATATGTTTACATAGTAAAAGAGAACCCTGGGCCCCAGCCCTTTCCGGGAAATATCGGCACCACCTTTTACTCCAATCGCCTACCAAAGAATCAGGCATGAACTCGGCCCCAAAGGCTCGGATAATCGCTCCCTGAAGTTTCAGTCGTTTCGACGGGTTAGCAATGAGCCTACGCTCTGCCAGAACATTCTCAGCTGCTGCCAAAGCTTTCGCACCAGCTTTCTTATGGGCATGGGAGGAAAACGGAAAGCCTTTCGCGGCGTTCCTGAGGTTCTCTACAAACGCGGGAGCTTTCCAAAAATTCGGGTATTTCTTTCCATGACCAAGGTCTTGGAGAGTGAGGCACCTCTCAGCTTCGCTCTCCAGCATACTATATATCGTACGCCATTCTGGCAACGTACTGATCGCAGATCTCATTAAAATGCTGGCACACAACGTTTCAACGCTCTCGATCTTGGGCCCTCCCCATTTCCAAAGCGAACACAGGGAAGCTCTTGATAGGGCACAGTCCTCCTCCTCCTCCTCCTCCTCCTCCTCCTCCTCCTCCTCCTCCTCCTCCGCCGCCGCCGGCGCCGCCGCCGCCGCCGCCGCCGCCGCCCTCGCCCCCGCCCCCGCCGCCTCCTCCTGCTCCCCCTCCTCCTCCTGCTCCTCCTCCTGCTCCTCCTCCTCCTCCTCCGCCGCCGCCGCCCCCGCCCCCGCCCCCGCTGCCTCCTCCTGCTCCCCCTCCTCCTGCTCTTCCTCCTCCTCCTTTGTCTTCCGACACCGATGGGAGCAAGAACTGCTGCACTGACGAATGACATGCAAAACGAAACGGCGGCGGCAGCGGCGTCAGCCAGCACGGTGCCTGTCCGCCGCGTAGCGGCCCCACCCGTGACCCTCGAAATAAGGGTCGTAGGGCACATAGAAATCCTGCACCTGTTGCGGGACCTCGGGGACCTGACCGACTTCCTGCAATTCACAATCTCGCACAGTTAGAAGAAGTGCCTGGGCAATAATCTTACACAACTGCGACGGATATTGCTTCGCTGCAGCAGTTCGGAAATCGCCATTCCCTCGGACCCCGACGAGCTCTTCGGGATGAGAGGTGTGGGGGCATTTGCCCCCGCCTGGCAACTGAGCAACTAAATCACGAATCGTCGGCACGCTATCGCACAACAGGGTAGTGGGTTTCTTTGACCGAGCACCACACGTACATTGATCTAAATTCAGAAACCTGATGTCAGCACGAGCTCTGAAACCAAACACTGCAACCATCTCAGGGAGGCGCCAGATCGAGGGGAGGCGAGGGGCCTCCGGTTCAAGAGGATGTTCTAAAATACAGGCAGCTCCCACGGCCGCACAAACATACACGACCTGAAGCATAGTCTGCAACAAACGATTGCCGAGCATAACCTGTTTCCACTCAGATGGCGAGCGGGCCGCCAGGCCCCATAAAAATTCCCTGGACCGCAGGGCGCGAGGCTTCATACCCCCATTAGGCGGTGGATTCGCACGGCCCTTGGACCAGGTCTCGCACGGGGGCCCTCCAACAGCGCCGAGGGCCTGCCCTGACCACAACATCTCTAATATTTTAGCGACCGAGGCTTCTACTGTAAGGTCACCTCGGTCTGGACTATTGGCAACGTCGATCGATAACATTACCACAGGTACACGAGCGGCCATCTGAAGCATTTCGAAGTGAGCTTGCACGTCGCCTGCCCGACGTTGGCCGCTGAAAAGATGCAAGAAAAAACGCGCTTCTGACGGCGAATTACTGAGCACAGCAGGGGCATCAACGTTCTGATCCCGTCCGCGCTCGACGCCGTCAGTCGTGGCTCTGGCAATGTTGGCCTCAACTGGGCCTCCCAGCACAGGTCCGATAAAGGCAACTGGCGGTGCGGTAGCTGCATTCCGACATTCTCCCCGCCCCCCACTAGCCCTCGCCGCCCGAGCATCTTCCTTTCGCAGCTCCAGCACTCGCTCGACTGGCATGGGCTTCAAATGGTGCGCAAGCACCGTGAGGCATCGGCTCGAGCCGAAGCGGAGGTGGCGGAGTAGCCGCCCTCTGGTGTGCCAATCTTGGCCGCAGGCGTGACAACATGATCCTAGTGCCAGCGCTCCTGCTAGGTCAAACTCTGGATGCGCGAGAGTGCGGTGCCTTCCCCACGCCGCTTTGGTGTTAAACACCTCTTCGCACTCTCTGCACGGAAACACTACATTCTCAACAACTTGTTTGAGGATGGGGGGAACGGGGAGTTTGCCACGCTCGCAGATGGCAACCAGCTTAGGTTGCCACACAGCAACCTCGCAGCTCGCCAGGTGCTCTGCCATGGCGCCTCTCTCCGCCTCTCTACACCAAGAAGTCCATTTTTGGGGGCAATCACGGGCTACGCCAATCCACCACGGCAAGTCCCCGACAGGAGACCATTCGATCGGGATCGTGATCCGATCGCACATCCACAAGATATCTTGCCTCACGAGATACGCCCAACTATTCTTAACACTGACAAGTGCGTCAAGCATGTGCAACAACCCGTCCGATCCGAACCTCAAGACTTTTTCCAAAAACCGAAGCCTCCTGAGGCGCAGAGTGACGAGAGCAGGGAGACGGCGGCATCTGAGGTAAACTTCAGGCGTAGACCAATCACACACATCGTCTAGCTCCTGCCTCCGAAGGCCCACAGCAGCCCTGAGAGAGGCCATAAACGCAGTTTCCAAGTACTTCTGATTACCTGCATTGAGTGCGGACCAGACGGCACCGTGGAAGAACACCCGGCTGTGGCAGAAAGCGGCAGCATACTTGACACGGGTGCCAACAGGTAAATCGTTGCTACGGGTGAAAACCGCATTCTTAAGCCCCCCAAGTACCCCCAACTGGGTGTGGTGCCTATGCGCAAGCTCAGCATTCATGGAGCCCGAAACGTGCACCATAGATCCCAAGTGCCTGCACACGTTAGCAACAAAAACGGAACGCTTGATAGCAGGGACCCACAACTCCCCCTTAAACGCGGCTATCTTCGCTTTAACAACCTTCTTGCCCTCGCCGATAGGGTGGAACATCAGGGTCGATTTGCCCTCCCCGTAGTTGACGACAACCCCCCTCGCCGTCATCACTTGATGCACAGCTGTTACGACAACTTCGGCCAACTTACAGCAGTCTCGTGCCTTGGCACATGCCTGCAGCACTGCAAGATCGTCCACATACGAGGGCGACCCTATGCGGCTGTCCAGCTGCTTGTCGCGGCCAGTGAAGGTGCGTCCTACCCGCGGGCACATGTCTTCAACGTTTAAGTCGATACCTTCGGCAAAAAACCTCATCCTCAACTCCTCATGCACGGGGGCAAAAGCGAGGGTTAAAAAGAAATCAGCAGGGGGCATGCCCGGCCTTGCACCCAACGTCGCTTGCGCAACGGACGTAGCATCTTTTACCTGGAACCAGGTGCTCGAGTTAACATCGGCAACTGCATCTCTCAAGTGCGGGGTACCTACCCTGTCGAACAGCTGGCTCTGCCAGCAACTGCCTCATCACCCCCTCAAGCGCTAGCGGCAACTGCAGATTGTCGATGACATCCTCCAGGTCCTGCTGTGCCGACGGCAAGGCGGTTAAAAACTCTCGAATGACTGTGTGAAACGCTGCTTTTAGATCCGTGAAGAAAAGCACCGATGTATACCCCAGATGCCTAGCAAGGTCCTGAAATGCCCTCACTTGAACCGATGCACCCGCCGTGCCTCTCCCTGAACGGCCCCCGTGCTGATCACAGTCCAACAAGACCGAAGCAACGCCATGGATTTTGCGCCGTAGGAACTTGCGGATGCTTACAGACGTGCACGCCCAGCAGGATTTCCCGAAAGTTCTTCAACAACCGAGCGCCCCCCTTTTTGTACAAGTCGTGCGCCACCCCACCCTTCCATGCCAGGGGTTCCCGGCATGCCATCTGCACGTTTAAAACAAGTGGCATCAGAATCTGTGCACTGAGGTCTGGTGCGGCCTGATACAAATCATTGGTGCACAGATCGTGCCCTGCTGCCTTGCGCCTCGCCGCACACTGGATGTCACACTGCAATTCCGCTAAAGAATACAAGTCTGCCAGCTCACGATGCCCACTCGAGTGGAACTGCTGCTGCTGCTCATTATAGCGGGTCACGAGCTCTGGTACTGTGCAAATCTTGGCTCTCTCGGTGGCTGCGAAGTGCTCTAAGAGCCCTCGTGCCAGGGCCTCGCGTGACTCGTACGGCTGACCTTCATCATTCACTCTCATAGGCAACACGTTTTTGTCCCCAGACTTACGCCCACCCCCAGAGGCAAGCAAACACTTAACGCCAGACCACCCCACACGGCCATCTCCTGAATTAATTGCATCGTTGATTTCGGTGGCCTTTTCCTCCAGGAACCGAGTGCGATCGTTCCGAAGCTTACGGCGAATCACATACTGCGATGATCTCAGGAAAGCTACACAGGCCCCGTGAAACTCCTGAACCCCATGGACTTGATCAACCCACAACCGAGCAGCAAACGTGAGGATGCCGACAGCCGAGTCAAACTCAGGAAGCGCCTCGCGAACAGCTGCCACCTGCGGGTCATCATGTGCCTCGATGAGCGAGGCAGCAAAAAACAGGATAGGCCGAGCGTCTTCCCCTTTAAAGGCACGGAGCACTCCTCGCACGGTCCTCCTGAACCAGATACCCCACAAGGTTTCCTCCCGAACATAACTTTTGGTGGGACCCGGTTTGGTTTTACGAAAGTGACGCGCCGCGCACTCCTGGAAAAACCTCGTAATCATACTGGAATGCTGGTTCACGTCAACTGACCAGTGCACTCGCGGCGCAGACTGCAGGTCGCTTCTGAAGGCCTGCTGCTTCTCAGGATCCCGCATAGCTTCCTTGTCCAAGACGGGACATGCCTTTTTTACGTCAAACTGCTCAACCCATTGCAACTTCACGTATGTTGGGAAGTGATCCTGATGACTGCGCGCAACATCAAAGTCATGCAGCACTCCATGCTCAATCACATGTCCAAGCCAACACCTCGGCGTGCACACGTAATCGACTCGATGCTTAGCTCCCTGCTTATCGAGCGTGTAAGACGGGGTCGGGGAAGGACCAAAGGTGGAGGGGGCCCCCAAGCCATTAGCAGACAACAAACCAGTGAAGAGACCCCCGTTGCTGTCCTCCTTGGCTGCCTGATACGACCCAATAGCTTCCGTTGTATTAGCTCCTACTTTAGCATTGGCATCGAGCAAGAGAATGTCAACCCCGAACTTGGCTACGCTGCGCGTGGTCTCATCCCACCACTGCTTGCGCAACCTGAGCGGGGCCTCTGGACAGAGAGCGCGCCCCACCAGCACGACAGTGCGCCAGCGTGGAGCATTGATTCTAACAGCGAGCAGGCGCGGGCAGGCCTGCACCACAATGCAGCGCCTCGGCTTGAGAAAAACAGGTTTCCCCCCCACTGTGGCGCATGGAACCTTGAGGTTGACCCATAACTCGCATCCAAAATTCTTTCCCTCCTCCGCCCCCGACGCCATGCAGTAAAAATCGTCGGCAGTGCGACTGCCGCGAGGCGTCCTCGCCTCCTGCGCGCCTACGAGCAACGCCGCTGCTTCCTGAAACTGTTGCCTCAACCATTGGCCTCGCAAGACGGTCCTTTCGCCCTTTACCGTATCCTGCGCTGTCTCAGCATTATACGTGACAAGGATCATGGAGCGTTGCACCGCCTTTTGAACCTCTTCGTCGAGCTCTGGCTGCAAACAAGTGGCAGGCAAGGCGCGTACATATAAGCCAGCTCCATCGCAACGCATGTGCTGGGGCCGACAGGGCAACGTGAACTCAGCATGGTTCGAAAACGGATACTGGTGCTTGTCAGCTTCTGGCAAATCGAGCAACCAATTCCACTCTAGCTCGGGTGTGTGGTATAGCTCCTGCACTGTCCAGGGGGGAGTGCAGTCATACACGAAGTCACGAAAAGACTTGGCCAGATCATCGGCCATCTCGTTCCAACAATGCTTGTTATGTCCGTATACATGCAGAATATGAACTGGCACACGGGCGGAAGCAATCCTATATATATGTCGCGCCAGCGCTCCCAGCTCGGGTTCAGCGTGCGGATACTGCTTGCCGAGCGTTATGGCTATGGCCACTTCGCAATCAGAAAATATCGTGACGGGGTAAAGCTCACACTGCTCGCGCTGCTGCATGGCATAGCTAATCACCCAAATCAACGACCATAGCAAGGCCACCGCCTCGGCGGTGATCGAACTGACATCTTTTTCGAGCTGCATTCCAATCGTGGCGAAGACAGTTCCGGCCAAAAAACCCAAAAACCGAACGTCTCCTTCTTCGTCCAAGCAAGTTGCTACCATTGCCCAACCGCTAAGTCCTCGCTCTGCCGTTAGAGAGCCGTCTGGAAACAAAGCAATGGGACCCAGCGGCACCTCGCTAGGCGCAGCCGCTCCCAGCGCGAACTCCGCCTCCGCCTTGAGCTGGACTTCCCCTACCTCCCTCAAAAGGCAAAGAGGCGGCATTTCACTAATGCATCGAACGATCCGATCGGCGCCCGAGAAGTCGCATTTGGCATAGCCGTCGACGCCCACCAGCAACGCCTCTAAACTTATGACTGTTTTTGGTGTAGTGCAGGCCTGATCCGATCCCCCACCCTCAGACAAACCATTACACTCATCAACAACAAACGAGCGAACCTCGGTCTCTCCCCAAGAAACTCGAGTCCTGCTTCGCTCGGCGGAAGCGGCGGCCGCGCTGGGCATGATGCAAGTCCCTGGCGGCTCGCAAACGTCTTGAAAACTCGGACTGCCAACGCTGACCGTGGACAAGCATAGGTCCCAGCCTGTCACGGAGCTCGCGTCCGAATCGGCGTTGTCTCCCCCCCCCCCGCCCAAGCTCACCCACGCAGTCCCACCCACCCATATCGCTATCGGCAGATGCGTCAGACGCGCACGGCGAGCATATGATCCAACCTTGCTGCTCCGCAGCTGGGCCCCCAGCACGCAGCTGCACGAAGCTCGTGTCGGATGCATCTGCATAGAGGCCGTCATCCGTATCAGATTCATGCACGCCTGCAGCCCCGGCGTGCCCAGCCATGTATCCAAATGACATGCTGGAGTCGAGTGAAACGCTATCGTCCGTCATCTGAGCGCCTGCTGCCTCAGCAACAGGCGGCGTCTGTTCTGCCGAGCTGTCTGCTCCAGCTGACGGTTGAAAGTCGTGCGCATCGTTAAAGGCATGCTGCAGTTGCCTGGGCGTGAGCGGATCCTCATAATGCAAAAAGGACTCCCAAAACAGATTCGCTCGCGTCCTGGCTGCATCCCTCTCGGCAGCGGTTAAAAGCGACACGCCCGACGCCTCGGCTTGCCACTGATCCCGCGTCAGCTGCAGCGCGGCAAGGGCATGTGCAATATGCTCGTGCCACTCATCAGCGTGCGCGCTATCTACTGGCCTACGCCGCAGACGGTTCAACCTGTTAGTGTACGCATCACGATCATGCTGTGCCAACGCCCAAGCACGGTCACATATATCGCGAGCTGCTAGCGCACATGCCTGTGCTGTCATGGCAAGCGGCGCAAAGATGGCACTGGTACGAGTTTGCCATGAGACCCAGGCAACGCACTCCTCCATCCAACTATCGAACGCTGCGCCAATGCCCTGCAAGTGGGCCATGGTCGACCACGGTCGGCTCTGGCCTGCAAGTGATCTGGCTAGCACGCTGGCCGCGTGCTCGGCTGCACCCATACCCAGGTGCGCTCTACAAAATTTACATGTTGCAAAAAAGGTCGGGAGGATATTCCCGCAGCAAGCCAGGCGGAGAGGAGCCAGCTGTGGCTCCTCCTCATTGCCTGCCAACAGGGGCGCCACGGGCACGCCTGCCCAGTCAGTAGTGAACGATACCCTCGAGGCTGTCGACGGTGCTGCAACTTCCCTGCGTGCATCGTCATCTGGCCCGAGTCTGATCGAACTCACGCGCCTCCGTCTGATGGAGTCGCTGCTGCCGCCGCGGCTGCGGTGCGCGCCTCGGGCACCGAGGCCGCCCCTGCTCTCTTCTCCTTCCTCGGCGGAGAAGCCGTCGTTTTGTCCACCTCGATCATCGTCTTGTCCGCCTTCCCGTCGATCCTGCGCACCTCCGCCTGGACTGGCGACTCGCACTCGTGCGTGGCGCTCTCCGTCGGCGCTGGCAAGTAGGGATCGTCGAGCTGAGACGCCGTGGTCATTGGGGCCCACGGCTGCGTCGGCTGTGAGCATTGCGGTCTGTGTATCACTGGTGTCGGCTGGCTGCTCTTCCCCTCGGCGTCGCCTGGCTCCACTGGCGATGTGGGCGAGCAGCTCATCCTTCCACTCTTGGACGGCGCCTTCGGTGACGCCATTGCTGGCTTGGGCTGGCCCATGGGCGTCCCTGGCGCGGCAGTCGCACCTGCTGGCGTAGGCGGCGACCGCTGCGCTGGCGGCGGCGTCGTCTGTACGGGCGTAGGCATCCCCCCAATCGGTGTCCTCGGTACCGCTGCCGCTGGCGTTGCTGGCGATCTCTGCGCAGGCGGCGGTGTTGATTCCACTTCCATGGGCTCCGTCTCTGCGGCTGCGGCTTGCACTGGCGGCTGCGGCGGGAACGCGGGCGGCGGCATATGCGGCGCCGCTGCCGCGGCCCCTGGCATGGCCTGGGGCGCCGTCCCACCGCTGGCGCCAGGCGCTGCCACACCCGGCGCCGCCGCGGTAAACCCCATCGCCGACATGACCATGCCCATCTGCCTGTCCTGCTGCTCCATGCGCATCATCATCTGCTGCATCATCACTTCGATTGGAGACAACTGCTGCGGCGGCTGGAATCCTGGAGGCGGTGGCGGTGGGATGTGCGACGGCGCTGCACCTGGCGCCATACCCGCTGGCGCACCAAAGCGCCCAGGCGGCTGCTGCGGCCCTTGCCCATGCTGGGCGGCCGCGGCGGCCTGCATCTCCACCTCTTCTTCCTGCCGCTGCACCTCCAACTCTGCCAGGTAGTCGTCCAGCTTGTTCACTTCGCCGCACAGCTCCTCTTCCTGCGTCTGATATGTGGCGATGCGGGCTCGGGTATTGCTTAACTTGTCCATCGTGGCCTTCTTCTTGGCTCTCATGGCTTCGATCTGCTGCCATGTCGCGCTCCTATCCTCCTCATCCTGCTCCTCCTCCTCCTCCTCCTCCTCCTCCTCCTCCTCCTCCTCCTCCTCCTCCTGCTCCTCCTCCTCCTGCCTCTCCTCCTCCTCCTCCTCCTCCGCCCCGCCGCTCCTCCTCCTCCTCCTCCTCCTCCTCCGCCGCCGCGCCGCCGCGCCCCCGCCGCCGCCGCCGCCGCTGCCGTCCCCGCCCCGCCGCCGCCGCCTCCTCCTCCTGCTCCGCTTCTTCCTCCTCCTCCTCCCCCTCCCCTCCTCCTCCTCCTCCTCCTCCTCCTCCTCCTCCTCCTCCTCCTCCTCCTCCTTTCCAGTGTCTCCCAGACTCTTCAGTTGGCTCCCTCCTCTCCTCCGCCTGCAGCTTGGGCTCGCGCGCAGGAGCGAGCCGCGAGTGGGAAAACGACAGGAGTGGGAGGCAGGGGACCAACCCCTCCTCCTCCTCCTCCTCCTCCTCCTCCTCCTCCTCCTCCTCCTCCTCCTCCTCCTCCTCCTCCTCGTCCTCGTCCTCGTCCTCCTCCTCCTCCTCCTCCTCCTCCTCCTCCTCCTCCTCCTCCTCCTCCTCCTCCTCCTCCTCCTCCCCCTCCACGGCGACGGCAAACCACCGAAAAAATCGGCCGAGCCGACCGCGAGGCCGACGCCGCAACCGGGAGCGATGGAGTGACAGTCCGCTCACATATTCAAAAAAGCAGGGCTCACAAATTCAGCAATCCAGCCATGCGACAACTCATGACTTCAAACCTTGAGGTCCTGAATTCCTGAATCGGATTCTTGATTTGTTCCGGGGATTTCCGGGAAAATGTGGGCTGCAAAAATTCAACCGCCTGAATACCCGATATATCCCCACAAGTCCGTAAGTAAGCGAGTAGTCCGGGAAGTTCCGGGCTTCAGACATCAAAGTTCCGAATTCCTGAATTTCTCAATGTGACTTCTGAATGCATGAATGTATGAATATGTTGGTTTCTGTTTCTGGGCATGCGTTGAAGAGGTGGCCCATTTTTCAGGGGGAGCAGGCCTTCAAGAAAGCGACGGGCCGCGAGCAGCCAGGAGGGGGTGCAGCGACGCTGCTACGACACGAGAAACGACCGAACCGAAGCGACCGAACGCAGCCGACTGCGAGGCGGCCGAGGCCGACCAAATCGCGAACAGGAGGAGGAGGAGGAGGAGGAGTAGGAGGAGAAGGAGGAGAAGGAGGAGGAGGAGGAAGAGGAGGAGAACGAGGAGGAGGAGGAGTCAAGGAGGAGGAGGACGAGGAGGACGAGGGGGAGGAGGAGGAGGAGGAGGAGGAGGAGGAGGAGGAGGAGGAGGAGGAGGAAGGAAAGGAGGAGGACGAGGACGAGGACGAGGAGGAGGAGGAGGAGGAGGAGGAGGAGGGGGAGGAGGAGGAGGAGGAGGAGAAGGGGGGGAGAGGAGGAGGAGGAGGAGGAGGAGGAGGAGGGGGAGGAGGGAGGAGGAGGAGGAGGAAGCGGAGGAGGAAGAGGAGGAGGAGGAGGATGGGGAGTCAAGGATGAGGAGGAGGAGGAGGTGAAGGAGGAGGAGGAGGAAGGGGGGGAAGGGGAAGGGGCCTCCTGTAAACGGGGGCCCTCCTCCGGTCACGCGCGGCGAGCTCGCACATGGTGCCTTCACCCCGATGAGCTGGACGCCCTGCTCCGCGGCCGTGCACCACCAAGATCTGGCGGCGACACACGCCGCTCGCTCGATATCCTCCTTTTCATCATCATCATCATCATCATCATCATCATCATCATCATCATCATCATCATCATCATCATCATCATCATCATCATCATCATCATCATCATCATCATCATCATCATCATCATCATCATTATCATTCCCACCTGCTTCTCCTCCTCCTCCTTCTCCTCTTACTCCTCCTCGTTTCCTTATCATGTTCATCACCCTCCTCTTCCTTCTCCTCCTCATGTTCGCACGTGTTTTTTTTTTTCTGATTCCTCAACAACACGTACTGATACATACATGCGTATACGAACTCAACAAGTCCACTCTGCCACCGGCATTGGTATCTTCATCGGCAAGGCGGGACCCTTCGTCGGCCGGATGGGACCCTTCCCCGGCTGATCTGTTCACTGGCTGATAGGGTGTTTCACCGTTTACGTCTTTCAAATGAAAGGTGATTGCACCTGTTGCATGTGGGTCTTCAGGAGTGAACATACAGTTCTGGGGTCGCCTGTAGTTTTTGGATGTCCTTTGATGTTTGATGCTTTGCGGGTGGTGGTGGATGGAATGGGGATGGGAAACACATCTACAAACATTGGTCGAGTTGGTGAGCTTCAAGTCGATTTAGTCAAACGCTGGATTCGCAAAGAAAGCCAACATCACATGGAGAGAACATGTATTTCAAAGCCACTGGCACCACCGAACAAAAACGATGGACAAGGATCTAGGGATGATCAAGTGCCACTTCCATGAGAAACACGGGCACGCATTCAAGGACATCGTGAAAAAATTGCATGCGTGGGTCGTCGAGCTCAAGGGGCACGCCCAAGCACGCCCGGGTCTGTCTCTCTGTCTCTCTCTCTCTCTCTCTCTCTCTCTCTCTCTTTTTCCCCTCTATGCCTCTATCTCTCCCTTCTGTTATGCATGTGCGTATACACTTTGTATATATATATATATATATATATAGATATAGATATATATATATATATATATATATATATATATACAGCCCGCCTCGAGGATTCCGAGCGCCAGAGCTGGGCCAGAACAAAGACCTTCCGAGCCTCTTACAGGGCCTGAGGACTGATGGGGCTCTGTCACTTTTTTGTACTGTATGTGTCGAGCGCGAGCCAGGCTAGGGCAGTAAAAGACTGCCACGAGATAATTTCCCGGCGAGCAGCTGGGCGACGGAGCAGACTGCACAGAGGTCCGACCAGAAGGGGACTTCCCCGAGAAGAGCAGCAAGTTAGATATACGGGCGAAGAAAAAAGCCAGGGCGGCACGTGGGTGGGTGCACTTTGAGCCCGATGCCAGCGGGGCAGGCAACAGATGAGTGCGGCGCTCTCTCTCCACCAGGCTCCGCTTCACGTTTCAAAACTGGACAGCCCGCCTCGAGGATTCCGAGCGCCAGAGCTGGACCAGAACAAAGACCTTCCGAGCCTCTTACAGGGCCTGAGGACTGATGGGGCTCTGTCACTTTTTTGTACTGTATGTGTCGAGCGCGAGCCAGGCTAGGGCAGTAATAGACTGCCACGAGATAGTTTCCCGGCGAGCAGCTGGGCGACGGAGCAGACTGCACAGAGGTCCGACCAGAAGGGGACTTCCCGAACCCCAAAGGAAGATCTGGCCGCAACTGACAGAGTGGCAGAGGCGGCCGAAAAGTAAAAAGGCACTTCGATGCTGAGGCGAGAAGTCTCGGAAACACGTTACTTGCTGACCAGACTAGCCATTGCTTGCTGTGGCGCCTTGAGCACTGCGCGCTTGATTACATTAGCGAGAGCATTGGCAAGGGCAGCTGGATATGCAGCTGCGAGGGCTGTGTACTTACAACCCGCAGGGCTTTGGCCAAACAGAATTACATGCTTGTTGGCCGTGCGTGAGCACAGCCCGCGTCTCCCTTGGCACACGCGGCATAAAGATTCTATAGGGCCAGCGTGCCCGGAGACGATCCTCGTGCGCTTTCGCCAAAGAGAACCATACTGGCACTGGTCAAGATCACAAATACGCGCACAAGTTAAGTGAACGAGCCGAGACAGCGAACGCACATACCGCATCAAAGAGCCTGCTGGATTCTCCAGCATCACAGGAATCCCAAGACGAGTGCACAGTCTGATGATGCGGCACGTGAAAGCAAAGGAAGCGCTGCCCTGCTGCAAGCGGGCTCTCTCGGAGGTGCTCAACTGATGGAGGCCCATGGGGCGGTCGCGAGATCTCACGGGTCTCCTGAGGGCCCGCGACCAGGTGGTGCAGGGCGTCCCTAGAAAGACAGCGGCGACTGAGTGGCTACAAAGCCATGCGACGATGACCTCCTCAAAGGTGGCATCGAGGTGGTCCTCGAGAGGCCCCTGCCTCATGTCGAGCCCCAGACCCGAAAGGCCGAGTCGGCGCACGGCGGCGGTGAAGTGGCCCGAACCGCTGAACAGCTCTAACACAACGCGCCTGCGACAAAGCGAGCCCCGCTGCACTGCCTCCTTGAACCGCCGCCTCAGGTGCTGTCGGACGGCATCGCCCGTAGCACTCACTGCGCCGCAGCCGCGGGCCTCCTCCGAGCCCTCCGGCCGCGCGCTGGGGCGCCCAGCTGCATCGCCCCCGCAAGCCGGGAGGGCACCTGGGCGAGGCATCCGCTCTTGATGAAGCCCATCTCCAGCAGCTCGCAAAATCGCCCTTCCACGAGGTGGCCGAGCGCGTGCACGTCCTCCGCCACGCCCTGAAGCTCGCGTAGAAGAGCCGTCTCCTTCGCGTAGCGCCGCATCGACGACATGACGGCTCAGCGGCCCCTGCGGAACACCTGTTCCATCGATCGCCTCTGCGTCAAGAGGTCGTCGCTCACTCCGCCATGCCTCATCCCGTACAAGTGGGGGCGCAGGTGGTTGATGCCCAGGGCCGTTGCAGCAAGAGTGAACATCTGGTTCAGCTGGCCCAGACTGAAACCCCACAGAGGCGTCGCGGCAGGCCCCGTCAGGCGGAGAGCCATGAGGACTGGCACGTGGTACAAGTCGAGATCGAAGAGGTTCGACTCGTCGAACGATCCCGTCTTCCCGCCCTGGCCGCGGTCTGCGGGGCGCAGCAGGAGGCCCCAGAACTGATGCGCGGCGCCCGCGCCTATCGACGGCTGCGCGATGCTGTCGGTCGTCAGCCTCTGTGCCTCGGCAGGTCGGAGGTATGCCGAGAAGCTGATGGCCAACCAAGCTGCCATCTGAGGTTGCTGCCAGGCGATCAGCATCCCACACAGGGCAAACATCACAGCCCGTGGGATCGGGAGCCTGGTCAAAGCGGGCGCGCGCCGCTTCCAAGCCTGCATAGCACGAGAGGCCCTCGGCAGCTTGGTGCCCATCTGTCTCGGGAGCCCTGGGGTAAAATGCGAGATGGCTGCTATCGTCTGGGAACCGACGTTCGCAGCGGCTCCCTCCAGGTAGCGCGTGGTGAAGTACTCCGCCAGGATCGAGTCCAGCTGGCCCAAAGTGCTCCAGTCCAGGTGGTGGTCCGCACAGTAGCTCACGAAACTGTGTAGTAACTGCCGGTAGAAGGCCTCTGCGTTCGGTCTCACCGCCAGCTGCTCCAAAAGGCTCATGGCCAAAGTACTGGTGCGCCCGCCCGCGGCCTTGGCAGCCAGGCGGGCGCGGTGTCTCGTCAAGGCCGAAGGGGTGCGCGATCCCCGTCGCGGCATCGCCTCCGCCCTCGTGATCAGCCAGGGCAGGGCGAAGAGGGCGACGCAGCCGCCGGCCACGCGTCCGAGCATCACTCAGATAACGGTGCCCGCTGAACCAGCCCAGCTTCCCACGGCTGAGCGAGTCTGATGGGTTCCTTTCTGAGGCGATCCAGCGTACACAAAGCCTCGAGCCTGTGGCTAACGACAGACAGCACAACTGGTTGAGACATGACCTCAAGAAACTCGAGCGGGCCCTCCCCTTTGCACAAGAAAGCGCCAAAAGCAAATTGTCGACTAGGGCTACCATGCGCTTGCCGTGACTGCCCAAGTTACGAAGAAGGTGCCGATACGACGTGACTAAGGCCTCGCCCTCCAGGTAAAGAATATTGGCTCCCAGAGACACCGACTGTGCACTGACACTTTTCCAGGCTTCTTTGCGTGTAATGTGCCCAGGTACCTCGTCGAGCTCCCAAGGGTCCGCGCTGAACCTCAGGGCCTTGGTCATGTTGTGTTCCGCCGGGACGCCCCAGTCCATGCCGTAGACGCCCAAGGTGTTGGCCTCCTGGATGCCCTCTGGATTCTTCAACGCGCGACTCCCCAAGCTGCCCAGGTGCTCCACAGAGTAGCCCCAGTTATCGTCGGACCTTGGCACGAGAGATGGAGAGAGAGAGAGGGCGGACTTTGTCTATTTTCGCCTGGCCCCTCGTCGGCCACCAGTTCTCCTGCCTTGAGCGACCGAACGCGAGCCTGGTGCCCGCCCTCGACCTTGTAGCGCCACAGCTCCGAGCACCGCCCAACGGCAGCACAAGTAGCATCAGGCGCCCGACGTCGCATGACGCCGAGGCCAAAAGGAGAGGCGTCGCTGGCCGCCATCACGGTGCGCCACTCTGCGGACAGGTCGCAAGTCAAAATCGGGAGCAAATCTCTAATGATAATGAGCTCCTTGATCACTGATGGCCAAAGCTTGCCGTGCCTCGGGCCGAAGGCACCGACATAGCCATGGGAGCTGTGAAGCACGGTGAGCACCTCTCTGCGGATCATAGACGCCCACGTGATGTGACCAAGCACCGCCCGAAGCATGTGGCCTGAGCACCATCCACGCCTCAACAAGCTGGAGATCGCGAAATGAAGTCTCCAGATGTTACGAGGCTTGATGCGAAGAAATCTTCCACCGCGGAGGCTGAGGCCGAGGAAGTCGGCATCTAAAGCAGCGGGCTCGATCTCGTGAACGGGGAGGCCGCGACTCCTGAAGGTGCTCACCAGCCTTGCCATAGTCTGATCCACCAAGGACTTGCTGCCGCCGAAGACGAGGATGTTATCGACGTAGGCGGCAACCCCCACGGCACTCTTCTTGACAACGTTAACCCCAGGCTGACCATCCTGAGCGGTCTGATCCAGAGAGTGGCCGTCGTCCGAAAGCACAGTGCGAGCAGCAGCCTGACAAAGATGCAGCGCCCACGAAAAGCCCATTGGAAACACAAGGACCTGGGGCGAGAGCGACACCCACGGGTCGAAATCGAGGTCGATGAGGCCGAGCTCCTGAAGCACCCCCGCCTTGATCGGCGGCAGGGTGAACATCTCTTCCATGCCCGCTGGGGGCCTCATGTGGTAGAAAGCACACTCCAGGTCGCAGGTCGACATGTACATGCCTTCGATCGGCGCCTCGATCGAACTGAAAGCCGAGGCCGAAGGTAGCCGAGTGCTGGGCGCATCTAAAAACTTGCAGTTGGCGGCCCTCGTATCGAAGATGATGCGGAGGGCCACCGTCTTCTCGGGAACGAAGAAGAGGCCGACGGTGTGCGGCTGGCCGGAGTCCGCCGTGCAATTGACCATCTGCCTCTCGAACATCTGGATCAAAAAAACGACCGTACGTGCTCACGTCGCGCGTCAGGGCGGGATCGCAAAAAGGCCCCTTCGGGCATGCCTCCCTAGCCAGAGCAGCAGCAGCACGCGGATCTCGAAGCATATGACTCCGCCAAACCCCCAGCCAGACCTTATCCACAGGCGGCACCAGCTCGATGATGTCAACTGGAGCCCCACCTGCGGCGGGCCAAGCGACTTTGTCGCTGACGTAGGGGGCCGACGTCGCGGCGCCAGACCCGTGCAGGTTGGCGCAGGAGAGGGGCTCCCTGAGGGCTCCGTCTTCGGCAGCGTTACCAGACATGAACTCTGACGGCGGGCGCCCAAGCTCGTCGATGCTGTCCGAGATGTGCATGATGGCCTGGCGCCGCCCCTCGTGAGCCACAGCAGGAGGCGAGGACCGAGAACCATAAAGTGAATTAAGTGCGTTGGCGGCCGAGCGAACCCTATCCTCACGATGAAGGCGATACCCAGCACGCCTAGCCGAGCGGCGACTTCCTGGCGCTGAGGGTGGGCGAGCAGCACCAGCGGGGATCGGCGGCGGGAAGACGTCACGGTGACGGGGTCCTCCACGCGCGCCAGGGCCTGCGGCCGAAGCCGCACTCCTGTCCCAGGGAGAGGCCGGCCCAAATGCCCCCCCCTGGTGCTTCTCAGCCATTGCTGTCTGGGGCTGTGCGGCCGCCCCTCCCGCCGTCTCTACTGCGTCCGCGGCCGCGGCCGCGCCCTCGGCCTCGGCCATCGCTGCCGCCACCGCCGCCAGAGCTGCCGCCCGCTGCGAGGAGCCGCTCCTCGCGCGCCTTGCGCCGCTCCTTGGCTATGTTGGCCTCGCGTGCCTTCTCCGCGGCCAGCCAGTCCCGCAGAGCCGGCGCCGCGCACACGTTCCCGCCTGCGTCCAGAGCACCCGACATCAGAACTGCGTCTGAGCCGAACTCCGAGGCAGCGGCGAACCTGTCTCGGTACAGCTCCTCCTGGGTCTGGAGAGTCCGACCGACCAACTCCATGGCAGCGATGTTAGTCACGTGGAGCTGATCGTAGACCACACCCAGCTCGAGGAGGCGGCAGCACAGCAAGTGGGCATCGACCCCAGGATCGTCCGCCTCAAGGTACCCCTCCGAGACCCACTTCGCGTGCCTGCCGAGGGGAGTACCCCCATTGCGGCAGATGAAGTTCAGCACCCATAACAGCGTGCGGGGCCCCTTGAGGGGCCAGTCGCCCCAAGGTAGCTGCAGCGCGAAAGTCCACGTACCTCACCCCCTGCGTGTCGAAAGCCACCGACTGAATCCGAGCGTCGCCTCCAGGAGCGCCTGCGATGGCAGCCAACGCTGCGGCCACTCCACCAGGACCAAGGCCACCACCCACAGCGGGCGCAGGGGCGGCGGCGGGCCCAGGCGCAGGCACGGCCACGGCGGCGCCGCCGAGAGCGCCTGGAGCGGCTGGGGGCGCCCCTCCTCCGCCAAAAGGCGCGCCAACTGGAGCACCTCCAGCCGCAGGTGCTGGCGCTGCCGCCACTGGTACAAGGGCGGCTGCGCCCGCTGGCGCGGCCGCTGGGCCGCCCCCAAGGGCTGCGGCTAGCCCTGCCAGACCACCCAGAGCCCCAGGAGCGCCGCCGGCCTCGCCAGCAGCGGGGGCCCCCGCGGGCCCAGCGCCAGCCCGAACGCCGACCACAGCCGCGATGACACGCCCTGCCGTGTTCAGCGCGATCGGCGGCCCCGCGCCCAGCCCAAGAGTGCCTCGAACAGAGGCGGCACCTGTCGCGACGTCACCAGGAAGAGCGAGACCACGGAAGCGGTAGACCTGGTCACCAGCTGAGGTGGCCGCCACGGCGCCAGCTGAGGCGCCGGCGGGGACCGCGTACTCCCTGATGTCCGCGCCGTTCTGCATGATGGCCTCCACGTACGCGTGACCATCTGGAGTCATGATCCCTGTCCCGAAGGGCGGCACCGTCTGAAAGGCCAGTATCAAACGCTCGTGCCAGATCCGAGCGCCTCCCACGCGATACAGCACATGGATGAAGTCGCCCTCGTCGAGCCCCTCCAAAGCCAGCGGGTGTCCACTTGCCGCCGCAGCGGCTGCTGAGCTGGCCATCACGAGGCGGAGGCCCGCGCTCTGGCTATGGCAGCCTGCGCTCTAGCCTCCTCCTCCAAGGACGGCTTGGGCGGGGAGCCAGCGATCGGTTGCCAGGCGCCCAGCCACCGCGCGGCCAGGAGTCCTGACCCCCAGCGAAGCCGGTCACGCCAGCGAGGGCCACCGCGGACAGCGCCCACCCCGGGGGTCCGCCCGGGCAGTCCAGAGGCGCCACCTCCTGGCCCGGGGCGCAAGTGAGGGCCGGCGCACACGTGCAGGCCGGGCACTCACCGCGAGCCGCCCAGAGCAGCGC
>CAUYUJ010009302.1:75000-140000 GCA_963575745.1 Prorocentrum cordatum
GCCAGCATCCGAGAAATTATGGCCCTGCTCTTCCTCCAGTCGGCGGCGAGAGGGTGGGGAAGTGAGAGGGAGAAGGCCTTCTCAGAAGGCGGCGGGGCTTCTCAGAAGCGCTCCGGCCTTCTGAGAGGTCTTCTGTGTCTTCGGGGCGGGCTCCACAACTTCTGGAAAGGCTGGTGAGTTTCCGAGCCTTCTGAGAAGGCCCGCCCCCTCTCACTCCCCCCCCGTGCGCGCTGTCGAATTTGTTTTTCGGGTCATAACTCGGGTCTCCGGCGGCCGTTCGGGACGATCCTGGCACCCCCAGAACGCTCTCGCCGAGGCGCAGCTGCTGGAGCGCATCACGAGGCTGGAAAACCTCCGAGAACAGACGACGACGCCCAGAAACCTCCAACCCCGAACCAGAAACTCTTGAACCTTCCCCTGGCGGCGCGTCGCCACCACCGAAGTGCGACGAGGAAAAGGAGGAGGAGGAGGAGGAGGAGGAGGAGGAGGAGGAGGAGGGGGAGGAGAAGAGGGAGGAGGAGGAGGAGGAGGAGGAGGAGGAGGAGGAGGAGAGAGGAGGAGGAGAAAGAGGAGGAGAAGAGGAGGAGGAGGAGAAAGAGGAGGAGAGAGAGGAGGAGGAGAGAGGAGTGAGAGAGGAGGAGGAGGAGGAGGAGGAGGAGGAGGAGGAGGAGGAGGAGGAGGAGGAGGAGGAGGAGGAGGAGAGGAGGAGGAGGAGGAGGAGGAGGCGGAGGCGGAGGCGGAGGGGGAGGAGGAGGAGAGGAGGAGGAGGAGGAGGAGGAGGGGAGGAGGAGGAGGAGGAGGAGGAGGAGGAGGAGGAGGAGGAGGAGGAGGGGAAAGAGGAGGAGGAGAGAGAGGATAAAAGGAAGAGGAATACTAGGAGGAGGAGGAAGAGGAGGAAGAGGAGGAGGAGGAGGAGGAGGAGGAGGAGGAGGACGAGGAGGAGGAGGCGGAGGAGGAGGGCGAGGAGGAGGAGGAGGAAGAGGAAAAGGAGGGGGAGGAGGACGGACGGACGGACGGACGGACGGACGGACGGACGGACGGAGAGGACGGAGAGGACGAGGAGGAGGAGGAGGAGAAGGAGGAGGAGGAGGAGGAGGAGGAGGGGAAGGAGGAAGAGCAGGAGGAGGAGGGGGAGGAGGAGGAGCAGGAGCAGGAGGAGGGGGATGAGGATGAGGATGAGGAGGAGGAGTAGGAGGAGGAGTAGGAGGAGGAGGAGGAGGAGGAGGAGGAGGAGGAGGGGGAGGGGGAGGAGCAAGCAAGCAAGACCTGGGCAGTCGTAGTCCTCTGCTGTCTGGCTCACCTCTGTTGGGTGAGAGTTCTAGCCACGAAAAAATGCTGCTGGCGCGATCAATGCGCATCTCGGGCAAGCCTGCGGGATTTTATAGCCCATCTCGGACCTCCCAAAGCCCGCGTTAGCACGAAGGCGCGCCGCATTCGGTCAACTCGTAAAGCGCTAAGGCTTAGAGCACTTGGGCCCATCACCTCAACCTCGGGGAAGACAGGTGCGGGGGGAGGCTCCTCGGGAACTGGGGCCACCGCAAGAAACAAAAGCAGTGCCACAGCCTCTTCGGGCCGCGTCGAGGGTTTGCGATGTGTGCTCCTTCGTGCTGCGAAGTCTCCCCTCCGAACTCCTCACCCTCCATCCCCGCCCCCCCCCCCCCCCTCCACCCCACATCAGACTCATGCTGCCGTCGGGCTTTGGACATTAAAGTTACATCATTCTCACAATGTGTTGAGACTGCCTCAAGCTCAGTAGAAGGTCCAGCTGTCGGTGTAAATCTGCTCAGCACCGACCGCTCGACACATGCAGAGAAACTTGTCTGTCCCACCAGTAGAGTACTGAATGAGAGCTGCATGGCGTAGTGTGAAGAGAACCCTCTGTCAATGCGCTGTCTCTTCAGATCTCCCAGGATTGACTTTGCTCTCTCGCTGCCTGCACTAGCCATTCGCCGAAGTCCAGCTACACCGATTGCTCCTGCACCGATGCCTGAACGGCTCTCTCCAGAGCTCCTGGCGGTGGACCCCCAATTTCACTACGCCGCCGGTGGCCACCAGCCCCTTGATGACGTGGAGTGGGAGCCCCGCGAGCGTCGCTCGAGGCATGTCCGCCTGGTCCCCCGTCTTCTCCTTGTAGCGCTGCAGCTACTGAGGTCGCATGAACGGGCTGATCGTGATGGGGCTCAGCATGATGTGAAGCTTGGCCTGATCTGCGTTTTGGTTGCCCTCGTTGAACGTCTTCTTGATGCGGAAGTAGCGCACCAGCTCGTTCACCTCCTCTCTGTCCATCACTGTCATCAGCTTTGCGAACGGCTCGAGGATCGCCTTGGTATCTTCTGGCAAGCCCTGCATCTTCACGAGCGTGGGAATAATGCGCCCGAAGATGTGCAGGTGCGGCGGACCGAGATCTTTGCGTCCTTCCTCCGTGGCGAGGCGGTGGTACTCCTGGCCCATCCTCGGCCCGTCCGTCACCACCTGGTGCGTCAGCGCCAAGAGCAGGCAATCCCACAGGGCTCCCATCAAGATTCGTAGCACTTGAGTGTTGTTGAGCGTCAGCTTCTGCACGGTGAAGATTCGCTCCTAGAGTACAGCATCCACATCGTCGTCTGAGCCAGGCCCACCCCCCTTGCCACGGGGGCGCTTGATGCGGCGTCCTCCGCGTGCTGGCGCTGCCGCGGCTGCCGCGGACCCGGCTGCTCCCTGGGGCGGCAGGCCGATCATCCACATTGACATATTCGGCTGGTCCCGCGGCGTGCTGCTTGACGTGATCAAGGTGTTGTGAGAGTTCTGAAGTAGTGTGGGTACACAACTTACACGTATAAGCTGATGCCTCTATCGGCGTAAACTCGAAAGAAACGGCTCTGGTCGGAAATCGCAGCGGACTCGCCCGTGACATTGTCCACGCGCGCCGTGCACAGCTGGCTCTCGATGCAAACACTTTGCGACGCCAAGGGCACGCGTTGGTCGTTGTGACAATGGAAGACAAGTCCCGCATTTTGTGGGTTTGGTTCAGGTGGGCCGCCAAAGCCCTCATAATCGAAAACACGCTCCCACAAACTTCTCCCCCTGGCATTTCGCGCGTGCACACATACTCGATCAATTCCTCCTCCCCGTCCACATACTCGTTCCCGCCGAAGGCCTCCCCCCTTCTCCTCTACCTCGTAGCGCCTGTCGAACAAGTGTATGATGTGCTGGGGTCGTTTATTGAAGAACACGTTGCGATAGTTCTCTTTCGTGAAAAAGTCTAGCAAACCTTCTCTGCTATGCCATGCCTGCGCAAACTGCGACGCTGGATCGATCTTTGCGAGAACTTCCGAGTCCTCCTGGAACTGTCGGGCCCACGGGGTGCTGTGCTCGTTTAACTCTCCTTGAGGTCCAAGACGGGGGCGCTCCACTTTGAGGTCCATCTGGGTGCTTCCACAGATCCCTGCGAGAACCTGCGAGTGCTGCTGGGGGTCCCCGGCCATCTTCTGATACCACCGAATCCTCTGGATGCGCAACTCTACTGCTGCCAAAGAAATCATGTGCTGGCCTAGGACCTGCGCGTGCGTCTCGCTTCTCTTTTGTCCCTCGAATTCTTCCGTCGTGCCTCGGCTGAGTACTCGCAGAAACCTGATGAAAACCACGTCGAGCTTGTCTGTGAAGGTGCGTGGCAGAACAGATCCAGTGATACCTGAAAGGCCTGCTCCTTGCACATACGCAATGAAGAGTAACCTTCGCATACGCAGTGGAATCGGCTCGGACCACAACTTGCCAAGCGACCTCCACCCAGCTCTAGCTGCCTTAATTCGCCCTCGAACTTCGGCTCGAAGACTGCCGTCAAACGATATCGTGGGACCGAGGACTCGTGCTTCACGAACGACTGTGCCCACGACTGTTTTGGAAGCTGCGATGCTGTTGACGGCTGCGAAGGATCCAGCCCCGATAACATTCGTGATGCGGTTAGTTTTGATTACGTTCAGTTTGTGTCCCGTCCCCCCGATGCACGCGCTCAGCTTGCTTATGGCTCTGTTCAGCTGTAGCTCCATTGCTCGTGGTGACGCGTCATATACACGCATATGCATCCGTGAAATATCGTCTTGTGGCAGCAGATCGCCCCTGGGATGTTTTCCCTTGAGCCAGAACGCGAAACGGTCGGACTCTCCAAATGCTGAACCTAGGGATGAAAATGTGGATGGCATTCACATGCCCCAAACTTTCTTGTAGGTTCAGCAGTTTCTAGAAGCAGTGAGAAATCTGATCGTCGAACCTGTGTCCGACAACCTGTCCTTGGAACAGAACACACCTGAATTCGTCGAGGTCCCCTCGCCTGTCTCCGGGCGGATGGCTCGAATATCAATCACTGAAAATTGAAATCGCAGAGGCTGACACTGGCCGGCTGAAACAGACAAGGAGGAGTGCAGGAGGGAAAGGAAGAGGAGGAGGAGAGACCACCAACACCACCACCACCACCGAAGACTGGTCGCACTCCGGGACCTGGATGGGGACGATCCTCCTGGTAACACGTGACGCTGACGAACTGACTGTCCAGGAGCTTCCGGGAGGCCGCCTGGGATCTGTTCTTGAGGCCTGGGTCCTCCCGCCCCCTGTCCACCTCGACCCCCTCGTCCACCAATACTATCCTCCCGCTGGTCATCAAATCGAACAGTGCGGCATTGCACTTGGTCACGTCGCCCTTAGTGAGCGCATCTACAGGCATCCTCCCGTGGGGTATCCAGCGGATACGTCCTCACGCCTGTTCCAGAACCTCACATATGATGGCTAAATCGATCACCGTGCGGCGGTCTTTCGCACTGGCGTTGCTCTCCTTGAGCATAGTATCGTATATAGATTTTGCGTCTACAATATGAATCTGGCCCTCCCGAGCGCCCAAACGGCACTCACGACGTAGCACTGTGGTAAATGGGCCTGAGCATCTGTGCTGATCTCGAATAGTCACATCTCGGAAAACCACAGCACGATACAGTATCTGGAGGTATTCCACCTCAGCAACAGCTGCGGCCAGAGCTTGTGTCTCGCCAGCCAGAGTGGATGGTACTTTGCGGCGCAGCTTGGAGCTGCGCCATCCTAGAAGTGATGCCTTGACACACCGGTTCTCGGCAATGCTCTTGTCGCAGGCCAATACCATCCAAGCACCCTGTGTGGGATCCTCTGGGAGACCTCGATCGTCGTCTAGGCTGGGCCCCCCCTATGCCCCCCGCGTCTGAGAACGAGGCGAAGGACATACGTTCTGGATTGAGCTTCCACACGATGATACCACGGGAGGCGGTGGCCCTGAGATGCTTAACGAGCTTGTTAGCCAGGCTGACGTCTCCGGCGGTGGCTGCCTTGAGACGGCTAGCAAGAATGCTTGCCGGTCCTGAAGCCTCTGGACGAGCTTCCCGGCCTATCCAATTAAACTTAAAAACGAGAGAGCGTAGTGCCTTGAACTCATTGTCCTCCAATGGAGTGTCCCGGGCGGCGAGCCTACCTTTGGCGAGAGAGATGGGCCGAAGTTCTTCCAGTATGTATTTGTCCATGTCGATAATGGCCCGGCTCGGGCCTATAGTCACCCGCCTACCAGCGTAGTCCACTGGCCCTGCATGACAGTCCCGGTATTTCCCGAAACGGAATCTTGATTCAAGGCGCTCTCGAAACCACTTCCGACTCTCTTCCGTAAGGCTCCCGATGAAGAAGTCATCGACCTCTAGTAAGATCATATTTAGCAGCTCCCCTTTAGATCCATAGCGACACCACCAGCACGGTTCGAGCAGTGTCCGAGAGAAACCTTGTTGCTCTAGAAATGATACAACAGTTCGTCTCCATGCTACTGGGGCATCGTCGAGGCCGCACACGTTAACCTGGAGGCGCATGATGGAGCCTGCTGGAAGGTGGACGCCATCACACGGTTCAACAAAGATCTCACCCTGGGACCTCACCATCTTGTCGGATTGGCAGAAAGCATTTTTCACGTCGGCGATATCGGCCCTCATGCCGAGGTTCATGAGAACCTGCACGAACAGGGTGATGCTCGACGTTTGTGGTGTCGGGAATACACCTGCAGAGATCCGTCGTCGGGGTCCTTGTGACCGTGTACACACCGGCGGGACTTTGCATCGGGTTCCTTAAACGTACCTCCCACCGGCTTCCACCTGCGGACCATTCTGCTGGAGGTGATCCGGTCCGGACATTCCTTCCGCGCGACTTCCGCCTCCTTCGGCCCCAGGACCTCCACAGCTCCCGACTCGACCATGGACTTCCACTCCTTATCGTCTGAGGCCTGGAACTTGCCCCGTTCGGCCGGGGTGGGGTTTTTAAACGAGACCTCTCCTCCTCTACTGGCGGCATATGTTTCTCCAAGCTGCTCCCTGGTCCTGGCCTGGAGACGGGGCCCGACCTCGCCGGCCGGGACCAAAAAGAAATCCTCCTCCTCCTGCTCCTCTCTCCTCTCTGGCTCTCTGGGTGGGGACCTCGAACGTCCTGGTCGACGTCCTGCTTCCAGAGCCTTGACTATGTCACTCACGCTTCGGCGTGGCTCGGTGCTGCCCTGAATCCCCTGAGCTCTGGCAGCGGAGGACGAGGAGGAGGAGGGATCAACAGGACGAGGAGTGGATGGTTCCGAGAGGCCAGGGGGCGGCTCGATCCTCACCCATTTGTCGGGAGGTTCGCTGGCAGCTCTGCCACTGCGAGATCTTAAAATGCATGCGGGAACGTCCTGGGGCTGAGTGAGCCCTCTCGGTCTCGGAACCTGGGTGACGGGCCCTCGCGCGTGTTCCTGAGGCGATTCCAGCCGTGACTCCGGGTGATCTCCCGCGGGGTCCTCAACGTCCCGCCCCTCGTCAAGAGGGACGTCGGGGGGCTCGGAGGGAGCGAGAACAGGGGTGTGGGTAGGCTCAGCCCCTTCGCCCCTCGCTTCTTGCCCAGGTGCGCTGCCTCCGTGGGGAGACGAGCGGCCTGAGCTTTCCTCGGGCCCTCCGGTTGACGGAGCCCTCGTCACCTCTAATCCCGCCTGCGCCTCCATGGATCCAGTCTCTGACGGAACCTCTCTGGGACTGCGTCGGAGGAACACTCCGGGAGTCGGAGCGGGATCGGAGGTATTTGGCGCCCCGTCGGTACGCCGCGTCTCCGGAGCAGGGACTTCCTCTCGAAAGGAAGGGCATGGTGCCCCGGGGAGCTGAGGACCCGAGTCCAGCTCCCTCCGAATGGCATCGTCCCAAGCGTCTTCGGGAGGAGGCCCTTCTCTCTGGACGTCGACGGCCGTGGCCCTCCGAGCGTGGGCCTGACGCATCAGTTCTTGCCATTGCGGGGATTGGGCAAGCTGCATGCCATACTCTTTTTTCTGGGCTGGCGAGGCGGATCTGTTCCGCCGAGCATTTCCAAAGCCTGGCCCGGACGGCGACCCACGCAGTCCCACCCTCGGCCACGACCACCACCCCAGGACCACACCAACCGTCTCGGCGTCTCCCAAGGCTGTCGGCCCGGGACGTGGCTCTCGCCATGTGGCGCCAGACGTGCACGACGTGCACCCACTGGCCAGGCGCGTAGTTCCTGGCGCGGGAAGCCTCGCTAATCTTCTCTCTGGCCGTGGCTTCCATAGCGAGCGTTCTGGCTGCCGCTCTGATTTCCTGGGCACGGCAGAACTCAGCGCCAGCCTCGTCCAGCTCGGCTGGATTGCGGGTCAAGTCCTGCCAGCCCGGGAGACCAGAGGCGTCGTCAGAGAGCAGCTCGCGTGGGAGCCTGGGATTTTCCCCAAAGACCAACTGCAACGGGGAGAAGCCCCCTCTGTGCCAGAACCTGTTCTTGTGGGCAGTCAACTCGTACACGAGGGTATCCAGCTCCTCCAACGACACCAGGGCCCCGGGACCCGAGTCAATTTCTTGGCGCGCGCGCTCTTTTATCCAACCCCCGTGGCGCTCGACTCTTCCGTTTTGCCACGGAGAATCAGCGTCGCACACATGGTGCTGGACCCCCCGGCGTTCCAGTCCTCTGGCGAATCGACCTCCAAACTCGGAGCCTCCATCCGAGATGAGAAGGTGGGTAATCCAAGACTGCACAAACCCCGACCACACCGTGGCCGCTCTGGCGTCCGCCACGCGGGTGCAGACCTGAAGGTTCGACCCGTGGTCGACCACATTAAGAAAAGGAACCGCTTGACCCAGGAACTCCAGGTAAAAGAGATCCACACCAACTATGTGGTTGAAACGAAAAGTGCGTGGCAGCGCAACCCGTCGGTGCGTGCCCTGCCTACTTTTCTCCTCGCACTCGGAGCACTGAAACTTGTGGCGGACCCACCGGATTAAGTGAGCTTTAACCCCTCCAGCCCTGAGCACCCGACAAAATTTGCGCGAGTCGGGATGCCCCATGTTCACGTGAATATTATACAGGAGTCTCTTTTCATCCTCGCTGGGTTCTTCGTCTGGGATCTCAACACTCTTGGAGGATTGCTGGGGCCTGGTCTCGGGTTCGTCACCATCGCTCGCTTCACTTCCTCCGACTTCCTCTTCCTCAGGGATGATTCCCAGACCTTCTCCAGCCATCCCCGTAGGAAAGCTTTCGTCAACCAGCTGGGCCCACGTAGGCCTGACTTTTTGGTCGGACCCGCCCCAGTGCTCAACGATGGCTCTCGCGGCAGTCCTCACAAATTTACTTGAGTAAACGGCGGCCCTGGAGGTCTGATGGCTTCCCTCAAGGATGGCGTGTCTATGGCCCCCTGTGCACAGCCTCCCGTCCAGCAGTGACAGTATCCTAGGATGGTTAGTCAGCAGACCGGTGGGCTTCTTGTTGAGGCCACGGTCGTCCACTCGTAGCTCGAAAGCGCACATATCTACCCTTAGTCGTCTGACAGAGGAGAGAGAGGATATCAGCTGGACGACCTCAGTGCGCCACGAGCCGGCATACATGGGGATGCTCAAGCACAAAACCTGCCTCTCGAGTGTTGATATTTAGCAATTTCCATGCACAACGTGAGATCTCTGAGACCCTCGAGGACTTGCTGGCGCCATCTTTGGGGATCGCGACGATCTCGATTGATCCTGTTGATCGCGGAAAAGACCTTGCATTCAGAGCTAAGCCATATCGTTTCGGGACCGTTCTTCTCGATTTCCCTCCAGAGATGCTGAGCGTGTTCTTTGATCCCCGAGTCCCATCCTATCAGCCTGTCGAAACTCGCACTCGAACCCAGGCGCCCCCCTCTCTTCTCCAATTCGGGGGCTATACGAGGGGAGAGAAGACCTCCATGAACGAGGTCTTGGCCTTGGTGGCCTGTCCCGCGATGAACGCCCCCGAGGATGGGCGCCTGTGGGCCTCTAGTTGCCTGTCGAGAGCTCTCCGAACCTTGGGCCCCCAGGTCGACTCATGATCGTCATTAAACTGATCACCATTAAGCCAACTCTCGAGGAGGCCGTCCTCCGCGGTTTTCGAGCCCCGTCCAGCCGTGGCAAAGGCCCCGACGCCTTTCGACTCGGCCTGAAAGACTGGGAAACCTACTGGGAAGCTCCCGAGGCCCCTTTGGTGTTCTGGAGGGCCTTCCTCTCTTTCTCCTTTTTGGCAAATGCCTGCGGTAAAAGAACCGGCGACGCTCATGCGTCGTGACGCGGAATCCCTCGCCCTGTGGCGAGGGTAGCAGCGGCATGGGGACTGATCTACACCAAGTCCCACGTCCCGACCGACGTGGTAGTGGAGGAGGTCGTGTCCTCCTCCTCTGAGCCCTCGGGGATCGAACAGATCCCCGTCGCCTGAGTTGGGAACGGCTTGGCAGGCGGCATCTTGGCCGGCGGCTGCTCTAGAGGCGCTGTCCAGGCTGGAGCCGCGGGAGTCCACGAATCCCCGCTCTGCCAGCCGCTCCCGCTGCTGGAGCTGGCCATCGCGTGCTGATTCAGCGTATGCACCATTGCCGTGACAGAAGATGCCACCTGCACTAAAAGATTCAGCATGTGGTCGACTGCCTGATGCATCGATGTTGTCTCGAGCTGCATCGCGGTCAGCTGGTCGGCAATCGAGTCGATGGATTCTCCGAAGTTCTCGAAAACGCCTAGCATGCGCTGGACGTGGACCACCGACTGGTACACTTGCTTGAGTCCCTCTTCTAGCTGGCTGTTGCTGCCGATCTGGTTGGGCGCCACGAACTGCTGCATCTGCTCGACAACCGGCTGGACGTCGGCCAGTAGCTGTAGTCCCTCGGGTAGATTCTGAAAATGATGGGAGAGAGATGTCATCATCGCCGAGATCCCGTTCACAGCGTTGAGGGTCGCCGCGCCGTCGAAACCCTATCTCCTGAATCATCTGGATGGTCTTCTCCGCTGTGGCGGCGGCCCGACGGGCTGCCTGAGCCGCCGACTCGGGCCGTTCGGCTGGAGCACCACCCTCCTGCCCCCGAGGCGTCCACTCTAGACGATAGCCGCATAGCCCGCACTTGTAGCCTCGCCCATGCTGATTTCCATATGGCTGCCTCCAGTCTGCCGGATGGTCGCACTGGGGAGGCGGTTTGTAGGGAATCTTCGATGCCTTCGGCATGGGCTTCTGTATCTGCGGATGCTGCTGAGACCAGCTCGGTCGTCCACAGCCTCCTGGATTCGCCGCGGCTGCCCCTGGTGCTGCTGCTGCGGCTGCACCCGAACTGCCACTGCTGCTGGTGCCGACCCAGTGGTTCGAGACTGCGGCCGCTGCTGTCTCCTGCTGATGTGCTCCTGTCTCGTTCTCCATCCCGTTGGTCAGCTCCTCGTACTTTTGCTGGACCTGGCGAAGCTGCTCCTGGAGCTGGCGAGCCCGCTCCTCTTTTGACGGAAGCTCGGGTGGAGCCTTCTTCGGTCCTCCGTGGACCACGCCCGCGGTGCTGAGAAACATCAGCGCCACCAGGACTGAAGGCATTGTCCTGTCTCTGATCATGACCGGAAAGAGAACCGACGCTCTCAGGGCTATCGACGCTGGAAAGCTTCGAGCCGAGAAAAGGCTACGGAGGCGAGAGCTGTGACCCATTGGGGAAGACTGCTTCTACGGAGTGACGTCCTGTTTCTCGACGGTGTCCGAGTTGCGGCTTCAGCCTTGACGAGCTCCCTCTGGATCACCTTAGTGTGATGGTCCCCAGCTAAGCCCCGACCTGGTTCTGCTAGGCCCTGCTGAGCCCGGGACTGACCCTGGTACTGCTCTGCCCTCGAGAAGTCCTCGCAATTGCTCTCGAACTCCGTCGGGTATACCCCTGAGTGGCCTGCGAAACCGAAGACGTTCTCCGTGTCGGCCGTCCCTAAGTACTCCTCGTAAGCGTCCCCCTGGAGGTCTTCGGGGCCCTCGAGATCTGTGATCTGCTGGGCCTCTGGGCCCCTGAGGCGGGCCTTGAAATCGGAGTTCCTGAGGTCCCTTCTGCGGGGCCGGGTTCTTCTTAAAACGATACTCAGACCAAAGACACAGGAGATGATGAGATAGATGTAGCGCCCCACGACGCCTGTGTCTGCCATGTGCTGCACTGGGCCGCCAGAATATTCGAACGAATTGGCTGAGAGGAACGGCCGCCTCTGAAGCGCTCCGGCTGGCACGGACGCTCCTGGCCGAAGTGTCCTCGCGATGTCGGCCATTCTGTGGCCTGATCCTAGCTTCGTAAGTTTTGTCGTCTCCCCGAGCCTACTGGACGCCGGCGAATTCTCGGGTAGATCCAAAACGCAGCCCAAGAAGTCTAGAATACTGACGCTGATGACGTGCGGAACATCATCGGCTAGCACTGCTGTCTCGATTATTCCGAGAACTCCGAAAAGACAGAATGGAAAGAGAATGCTAGCCACTACCTTGGCCGGCCCACCAACGCCGCGGGCGGCGACATGTCGTCTATGCCCCACCGGAACTTCAACATATCTGAGACCGTGCTCGGCCAGTGCTTGTGATTCTCGATTCAGAGCCTGGATGCCGACGAGATCACTCCCTGCCCCTGGGTCTACCAGCCCCTGGCATGGAAGCGATACCAGGAAGGTGTCATCCTCCTTGATCTCCCGATGGACGGTCCTCCAGATCTCCATTGCCTCCGGACTGGGCACCTTGTCGGTCGATGCCATGCCGTTGAATGCACATGCGGCCATGCGTCGGTCTGCTCCGGCGTTCTTCGGGCACTCACGGCTCCAGTGACCCTTCTGGTTGCACGTCCGGCAGCGGGTCACCTTCATCTTCTGCTCCAAAATGAGCGTTGGTCTGCGCCTGAACCGATCTCCTCGGCGGCCATCGCCTCGGCCTGCACCCTTGGACGGTGGAGGCGGACGCTCCGCCTTGGATTTGTCAGCAGCTCCTCGTGGTCCGGCTGCTGGGCGTCGTCCTCCGTAGTACTCTCGGTCGCGCTTGGCAGCGCGCTTGAGGTCCTTGGGCGGCATCCAGCTGATCCTCGTAGAGGTCGAGATCCTCGAGCTCCTCGAGAAGGACAGCTTCATCCTCGAAGTCGTCGTCAACCTCCTCCTGGTCCGTGGAGCCGTCGCCTGCCCCCTCACCACCTTCGAACCTACCCGCGGGGAACGAGGGAGTGGAGGAGGGAGGCTGGGAGGCTGCCGTGGCACGCTCGTCGTCGCCGGGCTCTTCGGCCGCGGGACCTGCTAACAGCGCGCCTGTGGAACGACCTGGAAGAAGCCTCTCAGAACTGGTTGCGTCCATCCGCCTAAGGGCCCAGGGCACACTGTCGTAGTCAAGGCGTCCGTGAGTCAGAGTTCTGAGATTTTGCTGACCCTGAGCGGACAATCCAGCGCCTTCCTCTAGAAGCAACCCCTTCAGCTTGGGGCTGAACCACATGTCGTGCCCCTCTGCCTCGGTCAGCTGCGCCTCACGGCGGATCACGTACTGAACCAACGTCTCCCAAGGCTCACGTGCTGCTTCATACAGAGCTCGGCGCCCGGCACGTCGTAGATCGTCGCCCTCTCGCTCCCCGGCCATGGTGTCCATGCGGCGCAGGATGACCTCCAGCCACGAGGCGCTGTTGAGCGTGCTCTCGGGGATATCCTCGAACTTGGCCTGGAGGTTCCAGTCAAAGAGCTTGAATAATTGTTCAGGCCTGCGCCATATCGCTACGTCGGTGTTCTGATTCCATCTGCGAATAGCACGGCTCCACTGTCGATAGTGCCCGAAACCGGGCCATGGCGGTGGATCAGAGTAGTCGCCTTTGCCACCACCGGCGGCCCAGCCCCACCAGTCGCCGGCACTGGTGCCAAAATGGCCCCTGCTGCTGCCGGTCCAGTGCTCCCAGGCCTGGTTCGTGCTGTCGCCCTGATCGCCCCCCTGCTGCCCGTCGGCGCTTCCCCAGCGCCAGCCGGCGGCTTCGGACCAGTTCCACTGGTCCTCCTGGCGATCTCCCTTGGCACTGCCGTCGGCCCAGCCGTGCAACCAGGGATCTTCTGCTGCTGTCGTGGCCGCGGCCACCGGCGTCTGAGACGATGATGCTGCTTCCATAGTCTCGCGGACTACCCCCACGATCATCTCTTTCAGCTGCGCCGGTGTGACCGCTGCCAGCGTGTCCCCTGCCGCTGGGCTCGCTGGAGCCTCGGCTGGGGACTCCGTCTCCTTGCCGTCTCGCGTCGTCATCCGTGGATCTCCACGCCAGTCGGACCTGGATGCAAGATCCTCGCCCCAGGCGCTCGAGAGTTTCCTGGGCAGCGCCTCCTCAGCGCCGCGCCGGAGCTCCCATGGGCCCGAAGCGGGGTCACCCCGCTCCGTTACCAACTGTGGCAGCAGATCGCCCCTGGGATGTTTTTCCCTTGAGCCAGAACGCGAAACGGTCGGACTCTCCAAATGCTGAACCTAGGGATTAAAATGTGGATGGCATTCACAGTCTACGTACAACCCAATGCCTAAATCCTCCTCCTCTGCAGTCACATCCTCCTGGCCCTCCACCTTCAACACGCTTTCACACCTCAACCATGTATATGTGTGGTCATACTCCGAGAGCCGCTCGTTCCACTTCTTGACTTGTGGTGTGTATACTGAAAAAAAAGTCGCCCGCTGTCATGGAGTGCCCCATTGTGGTCCCTCGGGCCGGCATTAAATCAAGGCTACCATCGATACCCTCTGCGTGCACACCTAAATGATCGATAGTCTGTGTCGGCAATTCCACGTTATGCTCGTACTGCTGCCTGCTGTGTAATACTCTAAGGGGCTCCCTATCTGTGCTCGTGAACGCGTTCGAACCGTCGAAGTTGCTCAGCGTGTGGCTTAGCTTGAGGTCTCGACATCTCCATGCTGCACTGCTTAATACTAATAGCGTTCCGTCTCTCCGACGTGCTGGAATACCTCCGTGCGCGAACGAAAGGACTTTGGGTTGAGGCTTGATGCGTTTTGGGAGGGGGAGGAGGAGGAGGAAGAGGATGAGAAGAAGAAGCAGCAGGAGGAGGAGGAGGAGTAGGAGAAGGATGAGGAGGAGGAGGGCGAGAAGGAGGAGGAGGAGGAGAAAGAGGATAAGTAGGAGGAGTAATAGGAGGAGGCGGAGGAGGACGGACGGACTGAGAGGAGGAGGAGGAGGAGGAGGAGGAGGAGGAGGAGGAGGAGGAGGAGGAGGAGGAGGAGGAGGAGGAGGAAAACGAACGAACGAACGACTCTGCAGAGGCGTGTCAGCTGTCCTGCGGCCTCTCGGGGCAATTTGTATGACCAACAGAAGATTTCCACGGCTGGCTCGTTTCTAAAGGGCGCTGTGTTGGGAAACTACTCATCACGCGTGGCACTCAGTGCACGTGTGCTCCCGCCCACCCCCTACCTCGGCGGACAGCCCGTGCTTTAAAAGGCTGGGCATGGCCGTAGGGTCAAGGGCAGAGAGGGTGGAAAACGGAACGGCGTCGGGGACCGCCCTAAACAGGAGGAGGAGGAGGAGAAGGAAGAGGAGGATAAGAAGAAGGATGTAGATGAGGAGGAGGCGAACTATGAGGAGAAGGAGGAGGAGCAGGAGGAGGAGGAGGAGGAGGAGGACGGGGAGGAGGAGGAGGAGGAGGAGGAGGAGGAGGAGGAGGATCGCACGCCACTGAGGGAGAGAGTAATGAGAGAGAGAGAGAGTCCGGCGGTCTAGCGAAAAAAACCTCCAGGGGCCCATCCAAGAGACCGTTGTTTTGTCACCCTGGCTGGAAGGCCGAAAACCAGCCAGGGGCCAAAACAGGGCCCTCCTGGTGAAAAAGCCTCGCCATCGTCTTCCCTTTGAGCAGGTCAGGGGCTCATCCCTATACGCCTGCTCTCTGTCCAGGGGGCTCCCTCGACTGAAAGCCAAGGGAACCCCAACATGCGCAGCCCATTCCTCGTCGCATCTCTGCCGCTGGCTAGAGACGGGGGGATGGGTTGCTTAACCCCGCAGGGTTGCACGCAACTGCCTGGTGCCTGACACGCCAGCGTCCAGAGCCCCTTGCCCAAACACGCTGGCAGCAGCCTGGCATCAACGGCATCGACTGCACTGCCTAACAACTCACGGCCATAACACGACTAAAGCACAGAACTCTGCCTCAGAGCCAGCAGCCTACTTCAGCAGAGCGTTCAGAAGCTCGGACAGCCCCGCCACTCCGCAGCCCGCGAGGGCTGCCTGCGAATCATCGACTTTGTGGTCTCGTCTGCGAACTCCCAGTTCTTCAAGGTGGTCAGCTTGCGCTCGGCCTCTGCCTTGCGCTCTGCCTCGTGCAGCATGCCCTCGAAGTGCTCTGCTGAGCGCTCGGCCTACACGAGCTTGCTCTCCACCTCGGCTTTGGCCTTGCGCAGTGCCTCCGCCATGCTCTGCGACTGCTGCGCCATATTGCGCTCTGCCTCTACCGTGCGCACTGCCTCCCGCAGCATGTCCTCAAGGCGGTTCAGCTCGCTCTCGGCCTCGACCTTCGCCTTGCGCTCTGCCTCCATCATGCTCTGCGCCTGCTTTGTCAACTGCCGCTCGGACACTGCCGTGCGAACTGCCTCCTGCAGAATGTCCTCCAGATGGTTCAGGTCGCGCTTGGTCTCCGCCTCGCGCTGGGCCTCGACATGGTTGCGCACGACCTCGTTTATGGACTTGCTCTCGGACTTGAACAGGTCCTTCGCCCCGGCACCCTCCTTGCTGTCCGTAAGTTCGTCCTCGAATCCCAAAAGCCGTCGAGCCCTCGCTGTCCGAGGGCTCGCTCACAGGAGCGCGGAGGCCTTCGAGAATCCGCCAAGGAAGTCCACCGTCAACTGGATGACCTGCCACGCGGCGGCACGATCGCAACTGGCAGAAGTCATCCGCGAGCTCCTTGAAGCCGCGCCTCATAATTCCCAGCCGAACGTCTTTTCCAGACGCCTTACGACCAAGCTGAATGATCACGAAGACGCCCTTCGAAGTCCCTCAGGCACTGCACGCTGCGAGTGCCCTCCAGGTCCTCCGCCAACTCCTTCATGAGCCTGGCCGCCGTCTGCACATCGCTCACGTGCGCGATGAAATTGCCATGGCGCACCGTGATGCCGCCGCGCGGACGGGTCATCGCGTGCCCCAGCGCCTGTGCGGCCGCGCCGGTGGGCAGTCCGTAAAAAACTGAACAGACTCACTCGAGCCCAACTGGCTACGGAGGAGGAGGAGGAGGAAGAGGAGGGGGAGAGGAGGAAATGGAGGAGGAGGAGGAGGGGTAAAAGGATGAGGACGATCAGAAGAGGGAGGAGGAGGAGGAGGAGGAGGAGGAGGAGGAGGAGGAGGAGGAGGAGGGGGAGGAGGAGGAGGAGGAGGAGGAGGAGGAGGAGGAGGAGGGGGAGGAGCCGCCGATCCCAGCTCTCCGGGGCGGGCGACACACACGAAGCTCCCCGTCGTGCTCCTTTCGCCCCTGCCCAAGGGGTCGTCTCGTCCCGAGAATGCCCCAGGGCACGACGACGACGCCGCCGACGACGACGACGATGATAACGACGACGACGACGACGACGACGACGACGCCGACGCCGACGCCGACGACGACGACGACTACGACGACGACGACGACGACGACGACGATGGGGGCACTGAAGTCTGCGCTTAGCTGTTGCGGAACGCGCTGGAAATACAATGGAGACCCCTGCCAAAAAACACCCTGCGTGCCTACAGGGTGCCCCGGGTTTCTTGGGTTTCGACGGTTTTGCGATGGAGAGCACGACGCTCCCACACCAAGAATCAGTGGACGTCCTGCGGTCTCAGGGTTGGGCTTCTCGTGGAAGGTTTCTCGTGGGCGGGCCCCGACTGCAACCAGCACCGGCTGGGACATGGGTGGGCACCACCACATGGGAGGGCGCCGACCGTGCGCCTTCACCAATCCTGGCCGGTCCCGTCCCGGGCCCCAGGTCGATGTGTACAGTGGAGGCCAGTCCCCAAGATACCTTCCTAAAGAAGCCCAACCCTGAGACCCCAGGACGTCCACTGATTTTTGGTGTGGGCACGTCTCGCTTTCCATCGCAAACCATCGTGACCCCGGGAAACCAAAGGGCATTCTGGAGGCAAGCACGGCGTTCCTTGGCATGGGCCCCCACTGTACGCTCTCCTGGCATGGCCAGGAAGGCAAGTAAACCAGTCCCAAAGGATGAACCGATTGCACGAGCACACCCTCTCGAAGGTCCGCGGGGATTTCTTAGATCGGTGCTGGGCCCCCTCTCCATCGCTCGGAGCGCGCCAGGGGTGGCGCTGGGCGCGCCGCCAGGGCGGCCAATCGCAGATCCAAGACATCTGCGCGGATCTACGAAGCTTGTGCGTTCCACCATGTTTCGCTAGTCGAGGAAGGCATGCGGTCGGACCTAGGCCAGAAGAACATCCCTCAAGAACACGAGACCCTCCAGCGGCCAAAACACACAGAACATGAAGGGTACCCTCCCCAGGATGCACAGGAGCATCCGACAAGCAGGGAGAACCGACCTCGATCTTGTACCTCGGTCCATCTGTATGCGGATGACCCGTGTCGTGACGTCTTGCGCTGGTTTCTGGCACCGCGCGAACCGTTCTAACCTCGAGCGGCCGCGGCCTCCCGAGAAAACAACAGGTCGCTCGGTGTCGCCCGATTCTGGACCACTGGCGGCGCTCAAACGTGAAAGCCCGTACTGGAGTCGCCGCCGCGTCGACGCGGCACTGAGCTGCTGCATGCATGCGAAGGTCCTCGCCCCTCCACACGATATGAGAAAATCTACTACATGAACGTCTTCCTTCCCCTCCTCCTCCTCCTCATCATCATCATCATCAGCATCATCACCATCATAATTCAGCAGGGACCGACCGTCCCAGCATTCCTGTAGGCCTACCACGACATGCTCTCAGAGCCAATCAACATTCCAATAACAAAACACCGTTCTGAGAACATGAAGCCGACGTGCTCAAACAAGAAAGTCTCAGCCAGCAATGTTCTGGCTGAGAACACTTCCTGGAAACCACAACATATGATTAGAACAGTCTTTGTTGGTGGGTATATAGGCAAACCGATTCGCCTCGCCACTGCATGACCCAATCGTCATCATCACAATCATCATAATCATCATCCTCACCACCACCACCGTCATGATCATTACCATAGACGCCATCGTCATCGCCATCGCCATCATAACCATAAGCATAATAATCACCATCATCATCAGCATAATCACCATCATCACCAGCAGCAGCACTATCATAATCATCAGCAGCATCATCAACATCATCATCAACATCTTCATTCACAGCATCCACATCATCACCATCTTCGTTACCGTCATCGTCATTGTCATCATCATCATCGTCAGCATCATCACCATCACCAGCAGCAGCATCATCAGCATCATCATCGTCATAAGCATGAGCATCACAAGCACCATCATCATGATGATGATGGTCATCATCATCATCACCATCATTATCATCATAATCATCATCACCATCATCCGAATCATGTTCCTCACCCTCCTCCTCCTCATCATCATCGTCATCCCATCACCATCAGCATCATCATCAGCATTACAACAACAATAACAACAACAACAATCACCATCATCATCATCAGCATCATCATCAGCATCATCATCAGCACCGTCATCATCATCAACAACCTCATCATATTTATCCTCGTCTTCCTCCACCTCCTACTCGTCATCACCATGCTCATTACTCCATGATCATCATCGAAAGCACAATCATCATCATCATCATCATCATCATCATCATCATCATCATAATCATCATCATCATCACAATCAGCAACACAATCATCATCATCATCACCACCACCATCATCAGCATCATCATCATCATCATCATCATCACCTGTATCATCATCATCATCAGCAGCAGCAGCATCATCATCACCATCATCATCATCATCATCATCATCATCATCATCATCATCATCATCGCCGTCGTCATCATCATCATCATCAGCATCATCATCATCATCATCATCAGCAGCATCAGCATCAGCATCAACATCATCATCATCATCATCATCATCACCATCATCATCATCATCATCATCATCATCGTCATCGTCATCGTCATCGTCATCACCATCATCAACAACAACATCACCATTATCAACATCATCACCAGCATCGGCGATGCATCGGCGATGCGGCGCGATCCTCCGACCCCATCTACTCCGACCCCGTTTAGGAGGCCTAGAGACACATATTCGCGGCCGACCTCAACGGCACGGCTGTCGCCGTGTATGGCTGGTGTCACCACACGCTTCCCCTGCCAGGCCCCACCCTCTCACCATTGGCCAGGGCGGCCACGAGCCACTGGTCTCACCAGGCGGCCCCGTTCGTCCCGACGATCCACCAGGGCCCGACTGCTTCGATCACATCGGCGATCCTTGGACGGGCCTGCTCGACGACTTTGACAGCGAGGAACTAGACCCGCTTGGGCTAGGCGACTCCCGAAACGATGACGAAGGAAACGGCGTTCCTCTTTCCGATTCTTCCCCTAGGCCCTAGGAAGGAGGACGCTAATTCTCGTCCTCCTCCTCATCCTCCTCCTCCTGGTCGTCCTCCTGCTCCTCCCGCTGGTGATGATGCGTAGCGCCTGTCTATCACCATATGGCCGGAGCGGGCGGCTGCTTGTGGCTGCCCTGGGCGATCGCCCCAGGCAGCCCACCAGCTGACTAGGCAGCCGTAAAGCAGGTCGGGGAGAAAAAAGGGAAACGACCGACACGGCGGCAAAGACTCACGTCCTGCCCGGCCCGTCCTCCTCCTCCTCCTCGTCCTCCTCCTCCTCCTCCGCCTCCTCCTCCTCCTCCTCGTCCTCCTCTTCCTCCTCCTCCTCCTCCTCCTCCTCATCCTCCGCCTCCTCCTCCTCCTCCTCGTCCTCCTCCTCCTCCTCGTCCTCCTCCTCCTCCTCGTTCTCCTCCTCCTCGTCCTCCTCGTCGTCCTCCTCCTCATCCTCCTCACCCTTCTCACGGCTACACGCAAGAGTGACCCAAGGCAAGAGTGATCTCTGGTACGCGGCCGAAGGAGGGGGGGGCTTCGGGGACACCACCAGGCGCGCAAACCGATGCTATCGCATCGCATGCAGCGATCGGGAGTTCCCATTGGACCCGCACGACAGGTCACTCTGGCGAAAGGTCACTCTTACGTGTAGCCGAATCCTCCTCCTCCCCCTCCCCCGTCCTCTCTCCCTCTTCCCGTTCCTCCTCCCGCACCCCAGACCCATCCCGTAGCCCTCTTCTGACCAGGACCTCGAGGCGGATCCAGCGGTGGCGGCGAGGGCCCCCCTTACCCCCCAGAGGCCTGGAAGAGGAGAAGGCCTGCTCGCTCTCGTCCTACAGTCGGGGTTGCTGAAGGCGCCCCTGGCCCAAGGTGCCCCTGGCCCAAGGTGCCCGTGGCCCAAGGTGCTCCTGGCCCAAGGTGCCCCTGTGCACCCTGGGCCAGGGGCACTTCAAGCAGCACACGATCCAGCCCCTCCTCCTCGCTGCACCGGCCCAGCCTCCAGCGACACGTTGCTGGTCCTGTCGTATTCGACCTTGGCTATCCTCCACACCTGGGCGGCGCCAGAGCAAGGCGCGGCATGCCCCAGTGTCCCTCTCGCTCGTACTCGCGAGGACGGGGAGAGAGAGGAGGAGGAGCAGGAGGAGGAGGAGGAGGAACAGCAGGAGAAGGATCAGGACGAAGAGTACGAGGAGGACGAGGAGGACGACAAGGAGGATGACAAAGAGGAAGAGGAGGAGGACGAGGACGAGAAAAAATAGGAACAGGGCCAGGAGGAGGAGGAACAAATCCGCCGACCCTGTCAGCGTGCGGAATAGGCTGTTCCGTTTGACTCGTCGAAATTGAGCAACGTCGCAGTTGAGTCGAACGGAAACCCCTTCCCTTTGATTACTTTCCCGCCGGGGGGGGGTCCCGGGGTGAGTCCCGGGGGGGGTCCCGGGCAGGGGACTCGGGGGGGGTCCCCGGGCAGATACGACTCCCCCCCTGGCGGTTCGGGGGCCCAGGAAAGTCCCAAAACGCGGCAAAAATGCCCAAAGATGTCCCCAAAACGGTCTTCGAAGGCCCCGAATCGCCGAAGTATCGGTCCAAGTCGCCAAAGTAACCTCGAGACCGCTCCAAAGGTTTCCAAAACGCCCCAAGAAGCCTCCAAGAGGACTTCCAAGACGGCCCCAAGGGGCAAAAGCGTAGATCCCCCACGGGTTTTGAAAGATTTCAGCATTCTCGCATTGTCAGCTTCCCGACGCTCCAAGACAGGCCAAGAGGCCTCCAAAACCACCCCAAGATGGTCCAAGAGGCCTCCAAGAGAGCTCCACAACGACCCAAGAGGGCCCCAAGACCGCCCAAGAGGCCTCCAAGACAGCCGAGGAGGCCCCCGAGACGGCTCCAAGAGGAAGAGCAGACGGGTGACCCGAACGGACATTTCGATCCCTCGGCCTGAGGAGCTCTCAGGAAGCGCCCAGAGGCCCCCCCAAGAGCCCCCCAAGAGCCCCCAAGAGGCCCCCACGAGACCCCCAGGAAGCCCCAAGAGGCCCCTACGAGGCTCCCAAGCGGCTCCCAAGCGGCTCCCAAGAGGCCCCCAAACTACCCCAATAGGCCCCTGAGAGTCGTCGTCGTCGTCGTCGTCGTCGTCGTCGTCGTCGTCGTCGTCGTCGTCGTCGTCGTCGTCGTCGTCGTCGTCGTCGTCGTCGTCGTCGTCGTCATTCAGGGTCGGCGGCACCGGCCGCAAGGCCTTCGCGATGGGAACAGGAACAGGGCCAGGAGAGAAGAGGACAAGGAGAAGGAGCAGGAGGGAAAAGGAGGAGGAGGACGAGGAGCAGGAGGACGAGGAGTAAGAAGAAGAGAAGCAGGAGGAGCAGGAGGAGCAGGAGGAATGAAGGAAGGAAAGAAAAGTTGTTCCTCTGCACTCCACGGCCCGTGCCTCCCACCTCGCCGACACCGAAGCCTCGAACGGCACAGGAGGGCAAAGGAAGGAGAGGGGAGGGCGGGGGTGGGGCATCCAGAAAGGTACCGATACCGCGACCCCCCTGACCTCTCCTGGGATGCGTTCTGACCAGCATCACGGGGCGAACCCAGCGGTGGCGACGACGGAGGCCCAGGAGGCCCCAAAAGGGGAACACGACGGGCGAGGGGGTTAGAGGTATGGGTACATCTTCCTCCTCTGCGGGGGGGGGAGGGGGGGCGAGGGGCCAGCGCGGCCCCAAAAAAGCCGACGGCAGCCGCCGCCGCCGCCAGCACCCCGCTAGCCTTAGATCGGGCATGTCCCCCATACAGGCAGATTTTGGACGAAAACTAGAAAACAGCCAAACAAGACTCTAAGCTACTTAGTAATAGTAGTAGTAGTAGTAGTAGTAGTAGTAGTAGTAGTAGTAGTAGTAGTAGTAGTAGTAGTAGTAGTAGTAGTAGTAGTAGTAGTAGTAGTAGTAGTAGTAGTAGCAATCGTAATACTAATACTAATAAAGAAACCAGAATGATAACAATAATGTGAATAGTAGTAAAGGCAATAATAATATAAATAGTGATAATATTAATACTAATAATAATCATACTAAAAATACTAATAATAATACTACGAATAAGAATACGCATGAACAAGTATTGGAAATAATGCTACTATTACTGATATTAATAATACTCATACAAATGATAATAATGATGATAACACATCGCACCTATGATTATGTTGACAGAATTCAAAACTCATGTCCTTCACTTCAGCTCAGAAACATGCATAAATGAGAAGTTGTGATACTCGATATGCAGATATTCATGTTGAGAAATAAAAGGGGCGATATGGATGTGCGAATATTCATGTGCAGAAATGATTACGTACTATACAGATACATTAAATATTCACGCTCAATATCAGCAGGCTACTCTATATGATGCTGAACTGATGTGATAATAGCAGCATCTCCAGATATTATACATGCTGATAATCAAATATACATCCAAACATCGAACACCTATATATTCAGAAATCGGCCCGTCTGAAATCGAAATGCAGCGGAGTCCTGGGGACCATTCCGCCTTAGAGCGCACGGTGCTCCTCTGCTCCATGCTACGCCGCAAACAGCAGGGGCAGAGGAAGGGGGGGGAGGTGGAGGGGGAGGAGGGGGAGGAAGAGGAGGGGAGGCTGAGGAGAAGTGGAAAGAGAAGAAAGGAGAGGACGCGGCCCCAACCGGAAGGCTAAGAGAAAGAGATGCGATGAGATTTAATGCTTGCTGGGTAGATCCTTGGTCCCACTACCCGCCCTCGTTTCTGAAAGGATGAGCCCCGGGCCTAGTCGCGGCCCTCTTCATCCAGGGCTCTCGTTTCCACGAACTCCTCCTCTTCCTCCTCCTCCTCCTCCTCCTCCTCATCATCATCATCGTGATCAGCAGCAGTATCATCATCATCATAATCATCATCATCACCATGATCAGCATCATCATCCTCATCATCATCAGTCTCCTCACCCCCCTCTTCATCGCCCCTGCCCCATCGCTGCTAAACCTCTCGCAGCTGGGGTCCAGGGCCACGGCGCGGCCCCTGACTGAGGAAGGCGGCCTCGGCCGAGTGCGCCGCAGCTCACAACACATCGACCATGGAGCGAATGTCCTTCATGGTGGTGATGGTGCTGCCGGAGGCTGGAGGCGTCGGCATCGTCGGCACGTTAGCGTAGGCAGCGAGGATCATCGCAGCACAGGGCGTCGAAGAGAAGGCATTGCCTGCCAAGCCGGAGCACTGAGCATCGGACAGCTCGAAGGAGTCACCATCAAGGTGCCGCTCGATGAATTTAATGGGGAAGCCTTGCACGTTGAGAGCCTCTTGGCCTACCATGCAGCGCGCCCTGGGCACGCAGCTAGGATCATTCTGGGCGGTGTACATGAAGTAGTTCTTCGTGCCGCGCACGAACGTCGCCATGAGCTCCGTGTCGTACATCATCATGCCCCGATCGATGTTCGGATTCACGTCGACCGCCAGCAACTTATTGTCGCGCATCCGCTCAGCCACGGCGATTATCTCCTGGTGGCGCTTGCAACTCAGCTCGAACGACGGGCTGGTGCTCACTGCGGACGAGGGCGCAGGCGGGTCCAAGAGATCCCACTGTCTTCGCAGAACTTCTGGTGCTTCCGAACCCAAGCCGCATCCTTGTCCTTGGCACGCTGATCCTTAGCGTGCTTCTCATCCGCGATCTCCTGAGCGCGCCGACGGCGCTGGCGAAGCTGCTCCGCTTCGATCTCAGCACTGCCCTCAGGGATGAGAAGCTTATCCAGCTTGAGCGCAGGCGTGGCAAGCTTCAGAACGGTGCTGAACATCCTCAGCATGACGGCGTGTGCTTCGTCTGGCTCGAGCTGGAAGGCGTCCAAGTGAATGCAGAACGTCCACGCCCCGGCGCGCTTCTGCGGAAGCACGTAGTCGCTGCTGACCAACACGCGCCTGCATCTCATAGCCTGCGTCGCGGGGCCAATTCACGAGCCACTTCACGTTATCGGACTCACCCTCGTCCTTGGCCATCTCAGGAACATTCTCTAAGATGGCCATCTTCGGGCGGTACGCCTTCATGTACTCGCAGACACCGAGGCACGTGGCCCCGGAAGACCCCAGCCCCTTCTCCAAGACCTTGTGGATGGGATTCGGCGAGAGGATCGTGAGATTCTTGCAGCTGTAACCTGCGACCAGCAAGATGGCCTCCTGCTCGACCCTGCAAAGCGCGTCGTGGGTCGCGCACTCGCCCTGTCCGAGATGCAGCCCAGCAGTGTCATCGAATATGCACGGCTCGTGGAGTGGATCTTGCTGAGATGTGAGATACGTGTGGACGTTCTGCTTGAGGTGCAGCCGCTTGAAGTGACTCTGCTCGCAACTGCGCAAGTGCTTGAACTCGCCACCGAGAAGCTCGTGGACTGCATGGTGGCAGATCTCCCCCATGCCAGAACCAGAACACAAACTTGCGCACCTGCCTGCCGTCGGCAGCCTAGCGGTCCGCATGGCCACCTCCTTCTCATGCGTGCTCAGCTTGCCCCAACTCATGCGGATGAACTGCCCGAGGTTGGAGTTGTCGTACAGGCAGCTCTTCTTCAGCTGCAGCTTCTGTGTCTTCGGAGTCGGAACTGTGACGAGAGCCAAGCACTTCGATGGCCCGTCACCGCCAGCAGCAGCCGGGCGCTTCATCCCGCGCCCCATGATCTGCGCGGCGGGGCCAGATGCGCCGACGGTTCTTAAAGTCTTCGATCCAAGGAACACAAGAGGGCATACGGATGGGATGGGGCACAGGCCGAGGGAAAAGCCAGGAAGCCAAGTCGTGATGGTCGGGCAACGTATCTTGTCAAATGATGCCTCGCCACGTCTCGCCTGACCAGCGCCATCGCCGTGCCAGCCCCTGCGAGGCTAAGGATATCCAAGGTCAGGGTGTTGTTGTTGCTGTTGTTGTGTGTGGTGTTATTGTTGTTGTTGTCGTTGTTGTCGTTGTTGGTATTGCTGTTGTTGGTCTTGTTGTTGGTGTTGTTGGTGTTGTTGTTATTGTTGTTGTTGTTCGTAGATCGTTGCTCGCTGTCGTCACCCCCCCCGCGGCCCGCCCACGACCAACCCCACGTGGCCCACCCCGCAACCCACCTGAGACCGATCCAGGGATCCACATTGGTTGGATGAGAAAATCGGCGCCTGCGGCGGGCTCGTTGCATAATTTGAGGCCTCCTTCCCCCGCTCCCCCGTTGATTTGTCTGCTTACCCATCGGTGTTATTCACTCCCAAACACCGCGAGCATGCTGCGCAGCCTGGACCAGTCGACCCAAGCCTTACTGCGAATGCTTCTCTGAACTCGTTCACTGGTGGCCTTCGCCGACCCCCCCTCCCGCCCTCGAGGCGAAGAGCGCAGCAGGGCTTGAACATGCCTGGCAAATTGACTCCCAGGACCCTGGAGAATCGCGCCCCAAGTTGATCCAAATGCATGGCCTTGCTTCCAACGTCAAGAATTTGGGTCCCCATGTGGGCTGCGTTTCTCCAGGCTGTCAGGGGCGCGCCTCCTCCGCGGCGGGCCTGGGTGGCCAGCCAAGTCGGGCCATTGCCCCAGCGAGGCAGACTAGTGTGCGATGCAGCTGCTGGCGGCCCACCCTAAGTCAGGCCGAGGCTTTCGCCTTCTTGGCCTTGGGGCCAGAACTGGCGCACGCAGCCTTCGCCCTCCTGCCACTAGAGTCACTGCTGCGGTTCTCGCCATCCCCGGCCTCTTCTTTGATAGCCAAGATATCCTCCACCTCCTTGACCGCGCCCTCGCCGAGGTACTTCTTGAACTAATCATCGGCACCAGACACGGCCCAGACATCCTTCAGGTTGGAGCGAATCTCACGGCCGTCCGCAGTGGTGAAGCCTATTGATGGGTTGGTCATCAGCGTCGCGACGCCCCACTTGAAAGTCTGGAACCGCGACTCATCCAACACATCATTGTGTGTCTTGAGCCGCTTGCCCTCCGAGAGCTCGCCCACAGCCGTCTTCAGCTTGTAGCGGATGGACCTCGCTTCGCCCGCATCCTTGGCCTTGAACTTGGACGCGATCTGGGCCCACGTCACGTCCTGGCCCTCCTCCACGAGTTTGACAAGGATAGTGTTCATCAGCTGATCGATTTCCCCGAGCTTCAGGTCTGTCGCTTTCACCGACGCGCCCATCAAGCGCTCGCACCCAGACTTCACCTTCCCCGCGAGAGATGCGCCCACGCTGCCCCCCACAAACCAAGTTATGGAGAGCGAGACCTCCTCTGCCTTCTCGCTCATCTGGCTGATTGAGCTATCCAGGTCCGCGCTAGGCGCGAACTCCACATCGATATTCGCATCCATCTTGCATGCGACATGGCCCATCGACGTGACGCAGAGGATCACATCGCGGACGAAGGCAATGGCAGCGCGGTCGCGCCCGGGCGTCTCCGACCAGCGGCAGACCTGCAAGCGCGGATGAGCCATATCCCGCACAGTGATTCCTGTGGAGCTCACCAACTCGACGGCAGCCGCATCGGTGACAATTGTGCCATTCAAGTTAGTGCACGCCACCGCGTGGGCGAAGACCGCTTCCTTGAAGGTGGCAACCCTCGTCTTGTACAAGGTGGCCCCCAGGCCGTCCAGTTCGAGCTTGGACTCGATGGAGTCGAGCGCATCGGTCACCTCAGAGTCCAGCCTGTATTTTGTCGAAACTGCATCTTTCAAGGTAGCCACGACTTCCCAGCATGGGAAGATCGCCAACTTCTCCTCGCCGGCCTTACTGCGCACAGTAATCAAAGTAGTCAGGGTCGTGTGCACGGCGTCGAAGAGCTTCTCGCGGCTGGTTATCTCCTCACCCACGGATGTGATCGAGTCTAACGCATCCCGCACCTCTTTCAGCTCCAGCGTGACCTTCTCGCTCAAGTCATCGTACCAAGAAGTGGCCGCTGCTGCGCGACTGGGCGACATCCTAATCTCGTCTGCCTGCCCCTGAAGCAGCGCGTTGGCCTCGTCTGGGTCGCTGACGGCCTCAGAGTGCTCAAGCGCGCAGACAAGGTTCTCGGATATTAGATTGATGAGCTTTCCGCTCACCTGCTCCAACCCTCGCAGGGCCTGTATCACCCGAACTCTCAGCTTGCCAGATCCATCCTCCAGGAGCAAGGGGAAGGCCACTCGCAAGTGCACGAACATGGCTTCAACATCACTGGTGGTAGCCGAATCTCGCAAGACCTTCTCCAACGAGCTGGTCAGATTCTTGCCGGCTGTAAAGGTGTCGCCGATCTGCCCCCGACACCGCGACATCAAGGGGGCCCCACCGGTTGTTGTGCTCGCGAGCTTCAGTATGCCATCATAGCTCTGGTCGCCAACCATCGCGTGCACATGGTCCAGCGCCTGGACCTCGGCCTCCGCATCATCGGAGGATGTGTCCTGCCAGGACACATCCTCCGCATCATCGGAGGATGTGTCCTGCCGAAGCAGCGAGAGCGCAAACAACAATTTAAGTGACCCGTCAGCACACACACGTACAGCACAACCCCCCTCCGCACAACACCCTTCCCCACAATCCCCCAGCACAACCCCCCAGCACAACGCCTCAGTACAATTTCCAGCACAGCCCCCCAGCACAACCCCTTGGAGGTTGTGCTTGGAGGTTGTGCTGGGGGTTGTGCCAAGGGGTTGTGCTGGGGGTTGTGCCAAGGGGTGGTGCTAGGTAATTATGCTGGGGTGTTGTCCGGGGGGGTTGTGCTGGCGGGTTGTGCTGAAGGGGTTGTGCTGGGGTGGTTGTGCTGGGGTTCTGCTGGTGGATTGTGCTGGGGGGTGCTGCTGGGGGGTTGTGCTGAGGGGTTGTGCTGAGAGATTGTGCTATGGGGATTGTGCCAGGAAGTTATGCTGGAAGGTTGCGCTGGGGGTTGTATCAAGGGGTTGTGCTGGGGGTTGCGCCAGGGAATTCTGATGGGGGTTGTGCTGGGGGGCTGTGCTGGGGGATTATGCTGGGGAGTTATGCTGGGGAGTTGTGCTGGGGGATTGTGCTGAGGGGTTGTGCTGGAGGATTGTGCTGGGAGGTTGTGCTGATGGGTTGTGCTGAGGGTTTGCGCTGGGGAGTTGTGCCGGGGGGGGAGTTATGTTGGGGGGTTGTGCTGGAATTTGCGCAGAGGGGTTGTGCTGGGGGCTGCGCTGGAGGTTGTGATGGGGGATTTTGCGGGGAAGAGGTGTGCGCTGGAGGGTTCTGCTGGGGTGTGTGCTGAGGGAATTGTGCTGAGTGGTTGTGCCGGTGATTGTGCTGGGGGATTGTGCTGAGAGGTTGCGATGGAGGTTGTGCTGGGGGAGTGTGCTGGGGAGGGGTTGGGGCTTGTGCTGGGGGGTTGTGCTGGAGTGTTGCGCTGGGGGGTTGTGATGCGCGGTTGTGCCAGGGGGTTGTGCTGGGGGGTTGTGCTGGGGATTGTGCGTGGAGTCGTGCTGGGGGTTGTGCTGGGGGGTTGTGCTAGGGGGGCGTGCTAGGGGTTGTGCTGGCAGCGCAACGAATCGCCAACAAAACAAGCGGTGCCTACCCGCGCGAACACAGAACGCCAACAAAACGTGCGGCACCTGCCTGTGCCAGAACAGAACGACCAGCAAAACGGCAGCCCAATGGCCCAGACGAATGGGCGCGACGGCCGGCGTTCGGAGCATGCGAACACGTGTTTCGAAACGCGTTCACTGCATACAACAGAAGTAGCATGGAAACAAATGGGAAAAAGTAGGACTACAATGTTTAGGTTGCGCCCTGCGTCCTGGGTTGAGGGAGCAGGAGGCCATAAACTAAGACTCTTAGACTAAGATTTATTCCGACTAAAACTCAGATAGACTAGAGGCTGGACGCTGAGCTGCAAGCTGCGTCCCCCCAAAGGCTTCAAGGCTTCTAAAGGGTACTAGCCCTGTGTCGCAAGGCTTCTGGCGCTGGGGGTCTGGGCAACGCGGTCATCGCGCTACCGTAAGGAACGCATGCTTAGGGACGAAAAGTGTTTTTTTCTGGCCACGGCGAGCCCAGACCACAAACAGGTCCCAGGACCTAAACCTAGAAACGGCCCGATAGCCTGAGCCCCTTCCGAGCCCAAAGTAGTCCTTAGTTCAGCGTCTTGACTGTCAGAGTTTCGGCGTTGCCCCGTCAGTCCAAGCACCTCGCGAGGTAGCTGGCATCCGTCGCGCCAGCGAGCTGGGCTATGTCCGAGACCTTCTGGGCCATCTCGTGCAAGACAACGACGACGTGCTGCAGTTGTGGTTGCATCGCTCTACTGCTACTCATGCAAAGCTTCGTTTCGAGTCGATCTCGGATTCTGCGGCCAAACCAGAAAACTAAGCTGCCGATGGTGCCATCGCTCTATTTTGAAATTCGATCAAGGTCCATCCTGCATCATTTGTCCGACTTCCCTGCCACTTTCTACCTCCTTCATCTCCCCCACCATCCCCCTCCTGCATCATCCCTCCTGCATCCCCTCTACTCCTGGCCACTCGAATGGGAAGGAAGGCCCTGCGAGTCCGCCGAGGGCGCCATCGGCTGCCCCTCGAACTCGACGTCCTCCACGAACTTCGTGAACGAGGTGGTCGCGAGATCCGAGACGAACTCTTGAACATTATCGGACTCCCCGGGTAGACTGTCAAAAAGACGAGCGAAGATCTCAGCGAGCTCCGAGGCCTTGTAGAAGTTAGCGGCGTCGGTCGCCCCCACCTTCGCGAGCAGCCCGAACGCCGCGATGGGAAGGTTAAAGCCCGCGTCAGTCATTTGGCCCATCGCCTTCTTCAGCTTGCCGGGGCCGTTCTTCTTGGAGGTGTCCGAGACAGCGTCGGCGAAGTCAACCATCGCTTGCGTCTTCGCCCGAAGCTTGCTAACGGCGTTCGCGGCCTCCTCGGGCACGGGCACCAACCTCCAAACCTTGCTGTCCAGCTTAACTAAGGCGGCGTAGGCTTCCCTGGGCGCCTTCCTGAGCGGGCCCATGACCTCGGACAGCGAATCTTTGGCCGGGCGCAGCCACTTGAAGATTGCCTCGTTCTCGCACTTCTCCTCCATGGCGGCCGCTGCCGCTTCGGGCTTCGCTATGCCCTCGGACTCCTGGGCGCCTTCCCGATCGGGCCCATGACCTCGGACGGCGAATCCTTGGCCGGGCGCAGCGACTTGAAGGTCCCCTCGTTCTCGTATTTCTCCTCCATCGCGGCCATTGCCGCTTCGGGCTTCGCTATGCCCTCGGACTCCAAGACCTCCCTGGGGCTCTTGTTTCGCCACTTGCCTGGGCGCCCGTGTTTCCCTTTCGCTGGCGGGTTCCCGGCGGGCTCAGGACCTGGCTGCGGTAGAGTCGACTTGGTCTCCCTCTTGCTGCACTTAGCGTCGGGCGCGTGGGTGCTGGAGGGCCCTGCGCTTGCACTGCTGGCGTGCTTATTGGAGCCGCCCGGGCGGGCGCTGCCGACCTTCGGCGCAGGCGCTGGCCCGTCATCCATATCGAGGATGCATGACGTGACGAATTTCAAGTTGTCACGCTCGTCCTCAGACGCGTCCGAGCCGTCCAGAGACTTGCCCATATCTTCACCATCTGACTCGGAATCCGCGGTCCTTGACCTGGGCCCCGCCACAGCATGTGCCAAGCCGGCGCCGCCCAGGAGGGAGCCGCGCTCTGCTGCTGCATCGTGCGAAATTGCATTTGCAGTCGCCCTTCCCACGCTCTGGTCCGCCACAGCCCTGCACTTGCCCTCAGCGTCAACGACGTTCGCCCCAGAGTCGATCCCCTCGTCGAAAGCTGCGCCAACGATGTCGTCCGCATCCAGATCGTAATGGCCGTCTGGCAACAAAGAGATGAGGACGCATTCTGTCAACTTACCCTTGATCCGCAGCTTCGTAGTCTTCACTGCTTCCTCTCGATCCTGCCAGGATGGTCTCTCTCGTGGACATCTCTTCGGATGACCCGGCACCTTTCTTTTCAGGTTGAGCTGCGATTTCCAGTAGGCAAGGACGGACTGCTTGACGGCTTGCTCCAACATCCCTTTGGCCTTGTCTCCGCTCCACGGAAGCGCATCCTGAGGCAAAGCAAAATGTTCCACCTCCACTTCTACCTCCCCTGATGCATATATATATATACACAGATGTATATGTATACTATCATATGTCTTAGGGGGGGGGGTCTAGAGAAAGGGGGCGCCAAGATGTTCGTAAATGTTGGGTTTTGAGCACTGGTTATGTGGACTCATTTACGAATCTTGGCGGGCTTGATCAGAGCTCATTAACCTTTTGAATTCTAGTTTCTAGTGGTCCGGAACAACGCCTGAACAACGGTTTCCCCAGAAAGGCCCGACAGCATTCGACACCTCATGGCTGGCATACGAACAAAAATGTCAGGCCGCTTCGCGGCCTTACTACACGCACCCCAAGCAAGCCCGTTAGCAAACATGCATCTCCGCATCCACATCCACCCAGCTCCTCCCCCTCCTCCTCATCCTCATCCTCCTCGTCGTCGTCCTCCTCCTTCTCCTCCTCCTCCTCCCCGGCCTTCTCCTCGTCCTCCCCCCTTCATCATCCACCTCCTTTGATAGGGTCGGGTCCTCCCATCTTTGACCAACTCGAGCATTTCCGCGTAAGCAGCTTCGAACTTGCGCTTCAACCCGGCGGCCCCCCTTGAGTTCCTCCACGAACTTACTGATGTCAGGCCGGCGATGAGCAAAGCCGCCATGCTGATATGTAAGCATACATATGCGCTCATAGTTGCCCGATGGGTTCTGGGGGCTCCCACGGTCCCAGATGGCGAACTTGTTCTTCTCTGGCCCATGCGGGCCCTCAGTCACAGGATTCGGGTCTGTGTTTTTGACGCCGCTGAGAGGGCAAGTCTTCACCCTCATGAACGTGCTTCCATCGATGGTGACCATCCCTGCTCCCGACGACGACCCGCGGCTGCTCTGCTTGTCTGCGTCGTCGTCCGCCACGCGGGCAACTCCGCCGGGGCTGTCGAGGCTCTGGGCCCTCCGCTCCTTACGGCGAGGCTCCGCGCCCTTGGGCCTAGTGCTGTAGCAGGGTGGGATGGCCTCCAAGGGGGGTGCCAAGAGGGCTCCAAGCTGGGTGGAGGGGGGGGGCCTTCCAGGCTCGCCTGATTGGATCTCCGCCCCCCCCCCCCCCCCCTGAGATCCAATCACCCTCGCCTCGCGGGCCTCCATCTGAGACCAAGAGGGCTCCGAGCCGAGCGCACCCTTCCCTTCCCAGGCTGGCCTGATCGGATCTCCGCCTTCCCCGAGATCCAATCACCATCGCCCTAGGAGAGCTCCAGGGGGTGCCCGAGAGGGCCCCAAGAGGACACCGAGGCGCGCGGCCCCCCTTTCCAAGCTCGCCCGATGGCATCTCCGCCCCTTCCCCAGCCTCATGGGGCTCAAAGGCTTAGCGCGAGCGAGGCGTGCGCGGGGGGGTGTAGGTAGGGGGGGGGGGGGGGGGGCACTTCGCGCGCGCTGCTGGGGGGGGGGGGGGGGGTTACTTAGCGCGCGCGGCGGATGTGGGTGGGGTAGGGGGGCACTGAGTGCGCGCAGGGCACCCTGAGTTACAAAACCACACATGGCTATCAGATTTGATCTTAATGACTCCCGAACTGTGGCGAATGGAGTTTCGTAATTACAATACTTGAACATATCTGAATTTCCGCGCGTGCGAGTTAGCGGCCGCTAACTAACACGTGTGCAAATCAGGGCTGCTGTAACTAGCGCGCGGTTTGATGTTCGGAAATCCGAATGCGCACATATCAGCATGTTATTATATTTAAGTCGCGACGAACTACGATTGCAGTTTTTCATTTTATCTTGAACGTGTTGCGCGCAAATATCATCAGAAACTCTGGCCAGTCAGACATCAACAGACTGCCGCGACGCTCGCGCCACCGTGCGCTTAGACAGAGACCAGAGACCTGTCTCCTCATCGCATGCTTGGATCTCGCAACCTATAGCTCTCGCGCAGCGGAGTCGCCCGCGGACCTCTCGCATACTAGCGCGTCTGCCATGGATGCGAGCGCCACCCCGATGGCGCGAGGGAGAGAGTGAGAGAGAGAGAGAGAGAGAGAGACAAAGCTCGAATGCCTGGCGCTTAACTTGGCCAGCAGCAAAAGCCCTGGAGGCATGCAATCGGTAGAAGCAGGGAAGACGAGAACGATATTGCGGGCCAGGGGGAGAAGGGGCGGGGCAACGGCAGCAGACTGCGAAGAGGGGAGGGCCGAGAAGCACGCGGAGGAAGGCGATGGTGACGAGCGCGCCAACAACAGAGCAAGGCACCTCCGACGCCCTCCTTGGCCGGCGCAGCAGTCCGCCGTCAGCAGCTTCCAATGCGAGCGCATGCAAGGCAGTGCAAAGGAACAAGGTCGGTCTACACCTTGGACGCGCCACCGCCGAGAGCGGGACCGATCGGCTATGCCGCCGCGACCAGGACCATTGGCCCCGGCGCTCGCCCTGCCCTGCGCGCAGCGCACAAGACCAGCAGCGCGGCGCTCGGCCGGCCGCTCTTGCGTTCCAAAATGGATGGTGGAGGGAGCGAAAGCCCTGCCGAGATAGATACACAATACAGAGATATAACGAGAGAGAGAGAGAGAGAGCGAGAGAGAGCGATAGAGAGAGAGAGAGATAATTAGGGAGAGAGATATTTTATGATATTTCTATGTAGAGAAAGAGAGAGGGAGAGAGAGAGAGAGATGGAGCAAGGGGGGAAGCACAGTACAGGACGCAGCCCATGCCAAGTGAAAAGGGTGACAGTGCACAGTGCAGAGTCTCTTCCTCCTCCTCTTCCTCCTCCCTCCTCCTCTTGTCCCCTACCCCGCCCGCCCTCGTGCCCAACTCCTCCATCCCGCTGCCCCCCCCCCCCCCGTCCATCCCGTCCGAGGTCCGTCGCCCTCGACGGCTTCGCACATCTAAAGGGGTTTTGGGAACTCAGCCATGCGTCGCCTCTTCAAGGCGTCTGTGCCAGCTGTCCCCATGCGTTGCCCAGCAGTGTACCAATCGATGATGTCTTGAAACGGTGGAGCCCTGCTACATGCCATCAGTCTGGAGCACCCGGGCAAACGGCAATAGAAGGACATTTGTTTCCCCGGCGTGTCTTTCTTGAGTAAAGAGACGCGGCCCCATGCGTCAGCTGGATTCACGCTGTTAGTCATAGTGCCATCTGCGACATCAGATTTCGCCGTGGGAACGCCTGGCTCATCATCATCAACAAACAACTCATCGTCCGTCAATACTACACGTTGCCTGTCCTCGGCTGCTAAGGCGGCTTCCCCCAGACGCATCTCACGTAGCTCGCCATCGTCTACGACCGAGTCCCCCTGAATCACTCTGCTGCTGCTCCTCCTCACCCTCCCCGTCTCCAGCTCGAGCGCCGTCATCGTCGCCACCGTCCCTGCGTTCACTCTCCGACGCGCCCTTGCCGCCTTTCCTCGCATGGCCCCTTCTCTCGGCGATCGGCGAGCCCTTGTGTGTCATCCTCTTGCGCTTGACGATGGACTCGTCAAACTTCCTCATCGTCGACGTGAGTTTAGACAGATCGTTGGCGACCTTGGTTTTCATCAGGCGCTCCCTCTCGACGTCGGCCATGGCCTCGCCCCGGCAGGGGGGGGAAGGGGCTCCTTGTCTCCATCATCCTGGACCACGCTTTCCACTTCGCTCTCCACCCCTCCTCCCCGACGCCGGGGTGTTGGATAAACTGAGACGCGCGCCTCCCGCCACGTGCACTTGGGCGCTGCCTGGGGAGCCAGGCCGAGCATCAACTGAAGCTTGAACGATATTGATATCACAATTGACTGGCCACCCCGCGCTCCCCCTTCCACCCCCCCCCCGTGGGACGACCAGAGAACGAACGCTCCGACAACCTCGCGTTGAAACGTTCGCCCTCCAGGGGGAAAAAGGCGGCGGCGCGGCGACTGCGCGGCGGCGGAGGGGGGAAGGGCGCCGGGGCGAGGGGGGAGCAAGAAGGAAGAGGCAATGCGGGGAGGGGTTAGGAGGAGCACCATGCAAACAACGACTACAGCGTTGAATCAGGCCCTTTGGGCCTCTCCTCAGGCACCGCAAATCAGCCCCCCTCCGCCCGCGACGCATTGTCCTCGGGAAGGCCTACTCTATTCGCTATCACTACCAATCCATCCTCACTATCGCAACTCCCATTCTCGTCATGACCCGCCCCCCTTAACCACGCAAAAAAGCTGCCACTATTTATCGCGTCAATGCAACTTCGCGTCTGCAACCCTACGTAGCACCCCGCAGATGCGAATAATAGTGAGGGGGCGGTGGGGACGTCGGCAGTCAGCGAGACGCTGGAGAAGCCCGCAGCAGGCGCCACGCCAACGTTTTACAAATTACGCAACGAGCCCGCCGCAGGCGCCGATTTTTTCTTCAAACCAATGTGGATCGGTCGCGGGTGGGTCGCGGGCGGGTCGCGGGTGGGTCGCGGGTGGGTCGCGGGTGGGTCGCAAGTGGGTCGCGGGTGGGTCGCGGATGGGTCGCGGGGTGGGTCGCGGGGTGGGTCGCGGGGTGGGTCGCGGGGTGGGTCGCGAGTGGGTCGCGGGCGGGTCGCGGGTGGGTCGCGGGGTGGGTCGCAGGTGGGTCGCGGGTGGGTCGCGGGGTTGGTCGCGGGGTTGGTCGCGGGGTGGGTCGCGGGTTGGGTCGCGGGGCGGGTCGCGGACGGGCCGCGGGGGGGCGACGACAGCAAACGACAACAACAACACAACTACTTCAAAAAGACAACAACACTAACAATAACAACAACAATAACAACAACCGCAACAACAAAAACAACAACATCAATAGCAACAACAACAACAATCACACCGACAACAACAACAACAACAACAACAAAAACAACAACGACAACAGCAGCAATGCGACCTGCATAATCCTCACCACGGATTCTCACTTCAGCCACGCACCCAGGAACAATGAAGGACCGTTTGGCCCCCCTCACTCTATACATTATATACATACCACATGCGACATGGAGCCAATCGAATAGTAGCCCTAAGGGGGCCAACGGTTCAGGGCCAGCGGGATCTACCACGCATCGTGCGTAACGCATTCACCCCTCATTCTCTCTCCCTTGCCCCTTCACCCTGGGTGCCCTAATATTGATACATCTGTACGTGCATAACCCCAGCTGCTCAAAAGATACGGAAATCTCAACTCGCGGATCAGGGATCTCGTGCCAAGCCCAGGCCGCATCCACATGCTTCAATATGTTGTCGATGTTCGGAGTGAACGATATAATCATATCACGTTCTGGCGGAGGGTGCCATTCTGAGTACATTGCTTGCTTCTGGTGCCTGCCCATAGTCTGTAGCAGATAGAGGCCTCTAGGAAGGGCATCTGCACTGGCCGCGTCATCCAGGCACTGGCCAATGTAGAACAACGGCACATTGGGCCACGCATCACGCAGCGGGGTCGGTGGTGTCCTCGTAAGTTTGGCCCGCAAACATAGTTTCGACTTGCCAGCAAAGGATGCGAAGGTTACCGGACCCTCCCTCAGCAGTCCTTCCTTGCACCTTCTAGACCCGACTACGCACTCGCAAATCAAGGGCGGCTCCGCCTCAAAACGCGCTGAAGAAGGCACTACATCTGCACCCTCCCTCGTTCGCCACGCCCGCTGGAAACCTCTTATGTTCGGCTGGGGCGCTGCCGAACTCTCCTCGCTCATGGGGTAGTGCTGGTCTCCGCAGTGGGGCCATGGAACACGGGGAGCCTCGGCGCGCGCAACGATGGGAGCTTGCCGGCTGCGCCTCAACTGGCGGATCAGGTCGGTATTTTGCCTTCGAGGCGTTTGATAGTAAATTCCTCGGGGGGGACGGGAACGCGGAAAAGCCGATTCGCCCAGACGTCCAAGGGCGCGCAGAAAGGCCAAAACGTGGGCGGGGGGGGGGGGGCGGTCTGATTTCCACAAAAATGCGCCCCTGGATGCCCAGGATATAGGATATATGATATAGGTCAGATCAGATGGGGGTGCGACCTTGTCGCCACCGCCCTGAGGGCCCCCCGTGACCCTCCAGACCGAGCGGGCTCTGGTGGAATGCCCCCTTTCGTGACCTCATCGCCCCAGTCCGCAGCTAATGTTCTCAAATCGGCGCGATGGTGGTGAGCGGACAGATATGCGCGCCAACTTTCAGGGCGCTCGAGACAGAGCCCCGAACCCCCGACCCCTTCGCCTGAAACATTGTCCAAGCCGAAACTAGAATCCAGAATGCCCCAGAATCCTGGCCCAGGAAAGCCCTGGTCCAAAATGCCCCAGAGTCCTAGTCCAGAACGCCCTGGTCTCTTCCAACCCTGATCGCCCTGGCCCAGAATGCCCCGGAGCAATTGGGGGGCACGTCCGCTGTCTCCCCCGTCTTCCCCTCTACTCCTCCTTCTCGACATCCCCCTCCCTCTCGTCTGACTTTTGTGTCATCGCGGTGCCCGGGCGCGCGGCGCCTGGGCGCCCGGGCGCGGCCCCCGACCTTATCGCCCCCCTGCCTCCGCCGCCCCGCCGCTCTAGAGGTGGAGACCAGGCATGTGATAACCAAGGGCCCGCTAGACATAGGCTCCACGGCGACCTGCGGTCGAGCGGCAGCCACAGCATCAAAGGGGCTCTTGGCTGCGGCGAGAACATGCTTAGCTGATAATTTAGCTGCCTCCTCCTCATTCCCATGAGAGGCGCGTGACCGAGCATTGATGCCTGCAAACGCTGCCTCGCTGACAATATTTGTCACGGGTATACCGTCAAACACGTCACTCAAGTAAGCCAGCGATGCCTCAGACAGAGCGCCATCCGGCGAGTGGAGAGACCGTCGGAATTGCAAAGTAAAGGGGTCGACATGATCACAAACTCTCCAGAGTTCGCCTACGATGATCTGCTTACGAGCATAGGTCACGTTGGGGCTGGCGAGAAGACCGAGCTTCCAAGGCCACATGGCCATCGACACAATGAATCGGTCAACCTCCGTCGCCAGGACTTGGGCGCGCACCGCGCTTGCCACCTGAGGGAGTCCCTCACACACGTACAGCACGACCCCCCATCACAACCCCCCTCCGCACAACCCCCCTCCGCACAATCCCCCAGCACAACCCCCCCAGCATAACCCTCCAGCACAACACCTCGGCACAACCCCCAGCACGGCCCTCCAGCACAACCCCCTTGGAGGTTGTGCTTGGAGGTTGTGCCAAGGGGTGGTGCTGGGGGGATGTGCTGGGTGACGATGCTGGGGTGTTGTGCTGGGGGGTTGTGTTGGGGGAGTGTGCTGAGGGGGTTGTGCTGGGGGTTCTGCTGGGGATTGTGCTGGGGGGTTGTGCTGGGGGGTTGTGCTGATGGGTTGTGCTGACGGGTTGTGCTGAGAGATAGTGCTAGGGTATTGTGCCAGGGAGTTATGCTGGAGGGTTGTGCTGGGGGTTGCGTCAAGGGGTTGTGCTGGGGATTGTGCTGGGAGTTGTGCCGGGGGATCGTGCTGGGGGATTTTGCTGGGTGTTGTGCCAGGGAATTCTGCCGGGGGTTATGCTGGGGAGTTGTGCTGGGGGGTTGTGCTTGGGGATTGCGCTGAGAGGTTGTGCCGGGGGATTGCGCTGGGAGGTTGTGCTGATGGGTTGTGCTGATGGGTTGTGCTGGGGAGTTGTCCCAGGGAGTTATGCTGGGGGGTTGTGCTGGAGTTTGTGCCAAGGGCTTGTGCTGGGGACGGTGCTGGAGGTTGTGCTGGGGGATTGTGCGGGGGAGAGGTGTGTGCTGGAGGGTTGTGCTGGGGGGCGTGCTGAGGGGATTGCGCTGAGGGATTGTGCTGGTGATTGTGCTGGGGGATTGTGCTACGAGGTTGTGCTGGAGGTTGTGCTGGGGGAGTGTGCTGGGGAAGTGGGTGGGGGCTTGTGCTAGGGGGTTGTGCTGCGAGGTTGTGCTGCGAGGTTGTGCCAGGGGGTTGTGCTGGGGGGTTGTGCTGGGGGGTTATGTTGGGGAGTTGTGCTGGGGGGTTGTGCTGGGGGATTGCGCTGAGAGGTTGTGCCCGGGGATTGCGCTGGGAGGTTGTGCTGATGGGTTGTGCTGATGGGTTGTGCTGGGGAGTTGTCCCAGGGAGTTATGCTGGGGGGTTGTGCTGGAGTTTGTGCCAAGGGCTTGTGCTGGGGACGGTGCTGGAGGTTGTGCTGGGGGATTGTGCGGGGGAGAGGTGTGTGCTGGAGGGTTGTGCTGGGGGGCGTGCTGAGGGGATTGCGCTGAGGGATTGTGCTGGTGATTGTGCTGGGGGATTGTGCTACGAGGTTGTCCTGGAGGTTGTGCTGGGGGAGTGTGCTGGGGAAGTGGGTGGGGGCTTGTGCTGGGGGGTTGTGCTGCGAGGTTGTGCCAGGGGGTTGTGCTGGGGATTGGAGTTGGGCTAGGGGGGCGTGCTAGGGGGTTGTGCTGGCAGCACAACAAAACGCCAGCAAAACAAGTGGCGCCTGCCCGCGCGAAACAACAAAACGTGCGGCACCTGCCTGTGCCAGAACAAAACGACCGACAAAACGGCAGCCCAGTGGCCAAGACGCATGGGCGCGACGGCCGGCGTTCAGAGCATGCGAAAACGCGTTTTGCAACGCGTTCACAGCATAAAACAAAAGTGAAACGGAAATATATGGGAAAAAGTAGGACAACCATTTTTAGGTTGCGCCCTGTGAGGGACCACCGAGACGCTGGGGGTGGCGCCACCGAACCGCCGTTCCTCAGTCCCTCTACTCCTTGGCCTCCCGCCCCTGCCTCCCCCCACCCGGGCCGCGAGGCCCGCCCAAAGTCTGGGGCAGTGGCGGACTACGCGCAGCTTGTGGTCTGAAGCTCCCCTATCTCAACCCACATCATCGTGCTACCCCTGATGCACTGACTCTCGCTCCAAGGCCCCAGCGCCACGAGGGCGGACCGCGCCTGCGAAGTTTGATCCGCCAGTAAGTTCAACATGTCCACAATAGCTGCTCTGGCAGGGGATCTACTATCAACCCACGGTAAGAATCTTCCCTTCGCCCGCCTCCCGCTGCTCCAAGGGGGAGGGGGGAGACGGCGGCGAGGACGGCGACATGAGAAGGAGGTCAAGAGGGCGACGACGACGAGGAGCAAGAGCTGCGGGAGGGCGATGACGACGACGATCAGGAGGGCGATCACAACGGAGGAGCAAGAACTCGAATCGCCAGAGGTACTCCAACCCTTGCCCCGCTGCACAATCTATCAAGGTTGCCGCGAATAACATAGCATGGCAAGCGTCCTTGATGGCTGACCCCTCGCCCCCCTCTCCTGCCATGCTGCCGCCCGCTCGACCTTCCTTCCCGCGCCCCTCCATGTTCGGAGTCCGCGAACGTTCTGGCTGACATGAAACCTGTGCCCATCGCTTTCACGGTGGGCGAGATAGTGAGACAGGTGGGCACAAGTTTGAATGGCGTCTGGTCTGCAGTAAGAAACGATTTTGTCTTCTTGAACCGAACCTGCTCTTGAATTCATGGGCTTACGCCACACCGCCGACCCCTTGGGATATTTGGTAAGGCCTTGGGTGGGGGGGGGTCCGTGCAGCATTAACAATCTGTCTCTCGCTATCTCGCGCGTGGTTTTTTCTTGTGCACTGGCTCCCCATGTCGCCGCGCCAAATTGCCGCCGGTTGCTGCGGGCGCGCATCAGGTCCACCCTCAGCAACTTGGTACGTTTGTATGTATTAATGATCGTATATATATATACATACATACATATGTGTATATATACAGAAGCACATGCAAGCTTATATTGTACACACACGCGTACATAACATGGGCAGGCATGCGTGCACAGAGGTGGCACTGCGCGGTGCCATTCGATAGCGTGTTTTTGGGCTCAAGAATTGGCTCGTGGTGTGTTCATTCGGCGCCAGCGACAGCGGATGATGATGGGCAGAGGTAGCAGAGATCCTCGGGCAGCATGGTTCGCCATCAGCGAGCAGCAACGCGTTCTGTGGCCAGCCACGAGCAGATCTGAATTTGTTTTTGCGTGTGCCGGGCATGTAATATGCCATCCAGATGATACAGGTGCGCCCCCCCGCAACTCAAGTACATATATATATATATATGTATGTATACATTTGTGTGCATGTATATACGCATGTATATCTAAATGTATACATACGTAGGGGCGTCCCCCTCATATGCTGGCTTGTGGGTTTCTTTGTCGAAGATACTGTGCAACGTCTTTGAAGCACAGGTACAGATCGGACGTCGCCGACGCATTGCGGCGAGGCTCACGCGTGTACGGAATCAAGCGTCAGCGAGTTGAGCTGCTGCGACGCAAGCATGGGGAAAGGAGGAGGCATGAGGTGGTTCAGAAAAGGAGGAGGGATTAGTGATGCAGATTCTGTCTCTTCTTAGCCGCAACATTGCAGGAGGACTCCGACACAAGCCACGCGAGGATGATCTCGCAGCGCGCGGACGTCCCACCGCGCATGGTGGAGGTTTTGAAGCAAGTAAAAACACCACGCGCGTTTTTTTTTTTCCCCCGGTCCAACGGGGGTGCCTCTTGGAAGGCGTCATCCTCGGAGGCGCGTTGGAGGCTTTGGACAGATCGAGACCAAATCAAAAAAAAACGTCCAAACCCAATGGTCGTGTCAGGATAATCGCTCCTTGCGGTCTGGTGGTGAGTGCGCATTCTCTATGCGGTCGTGGTAGGGGCTTGAGGATGGTCACGCTTGTTTGGCGCAAGATCCTTTCGCAGCCAGGCCTTCCTCCGACAAGACCTTCCATGCGAGTTTCGTTGGGGTGGTCGGGTGTCGCTGTGACATCAAGTTTCGATGAAAGCGGCTTTTCCGCAGTCTACTCCAAAGTTGCTCCAAGTGAATCGTGTCTTGCGGTCTGGGTTGGCAATGTGCTTTGCGTGCGGCTGTTCCAGGGGCGCGAGGAAGGGCGCGTTTCGCGCGGCGGCTGCTCCTTTGGCAACGAGGCCCCCCTTTCCCGCGCCTCAGGGAAACCATGCGCTTCTTGCAGGATTTGTCCAGTGCTGCTGCGGCTTCAAATGCCGATGGCAGGGTCGCCCCCGCAGTCCACTCCAAGGTTGCGCCAGGATAATCGCGCTTCGCGGCCTGCGTTGGAGAGCGATCTCCTCCCATGGGTCTTGGGGGGGGAGGGCGAGAATGATCTCGCAGCGTGCGAAGGTCCTTGCGATCGGCGGTGGACTCTGCGACGCCAGTAAAAAAAAACACGTGCGTTTTTTTTGTTGTCTGCACGACGAGCGCCGAGGTGTCGCGATGCCATGATCGACGCAGGTCCCCCCTCAGAAACTCCCCTTTGCCGAAACCGTTGTGGCTCCAGCGCGCAGCCCATGGGGGGCGCCTTTTTTCGGCCCCCGCGGGAGTAGCGACGCATGGGTGATGAGGCGGCGCTGGACGCCGCGTCGGCGTCGGCTTCGGCAGCCGTTGCCAATGTGCAAGCGCTCCCGCCGCATGCTGCTGCTGCCGATGATGATGAGAACTGGGGCCCGTGGACGTTGTCTGCAGCGGATGGGAGCACTCGCGCGGCGCAGCCACATACAGCGACGCCACAGCCGCACCCGGAGCCACAGCTAGCGCTTGCGCAGCAGCAGACACCCCAACCACAGTCAGTGGCTCCGCAGCGACAGCCGATACGAGAAAAGAGAGCGCCTTGCCACAGGGCACCATCGCTGCAGCCATCGCCTCGGAGACAACAGGCACCTCGACCAGAGAAAGCGCGCCCGCACGATCAGCGGCAGCCAAAGCCCCCGCTTCATCCGCCACCACCAGATCGACTATCAGCGCGGCTGATTGTGGAGTTGCAGCCAACATGTCCGCAGCATCCGCCACCACAACCACAGTTAGGGCAGCCGCGCGGTGAGCTGCACTGGGCAGTTCCGAAGTTTCCGCCAGCGCCCCCAGTGCCGCCACCCCCGGTGCTGGCGCGGCCAACGTCAATTTGGGTTCTGCCAAATGGGCAGCGTGGCGGGCGAGCAGAGGCGCCGCCACCAGCGCCTGTGCCAGCGCCGCCCGCACCGCCGTTAGCTGACCAGAAGGCCCAGGGCTTGCCAAGGGTCCGAAAGACTCCCAGTCCTCCGGAAAGGAAACGCCCAAAACGAACTGCAGCCTCAGCTTCAGTTGCAGCGGGGGTGGCAGCAGCAGCAGATGCAGTGGTGGCGGCAGCCTCCGCAGATGCAGCGGCCCCGGCAGATGCAGCAACAACGGGCTCAGCAACGGGTGCAACAACGGCAGTGGTGACAGAAGCGCGGACGTCCAGCGAACCGGCGGTGTGGCACAGTGCGTACGCGCAGGGCTTCCAGGACGGCGTCAGTTTTGGATTCGAGAGCGGGAAGAAGCGTGGCGCCCTCGCTGGTGCGACGAAGGAAATTAGGGTTTATGAACTCATTCGTTTCCTGGTATTCCATCTTAGGCAAGCCATGCTCATCCAATCTTCTTTTTGTCCTCTTGAGTCCTCGGCCCATGGTGAGGCCTTCCCACCAGATATGTTGCAGCTCGTGGCGATGGCGATCGCCTTGATGAATATTGGTGAGGATGTCGAAGGTGATCGGGATATCCACCCTTGCAGATCTATTAACTATCACATTCTCTTCGACGTACATGGTGCTCTATGGTGAGACCTGGTAAATATGCAGCCCTTGTATGTGTTGCCCATGTGTTGTGTTAAATGTTGTATATTTCCCTCTTTCCCTCCCTATATCTATCTTTATTTTTGTGGTTACTTGTCTGAGATTGGCAGGTTTGTCCATCTCTATTTTCGTTCAGACTGAACGAACTCTGAACGAACTGCAGCCCGGCGAGGAACGGCAGAAGTGGACGAGCTGGCATGGTGTAGCTCCAGGTTTGCCGCCTGGAGGGTTCGAGGCCATGGCGACCCAGATCGCCCGGGAGATCGGCTCGTCCCCGACGGCGGAGACGGGCATTTTTGTTGAAAAGGGGTTGGGGAACGCATCAATGAGGAAAGGACGGATGGGACAAGAAAGTGCGAGGAGAAGGGCCAGCAAGGAGGGAAGAAGGAAGGACGACACAAGGGGGATGGGAAACATTGAGGAAGGATGAGACAGAAGAAAAGAAATAAGGATACATGACGGAGGGAGGTGTCCTACGGGGGAAGAAGGTACCTAAAGGAATGCAAAAGGGACTTGATGCAAACCAGGGGGATTACGGAATAGTGAAGAATGTCCAGTACTGGATCCTGATGTTTCATCCTGCATGTTGCTCACTGTATCCTGCCATTCGAAGCCGTCTGAGAGGGCCCCGAGATAATTGTCGGCAACCTGTCCAAGATGAGCGACGCCGCCGCGGCTTCGACTTCTAGCGCTGCGAGCGGCCCCGAGCGCCAGGAGGAGCCGAATGCGACGGCAAAACGGATTAGTGAGGGGTTCTTGTAGTGCGTCAGCGGTGGCAGGCGTTCGGCCAGGTGCTTGTGGCTGTTGCCACTTCACGAGCAGACTTCAAGTTGTTTTTTTTTTGCGTGCGCAGCATCACTTGTGCACATCCAGATGATGCAGGGGCGCCCCCCCACGTCGCAGGAATGCGCATGGGCGTCCCCCTCGTATGCTTCCTTATGTTATCCTTGTCGAACATGTAGTGCAGCGTCTTGCTGCGCAGGTCGACGTCGCACGTCGCCGATGCACGGCGGCGAGGCCCACGCGTGCACGGAATTATGCGCTGGCTAGTTGAGCTGCCGCGACGCGCGCATGGGGAAAGGAGGATGGGGCGAGGGGGGCGTAGAGAAGGAGAGGGATTCGTAATGCGGAGCGCTTTCTCTTCCAAGTCGCCACATTGTAGGAGGCGCCGACAAAAGCCGCGCGAGGGTGAACTCGCAGCGCGCGGAAGTCTCATCGTGCGGCGGTGGAGGTTTTGAAGGCAGTATATATATATATATATATATATATATATATATATAAAAAAAAAAAAAAAAAAAAAAAAAAAAAAAAAAAAAAAAAAAAAAAAAAAAAAAAAAAAAAAAAAAAAACGGTGGTTTTCTTCTCCGGCCCAACGGGCGCGCCTCCTGGCGGGCTTCATCTACGGAGGCGCGTTGGAGGCTTTGGACCGGGCGGGCACCAAGGCAAAACAAAATCCACATTGGGTTAGCGAGCGTGCTTTCTCTATGCGGTTGGCGCTAGGAGCGCGAGGATGGTCGCGTTCCGTCGCGCGGCGGCAGATTCCGCGTGCGCAACGGGCAGCAAGAGATATCGAGAGTGGGACGTGCGCGCGCCGAAGAGGACGCAGGAGGAGGCAGGGGGGGAGGAGGGCGAGGAAGAGGAAAACGACGATTCGCAGCTCTCTCGTGAGTAGCCGAATTTGGCACGAGTACTCCCCGCGCGCTCAGCGCGCATGTCAGGGCCGCGCTCGAAACCATTTCTATAGATGCCCGCTAGCCTCCGCGACCGATCCCGCTCGCCACCAGTAAAGAAAGGCGCAGGCAAGGACAACTTGCAGGCAGAGAAAGGCGCAGGCAAGGGGAAAGACAAGGACAAGAGCGCGGGCGATGGTTTTGAGGAATGCTTGCAGTCAGCGCTGGAGGCCACGTTCACAGCATGCAGCCGCTCAAATTTTGAGATGTTGCAGGCAATCAAGGACGTGGGCGAATCCGCGAGGCAGAACCGCGAGCTGAAAAAAGCTGCTTTGGACTTAACATGTCGGGCGGGGTACCTTGAGATGGTTGTGAAGGCTTGCTTTTCCGATCAAATTAAACGCAAGGTTTTGAACTACCCGCGTTCCAAGCGGGCGCGTGCGAAAGAGAACTACGCAACGCGGTGGCGCCAAAACCTTGGGGACAGCCAATGGGGCCCAAGGTACTGGAGCTACTGCGTCAAGTGCTGGATGTGCATCGCGGAGAACAACGACGAGTTCGTATGCATCCGCGACTTACAGTACAACGATCAATTCCACGGCTGGATCCCAAGTACAACTTGGGCGACCTATACGACGAGCTTCGTCGGGATCGATGGCCACAGGATTTGGGACCACAGGTTCTACATGACAGGCACTTCGTAGATTTGTTGGCCGCAAGGCCATGCTCGATTGGCTTGAACTTTATCTTTATACAAGTTCGCCTCGAGCAGTGAATACCAATAGAACCCGAGTGTACATGAATATATATGTACATCTGTATATATATATGTATATGTACATGTATATATATATGTATACATATGTACATATATATATATACTTCATATTGATCCAAGTTCGCCTCGAGCAGCGAATGCCAATATAACCCGACTATGCATGAAAATATATATGTCGCGTTGCCAAAACGTCGCTGGAAAGCGAGATGGCCGTGGGCCGCGTCGATAGAGAGTCGACATCAACGCGCGCGCCATCGAGGGCGGGAGATGGTGCACATGGTGCGTCTCCGTCTTTGCATGGCGCTCCTGTCGGGAACCGTCAGCCAGAGGGGGGCGCAGGGGCCACCGAGGGGGCGCGGGTGATGCGAGCGAGGCGCTGGGGAAAGCAGAAAGAAACGTTTTGCGAGTCGTATAGAACGAGCGCGACAGAGCCCACACATTGTTCGTCAATGATTTGTGGCCATTCGTGCAGAAACGAGCCCGAGGCAGGCGCTGGGACGACCGCGGGCGCAGCAACAGCCAGCAACCTCAACGAGCCAGTGCAGGACGGTGCCGCAGCGGGCGCAGTCCCAGAGGCGGATACAACGCAAGAGATGTTTTTTTTTTCAGCGCGCGTCAACCCAGCGTCGAATGATCCCCGACGAGCACGGGAAGAAGCGGTGGCAACGGCTGCGAAGCTGTTGCGGGAGATCCCTACTGTGCCCGCGGATCCTGAGGACCCTAATATACCGTGGGGGGCAGCTTGGGTCGAGAACGACGCGGTTGAACTGCCACCATCTCATTGTGCTTTCCGAGGTTACCCCTGGACTGGCGTAGACGAGTCTGAGCTTCTCAACCATGTCGGCGTTGCACACAGAGATGTCGTGCAGCCGATCGCGGACATGTATTCGCCCGCGCACTCGCTGCAGAAGCGGGTACTCACTGCTTACAGTGAAGTCGTCGCGTACGTTGTGCGGCAAGGAGCTCCAGTATCGTCGTATGCGACGCACAGGAGAAGTCTGAAAGCGTATGCAGAAACAGTGACACAAGAGAAGGTCGCATCGCCGATCTGTTTCATGCGCGGCCTATCGTTTCCGCGGGTGTCGGGACGGAAAAATAATTATATTTCGTGGGAACGAGTGTTTGAGAGCGACGCGCGAGATGGCACTGGCTTTGCGCACATGGGAGCGTGGTCTATGTGGGAGGTGTTGCAGGAGTTAGGCCTCGCCGCATATCTGAGCAGGTACAGGTATGAAGAGGGGAACGACAAACTCGATCTCCAGAAGCACATGGAGCAGTTTGACGACTGGACGGTGCGTGTATGGCGCGCGTCGTCTACTGGAGTGCCTCGGTGCCACCTGGAGTTGATATGTTGCCCAGAGGACCAGCGGTGCGCTGCAGGATGTCGGGCAAAGAGAGAAGTCTGTACTCAATGCGAGGTTCCGCTACGTCGGGAACGCTTGGAAGGTATAGAGTCTCCGAAACGAACGTGGAAGGAAACGCCCCAGGCGACGGTTCCGGCGATTCCCTCGCGATGTTTGGCGAACGATCTGATGTCGTTTTACGGTCCGAAAAGCATGTACGACGAGGGGATGACCGTCATGGAGATGATTTGTTGCAGTCCGTGCGTAACTGCCATGATCTGTTTCTCGTTGGAGGTGAAATACCAGAACTTATTTGATTCCGTCGCTGGGATGCAGGAGACGCGAGTCGCGGCTCGGGGGAATACAACCTCGTTCGCCCTCCCATGGCAGGGTATCTTGTCAGAGCTTCGGAGAAGGGTCGCGTCAGGAGAGCAGACGGGTGGTGCGCCTGTCCCGCGCGTGGGCCACGATCTCTCCCATGTTGTTCAAATTTTGTTGAAGGTGAGTGACGCGACGTCAAAGGACAACTTGCCGACATTCATTCATCAAGCCACCGTGCGGCGGGATGTGGTGAAACACCACATCAAGAAGATGATCGCTAACGGGCATAGGGCGCACATGCACGTGGACGCTGCAGCAGTAGATGATCGCGCCGAGCAACTTCCAGAGAATGGCGTCCCGCCCGAACTAGTGCGGTTGCTTCCGTATGACAATCATTTTGATAAGATCATGGCGCAAAAGAATGCGACGCCGTCGGATGCGAAGCAGGCGACGGTGCAAGACGCTTGCGACGACATGGATCGAATAATTCCGAACATGGTGGTCATGGAGAGGTCATCGTTCAACGAGGTAGATGAAAACGCTATGACGGAAGCAGCTTTGCAGCACATGACGCGCGGCGTTCATGAAGGAGCCACGGACGGGCATGGTGGCGGCGGCGAAACTTCGCGTGCAGAAGAACGTGCGAGAGTTCAGTTCGCGTACGAAGCGTGGCGGGATCATTTTGTCGCGATGGCTACCAATCTATTGATCGATTTAGACAATGGCCGCGTACGATGCACATGCAAAGGAGTGTCGGACATCGCGAGGCTCGGAGAAGCGTCGCAGCGGCACAACCTGGCGCTGATGGACGTGAACGGACGGGGGACGTGGATGGAAAAGATGCGGTTGCGCCTCGTGGTGTCTCCAGGCACGGCCATGATGAGTCAGTTCGTTCCGTGGTTATTCGGCGTCGCTTTTCCGTTCTGCTTCAAGTGTGGAGTAGGCATGCCTGATCTGCCAGAATGGTCCGAAGTGAGCCGACGCCGCCGTGTCGGAGAGGCACCCCGCGTGGAACTTCCGCTGTGGACACGAATCATGACACGCCGCGTGGAATCTCAGCTCAGACGTGACTGGCGCTTCGGATTCACGATGTCGCCCTTGTTGTACCAAAGCGCCTTAAATGCGTCCCGGAGCATGCGGCTGTTTGCAAATCATGAACAGAGGGAGGACGAATCGGGTCGCGATTCTACGTATATGGAGGAGGCAGCCATAAGCATAGTAGAAGCATTGCGAGGCACGTGCCCAGATCCAGGCACTGGACAACGGCGCGCAGTGAATGGGGACGCATCGAAGTTAAAATTCGTCACGTCATTATCGGAGACCGCGCAGAGAATGGTGCGGCAAGCGCAGGCCATTAATAAGAAGATCGCAGGAACAAATGAAGTACGTACAATTATGCGGTACGATACCCACGCTGGTCGGGTGGCTCAAGGCGTCCCTGTATTTTTTACGATGTCCCCAGATGAAAGGCACAACCTCGTCATGGCACGGCTGAGTAGATCGCGCCGAAAGGACCCAGTCAACAGGCATCGGGTGCAGGACCAACAAGGCCCGTCGAATGGCGGATTGTTCGAGCCCGACTTATCAAGCGCAGGCGGCGTGCCAATCGAGGACGGGGCGGTGGAGGGTGACGCTGACGATGTGAACATGGCAATACCCATGGAGGTTGTATGCCGGAACGTAGCAGCAGCCAAGATGCGATTCGAGTGCTTGGCACGGGATCCTCTGGCGGGCGTCAACGGCTTTCGCACAATCGTAGGGCTGGTGTTGGAGCACCTGTTCGGGATTCGGTGGTGCCCGCGGTGTCCCGACTGTGATTGCGCAGATCTGGCAGGTAGTAGCGCGAAATTGGCAGGCGGGTGCGCGGGGCGAGTGGGCGGCGTGCACGGCCCCATAGAAGCTCAGAAATCCGCGGGCAGTGTACACTTGCACGCTCAGTTGTTCGCCCAATGCCTCCATCAGCACACGCCGCTGCACGAGATCATTCGCAGTCCCCCTGACGAGCTTCAGCGTTTGATATGCGGGCACGCAGCATTTAAAAGGCTGGCGTCGCGACAAGCATACGCAGATGTGGCGGAATGGCAGAGGCAGAAAGAGCACATCGAAAAATATTGGCCTGCGTATAAGGGCACGGAAGACCTCATTCAGGCAGAACAGTATCTGAAGCAGAGCGATGCGCAGGTGCAGCGAACCCTAGAGGGGACCCAAGAGCTCAGCTCAGAGTCGCAGAGCGGGAGCGCTTCGAAATGGTGGTTGTGAAAGTATTTGACATGTGTGCAGAGAGGTCAGGGATATCGTCAGAACCACGTACACAAGTGGAGCCATCGGCACTCTAAATTTGTGCCCTTGTTACACTGTCAACGAGCTGACGACCCATTGAAGTGCAAGAGCTTTTTCCCTCGGACGACATGGCTGGTGGAGAAGACCGTGCTTTTGTGTCCAGGCTTTCTGAGGAAAAAAACCGCTCCATGCCGTGCGGAGGGCGCAAGGATATGACTGGATGCCTACACGGGCCGCAAAATGAAGAGAACCTGAACGGGACATTGCCTGCATTGTTGAGCGGCGGCCTTGGATTGAATTTCAACTCCGATGTCCAGCTCCCGTGCAGGTTCCCAATTTTGGAGCAGAGGCATGACGGGGACGCACGCGCAGAAAGGTGTTGGGACGGCGCGGAGGTAAAAGATATTGTGCTCGCGGCACAGCGCGCGCAGAACGCCCAGGCAGGATATGCGTGCGACTATGGGGCGAAGCGTCTGGCGTCGTCATTCAACGAGGTCAAAGAGTGCAAGAAAGGGCATCATGCGTTGGCGGACAAAGTAAAAGGGCGTAGCGCCTCCTACGTGGCGCCTCCTACGTGCGGTCCGCGCCAGAGAGTGTGAACCTGCGCGCGAACTCGGATGTGCGAGACGTGACAGCTGCGGAGAACATTAAGACGCCGAGAACAGCAATGGCCCCTGGGTTTGACGTGGTGAGGATGGTAGAAAAAGAGTGCGGGGTGGCGTCGGAGCGATCGGACCCCGGCAGAGTTCATGTGGAGCGCGATGGTAGGCGCGCAAAGAGACCGCGCGTAGTATCCAAAAATCCAGCGTACCTGTGCGGCATGAGACCGTTGGATGCCAAATGGGCCCCAGAACTGCGATACGTTTCTGTGTATGAGTTTTTCCGATATTGGCGTATCGAGATGACAAAGTGGTCCACAAAGATGAGGAAAAGGAAAGAGGTAGCAGAGGAGGGCGAGGAAGACGCGGAGGACGAGGCAGAGGAATGTCAGTATCACGCGATACTGACGGCGAGCGGCAAGACAAAGGTCCGGGAGGCACGGCAGAGGGGAGTGGAAGAAGCACTCGACTATGTCATTCGCGGCGACGGTTGCGACGCGTGGATAGCGTTCCCTGACGTTGAAGGCATGGAAACGACACGGCACAAGTGGGTGTTAGTTCGGAGCGAGAGTCCGCGGAACCCGAGCTTTCACGGTGCCCCACAGCCGAAGCATCGGCAAGGGGAAGCAGATAGGAACGCGCTCATCTTGATGGCGTATTTTCGATCGTTCATTCTGCAAGACACCGATTTGGACGGGGTATCGAGAGTGTCAGAGTGGTGCACTGGTGAGAAGATGCTGGCACAAGCCGCACGTGAGTGGTTGGATGGCGGCCTTCCTTGCGAGGAATCGAAGAGGTATGTGCAGAATGTCACGAGCGTCGTCGACATGCGCCCCGAGGGGGATGACACTGGGAGGAAGCACGACGATGACTTGTTCAGCGACGAAGATGTGGACGTCGACGAGCTCGACGAAGGTGTCCGGCGGCGCGTGCACGTCGGGGGCACGCGCTTAGAGGACGATAAAAGGGAAACGACAGGCGCTGTTGCAGAGGCGCGTCGCCTGAGCGCCGAAGCCATGGCCTTATCGACGCGTGTGTGGGGCCGAGAGGCGGGCGGAGATGGAAGGAACCACAGAGGGGCGTGGGCGAGAACAGACGGGCGCGTCGAGGTGCCAGAGGAAGAGTTGAAGCGACGCGAAGCAGAAGCTCGGGCCTCTCAGACAAAGACGAGAGGTGACGGGTTGGAGGGTTGCGAAATTGAGGAGGGGAGAGTGAAACAGGTTCCTGCAGGCGGCGCTGAGGAGTTGCGGCGGTGGAAAGTAGGACTGCGCGGACCTAGCAGCGGACGCGTCGTAGATATGAATGAGAAACAAAGAGAAGTCGTAGAGAAGGTCATAGAGAGGATGATCGCTGAGTGTCAGGAAGACGAGCGTGTAATCGGCAGTTCGGAGCCGTTGCTGTGGATGCTGCACGGAGGCCCAGGCGCAGGGAAGAGCTTCGTGGTAGAGACCTTACGAAAACACGTGTTCGAAGGAGTCATGGGCTGGGAACACGGTCTGGACTTCCAAGTTGCTGCGTTACAGGCTACGAACGCGTCCAGTCTGGATGGGCACACGTTGCACGCCGCGTTTGGAATGACTCCGTACGGCGCCAGTACAGACTCCGGTAAGAAGCGCGGAGAGCCAGGTTTAAAGAAAGTAGAAGCAGCGAAGCGAATTCAGCAGTGGCGTTGGCTCATCATCGACGAAATCAGTATGGTCAGTGCAAATTTTCTTGCAGAGCTGGATGCGCACTTGAGGTCCGTGATGTCGGCAGCGAGGCAAGGGAAGGTGGGTGCCGACAAGGTAGACCGTCCGTTTGGAGGTGTCAATGTGTTATTCTGCTGAGATTTCTACCAGTTGGAACCTCCTGGCGGAACTCCGCTGAATGCGATTCCGACGTCATGGGCACGGAAGGCGAGGCAGTATGCGCCAGGCGCCGAAGAAGATCATGGTCAGTACATATACTGGGGCGAGGGGCCAGGGTCCGTGGCGGGAATGACGGAATTGGTAGAGTGCAGGCGTTTGGAAGAGAAGGACGAGTGGCTCCTGGCAGTACAAGACGAGTTCCGACGGGAAGCCCTGACCGAAAAGACGCACCAGTTTCTGCATGGGAAACCTACAGACGTTCCAGGGTCTTGGTTACATGACCAGCCGATGTGTGGTTCGCTATCCTGCATGCAGAACGTGGCGTCTATCGCAAAGGACAACGGGCTGGAGTGTGGACGGTGTGCAGAGGAAAGCGTCGATGTCTCGTAGCCACCAGTGCCGCAGACGAACGGTTCGCACTTCCACAATTCGTCGAAGCCACTGCCATTTATCCGAATCAGGATGTGAAGTGCAAGGTAGCGCGGCAGCGGGCCGTGGACTGGGCTGCGTGCCGGAAGAAACAGATTTAGTGGGTTTATGCGCGGGATAAGGCCACGCACGCTACGTACCAGGAAAGGCCGTACACCTCAGCAGACAAAGTGCGGTGGCTCGGATGCCACGACAAGGCCTGTGCAGACATGCCAGGATGGTTACCGCTTGCCGTGGGCATGCCAGTTGCACTGACGGACCATTTGGACAGATCAGAGAAGCAATTGCTACGAGGGCGTCGCGCGACGATGCATTCATGGGTGGTAGATGAAGAAGAAGAAGACGTGCAGGACGTGTCGTCGAGAGTCCTGCGTAAGATGCCGAGGCAAATCGTGTTGGACTTCCACGCCGAGAAGTGGGCGCTGAACGGGATGCCGGGACCCGGGTTGTATCCCATAGTCCCTCGTACTCGGACGCGGCATCTGGACTCGCATCGAAAGAAGCCCGCGCTGGGAGTGCGACGGAGACAGTTTATAGTTTCGCCTGGGCTGGCGTGCACGGCGCGCGCAGCGCAAAGGCGAACGCTCGACGCGGTAATAGCGGACTTGGAGGAAGGCTGAAACGCGAGCTGGATGTCGAGCTACGTGGCCATAACGCGCGTGAAGACTCGACAGGGTCTGCTCATATATCGGCCATGTTCGAGACAGCCGTGCACGCAGGGAGAATTGGAGGGCACGAGGTTGTTGTTACAGAAGCTGCGGGGAGAAGCGCTGCCGTGGCCCGACATCGAGGAGAGGTTGATGCCGCGGAAAACATGCGGGAAGCGTCGCAAGGTGAATGGGGAAAACTGAATTCAGCACGACGGAGTTCGGCGCGAAGTCGGGGCCGAGCTTCTGCTGCGAGTGCACGAAGATGTTGAAGGGGGCAGGGGAGAAGTGGTGCGCGCCTTGTGACCAATGGGCCGAGATGGTCTCCAGAGTGGCGGAGGCCGAACCCGAAAGGAGCAGAGTGTTCGTGCGGACAAGCAAATGCGACAGGTGCGCAGGCCCACCATCCCGGAGGAAGTCGCGGAAAGAGTCTCTCAAGTGGCGGGAGAATGTACGGGGCAAATTCAAGATCCGTTGCGCGGACTGCTGTGAATTCCTTAAGACAGAGGCAGAAATTACGGCGAACCAGTACGCGACGAAGGGCGCAGGGGAGAAGCTCTGCAAGAAGTGCGCGGGGAAGAGAAGCGGATGGAACAAGTAGAGCCAAGCGCAGAAGGAAGCGAAGTGCATGAGTGAAACGAACACTGCTCGACGAGGCGCACGCCGGCAACAGCCGCTGAGGTGTTCGGCGCGCCCAAAAGACGCCGACGGAAGAGGGCGGGAATTCACGGACTCGGGGCATCTGACAACATCGCAAATCAGGAAATATTATTGTACGGGCGCGAGCCATAGGCCAGTGAAATGCCGCGACTGCGAAACGAATCACAAGCGATCCCGGGTGTTCAGGCGTTCCGCGTGCCCGACAGAAGCAGATGGGAGAGGCCGAGAGTTCGCGGACAGGACGCATCTGATTGATGAGCAAGTGAAGCACTTCTTCGAGAAGGGCGCGGGCCATCACCCAGTCATGTGCCGCACGTGCCTGGAAGAACGCAATCAGCCGCGAGCGCTCACATGCTCCGCGTGCCCGAAAGAAGCAGATGGGAAAGAGCGAGAATTCACGGACAGGACGCATCTGACAGATGAGCAAGTGAAGAACTTCTTCAAGAAGGGTTCGGGCCATCGCTCGGTGGTGTGCCGAGCGTGCCACGAGCAAAGACAGGTAGCAAAGAGGTTGGAATGCTCCGCATGCCCCCGGAAAACGAACGGATCCAAACCTGCGCTCACGGACGCCAGCCATCTGTCGAAAGACCAGAACGAGCATTATTTCCTCCGAGGCACTCCTGCGGTGCGCGCCACGTGCTATAAGGCGGAACGGGCCCCTCGGAGGGAACCGCCGAAACGCCCAGCGGAGGCGATCGACGAGCACGGCGGGAAACAACGAAAGTTGCAGGGAATCTGACCGCGAGTCGCGCGCGCGCCGTCTTCGGGGATCTCTGGCGCCGTCGTCAGCCCCTCTTGTCCCGTCTTAACGCCCTCTTGGGCTGTTGAGAAGGCCTTCGTGGAGGATTCTTGGACGTCTTGGTGCGTTCTGTGGGGGCTCGGAACCTTCTTGGAACGCATCTCGGAGGCCCTGGGGGGGCCTCGTGGGGACCTCCTCTGCCGTCGAGGACGCCTCGTGGCCCGTCTCTAGGCCACCTGTAGACCATGTGGAGCTCGTGGGCCCCTCGGACCGCTCCTCGAGCGCTCTTGGGGCCGTTTTCGGAGCCCCCTTGGGCCGTCTTGGACGCCTGTTAGCCCGTCTTGGGGCCCTCCAGGGGTATGTGGGAGTCCCTGTTGGAGGCTACTGGGACCGTCCGGGAGCGGGTTTGGGGACCTCGTGGGCCGTCGGATGCATCGGAAAGGCCCAAAGCAGAATTTATGAAAACAAAGCATTTCACGAAGGGAATGGGCCAATGTGTCCGTCTCGGAACCCTCGTGGAACGCTTCTCGGAGGCCCACGGGGGGGCTCGTGGGGACCTCTTCTGCCGTCGAGGACGCCTCGTGGCCCGTCTGTGGGCCACCCTGAGACTATGTGAAGCTTGTGGGCCTCTCGGACCGCTCCTGGGTCGCTCTTGGGGCCGTTTTCGGAGCCCTCTGGGGCCGTTTTGGACGCCTGTCAGCCCGTCTTGGGGCCCTCCAGGGGTATGTGGGAAACCATCTGGGAAGCTTCTGGGACCGTCTGGGACTGGGTTGGGAGGCCTCGTGGGCCGTCGGATGCATCGGAAAGGCCCAAAGCCGAATTTATGAAAAATGTGTTTTTTTTTTTCACGAAGGGAATGGGCAAATTTTTCTTCCGTCTCGGAACCCTCTGGAAACGCATCTCGGAGGCCCTCGGGGGGGCTCTTGGGGACCTCTGGTGCCGTGGAGGACGCCTCGTGGCCCGTCTGTGGGCCACCGTGAGCGTCGTGGACCGCTCGTTGGGGATCCAGAGCCATGTCGAGGCCACCGCGGGAGTCCCTGCACGATTTCCACGTGTTTTTTTACGATTTTCGGCGCGGCTGGCCCCTCTGACCCCGCCCGGCCCTTTCCGGACTCCCCCCCCCCCCCCCTCCAAATCGACCGGGCCGGGCCCCCGGGGGAGGGGTTTGGGGAGGGGGGGCATCTCGCGCGCCGATGAACCCCAAGGGGTCGGCGGATTTGAAAGTTCCGTTCGGTACTCATGACATCGTTTTCGTCGAGGCCTTCGGCGTCGTCTGTCTCCCGGAAGGCGAGCGCAGTTGACATGATCTGAGGCAGGAGCCCGTGCAAGCAACAGAAACTGCAGAACCAGAACATTGCTGGCAACAGCTTGTTCCACTTATTGACTGCAGGGGTGGGCGGCGGGCGGCGCGCAAACGTTGCGGTAAGATCCTCTGCGATCTCCTTGAGGGCAGCGCCTGGGCTGCAGTGGCAGCCAACTGGGCAATCATGCACGACGGTCTTCCTGGACGGGTTGCCGCTCAAATTCTGTTGGAGGCGCCTGCAAGCTTGCAGGCGCTCGGCGCCGTGCCCGTCTGGATTCGGCTTGGTGCGAAGGGTGGTGCGTTGCACTGCGAATCTCAGGACGTTAGATCATGTAATTTACATGCGTATAGATGCTTAACTAACAGGCATCAGAGGTTATGATGTTAGTATCATCGAAGGTTTGGCATCTAATTTAGATGCCCAACCTTCGACTTCTCCTGCGAAGTAATTTTCATCCCTCCGAATAACCACTGGGCGACATTGGGCTCAGCGTTTTGGCGCCAGCATTACTTGACAGATGCTATATGAACAACGGTGGAGCGGGCTTTCACTGGCGCTCGAACCTCAGCCTCATCCCACGCGATCTCCACAATCACGTACTTGGCAGGTTGCAACTTACTGATTTCTATTTCCTGGGCACAGCAGAACGCCTCGCTCGCGGCGTCTCGCACTGCTTTCACGCGCGACGACGGGGGGCGACAATTGGTGGCACGCGCCTGGGAAGATGCACATGTTGGGGAAATTGCATTGCGGATCCTACGCGCGATCTGACCAGATCTGTCACGCCGCTGCATTCCCCAGCGCGCCCGCTATAATGCGGGGACCAACCATATTTGATAAGCCCCAGATTCTTTGACTGTTTTGGAATGCCTCTCAAACACCTCGATGATGTCTCGGCTCGTTTTTCCGAAGTCTTCATTCTATATTCGAATTTGCTTCTCTACACGCGGTGCAACTGCAGGTCTCATTCGGGGCCTTTTCAACGCCTTGCTTTGCCGAGCGAACCTCAATGGGAGATGACCTTTCGGACGAAATTTCTCCGAGGCGCCGACGTGATGAACGATGCCCAGCGCGCGATCCAATTCCTCGTCTGAACCCGCGGCCCGGCCAGCGGCAAGACTGCGCGCGACCGCATCCTTGAATCACGAAAGCGCCTGAGCACCAAAACGACAGCGAAGATCGGTGCAGACGTCGCGCCATCGTGCCACGATAAGGGACGCATAGTAAGGAACGAAGGGGTTTGCCTGGCCGCAGCGGGCCGAGGCCACATGCAGGTTCCACTGCATAGGTCTAAAGAACGGCCCGAGAACTCAAGCCCCTCCCGAGCCGAAGTCCCGAATGCAGCGTCTTGTTCTTGGGGTAGGAGGTGTCCTGTTTCAAGGTTTAGACTTAACCTCATCCTCTCATCCTGGTCATATTTCCCCCCTCCTCCGCGCCCCCCCTCTTCCTCTCCCTCCTCCGCCCTCTCCTCCTCCTCCGCCTCCTCCTCCTTGCCCGTTTTTTCTTGTCCCCACTCCCCTCCCCTGGGGCCCCCGCATCGTCGCGCGGCAAGCGCGCGCGGGGCAAGCGCGCGCGCGGGGCAGGCACGCGCGGAGCGCGCGCGGCGCCGACGACGACGACGACGTCGATCGCGACGACGACGTCGACGGCGACAACGACGACGACGACGACGGCGACGACGACGGCGACGGCGACGACGACGGCGACGGCGACGACTGACGGCGAGGACGGACTACCGACGACGGATGACGACCACGACCACGGCAGCGACGACGACGACGGCGACGACGGCGACGACCGACGGCCGACGTTGGAAGACCGACGACCGATGACCGACGACGACGACGACGACGTCGCCGACGACGACGACGACGGCAACGGCGGCGACTGATCGCGAGGACGGACGACCGACGACGGATGATGTACGACGGAGACGACGACGACGACGGACGACGGACGACCGACGACGACGACCGACGGCTAACGCCCGACGATGACGACGACGACGACGACGACGACGACGACGGGTGCGGCGGCGGCGGCGACGACGGATGACGACGGACGACGGGCGACGGCGACGGACGTCGAGAACGACGACGACAATTTCGACGACGACGACGATGACCGACGACGACGCGACGACAGGCGACCGACGAAGAGGGGGGAGGGAGGAGGGAGAGAGGGAGGAACCAAGCAAGGCGCGCCCGCGCCGCATCTGATATCTTACCCCTTCCGCTCGCTTCGCGACCTTCCCGAAGTATCCCACGCGGCAGAAGCAGGAATCTGCTCGTATACAAGCGCAGAAGACCAGAAGAACCTAATGCCGAATCCATATGATACATACATATAAATGCATATTTGTAGATTGTATATACGCACATGTATTGTATGTTGCTACATTGTAGTATAATGTATCATTTTATAGTACCTCATCTTATACTATATCATGTTTTATCTTATTACACTTGAATATCACTCCCACACGATCAACTGTGATGAAGTACCACGATGCAGCTCACAGGCAATTGCGAAATTGTTATTTCAGAACGAGTGAAATCATAGGTGTAAACGATTTCGGAATATATCTGTATCATACCTGGTATTTTCGCCATTCGATTGTCGTCGTTCTGTAGAAAGAAGAGAGCATAAGGTTTGGAACGCGGTCAATTCAGATCCGGCCCCCGGACCCCCACGCTGCGCTGCCGCCCCAGTGCGCCCACTGCGCCCAGTGCCGCGTGTGCGAGCTCACGGCGGCGGGCTCTACGCTGGCCCATGCGGACCACGACGTGGGCGCGGACCGGCGGGATGCCCCCCTCACGGACTTCGCGGCGCTGGAGGGCCTCGTCGAGGAGGCAGCGGCCGTCGGTGCCGGGGCCGCCCCGGGCGCCGACGCGCCGCTGCCGCGCGGTGAGGCGTTCCTTGCCAAGCAGGACCGCTACTTTCGCGAGCTGCTTAGGCTCCACAAGCGTGGCCAGTCTGCCTTCGACACTTTTCAATTGCGGCTGATCTGATCGCGCGGGGCGTGCGTCCACATGCAGCGCGCGCTCCCGCTCACAGAGGCTCGGGCCAACCGGGTGGGCGACGATGTCGTCGCCCTCAGCTGCGGGCTGCTCGGCGTCGCCGTGGTCCGACCTGCCCAAAGCTTCATGAAGGTCAACGAAGACGGGTTCGGCTTCGGGGGCGCGGCCGCACGGGGGCCGGCGGCCCTCGCCTCCTGGGGGGCAAGCATCCGCGCAGCCGCTGCAGAATTGCGGGGGGCGACGGCGGTGGGCCTCTGGCGCCGCTGGCCAGGCCTGGGCCGAGCCCTCTCGGCGGCTGACGCCGCGCAGGCCCGCCTGACTGGGGGGCGCTCGCCCCGGGCGGACCAGTGGCAGGGCCTCCTGGAAGGCCGCGCGGGCACGGACCAAAAGACGTGCACCGGGCGGGTGCGCGACCGCACTGCCAAGGCTTTCCTGGCCGCCCTGCCCTCGGCCGCAGCGGCGGCGGTGCACGGCGCCTCTGGCCATTCTGCGGGCGCGTGGTTGGAGAACTTCGAGGGAGTCTCGCCTCTCGCCGACCGCGCGTTCTGCGTCGCGGCCAAGCGGCGCGTGCACCTGCCCCTGCTGCTCGCGGCGGGCACGCGCCAGAACTGGCCGGCAGCGCCCGCCCGGTCGCCGGCGCAGGCGGGCCCCGTTTGCGGACGCGCCGTGGATGTCCACTGCGCGCGCGCTGAACTGCCCCAGGGGCGGCGGCCTGGTGCAGCGCCGCAGTGCCATTCGCGACGCCGCGGCGTTCTGGCTGCGCGAGATGGGCCACCGCGCACAGGTGGAGCAGGTCATCCCAGAGTGGCGCGCGAAGGCGGACGGCGCGGCTACACTGGGCGTCGCGCGCCACCGCGGCCAGCGCGGGCGCGCGCGCCTCGGCATCAACTCGGTGGACTTCGCGGCGGTCGCGCAGACCGGCCGGCCCGATCAGGCGGCCCTGCAGCGCAGGGAAAAAGTGAAGCACCGCAGATGCCAATTTCAGGGGCTCGTGCACCGCGTTCTTGACATCAGCGGCAAATGGGGCGCCGAGGCCGAGACCCGGCTTCGGCGCGTGCTCGGCGAATTGCCTGGGGCCGAGCGAGACGCCGCCAGGCGTTCCTCGCTCTTCGGTCGCCCGGGCCCTGCAGGGCCAGGTGGCCGAACAAATTGTTTTTGCCGCAGGGGGCGCCATGCCGGGCGCCGGGGCCGCCCCGCGCGCCCGGCATTGACTAGGTTCCGTCCCCGCCCTCGCCCCCCTCCCCCTTCTCCTGCGTCGCTCGTCGTCGAGGGCCCTTGCCGCGCTGCCTCGCTCGCCGCCGCCGTTTTTTGTTTTTTGGCTTCCCGACGAAAAACAGGCAGTTTCGGTTCAGCCATTGCGGCCTCGCGATGTTCTCAATAGTAGATCTGACCCATCGGACGCACTGCGCGCCAGGAGCCAGCTCGACCAGTGTCAAGAGGCGGAAAGAAGCGGTCAAGATCGGGGCGCCCCGAGGGCCCCGGGGCCCACGGCGGCCCGCCGTCGGCGCTGTCGCCCGCCCGCGACGTCGATGTTCCCCAACCTCCTCTCTCGCTCCCTGCGCTCGTTCCGAACGGGGGTGCGCCTAGTCTTGTCTCGCTCGGCCCTTCGTCTGTCTCCCCTGCGCCGCCTTCTCCCTCGGCGGGCCGTTTTAACATCTGTGCCATTGCCCCCTTTGTGAATTTCCTTTGGGGGATTGGCCACCCACTAACAGTTCGGTGCATGGCCTTCCCCGCCCCCCCCCTCTTGACCGCGGCCGTCGGGGTCGCGCGGCGTTGCGACGCCATGGCGCCGAAGCTTTCGATGCCCCTCGCGATGCCCTGGCCAGCGACGACTCGCCCCCACCTCTCCGAGCCACGACCCCGAGCTGCTGCGCGAGGCTCTCGGCGCCGAGGCTAAGGCTAAGGCTGAGGCCAAGGCGAGAAGGCCCCAGCGAAGCCGACGGGGCCGCAAACGGAGGCCACGGCGGCGACGGCGGCGATGGAGGAGGCCACCGAGGGCGCGAGCGCGGGCATTGACCCGCCCAGCACGGGCGCGCCGCCGGCTACGGAGGCGGTCGCAGCGGAGGTCGTGCGCCCGATGGCGGCGGCGGAGGTGCCGGGGCCGCCCCGCGCGCCTCCGCCGCCTGCCGAGGGCGACGCCGCCGACTGGGACACGACGGCGGCGCCGCGCCCCTGGGCCCCGACGGACCGAGGGCCCGCGTCGGAGGAGCCGCACCGCAGACGGAGGCCATGGCAGCGACGGCGGCGATGGAGGAGGCCACAGCCGCGAGCTCCGCGGCGGCTGCACCGCTGGAGCCTCGCCCCGACCAGAAGGTGGACATCTCTGAGAGCGACGTCTCCGACGAGGAGTTTGAGCGCGTCTCCGAGGCCTCGGCCCCCTCGCCCAAATTGGAGAGCGACTCGGGGGAGCCCGCAGCCGCTTGGCGGGGAGGTGCGGGGGCCGCTCTGCGGACCAGAAGCGCGGCCTGGACAAGCTGACCCTGGCACTCCACGCCACGCAGCTGCGCGGGCGGGCCTTCGAGGGGGCCGCGTCGGGGGCCCGCGGCGACCCAGGGGGCACGCCCAGCGCCGCGGACGTCAGCGAGACGGAGCCAGCGTTGCGAGGATGGTCGGAGGAGGGCCTGGAGGGCAGCGAGGCGGGCAGCAACGCGCCGAGCGCGGCCACCACGGGCGCTACTGGGCGGGCTTCCAAGCGGAACCGCCGCCGGAGCAACCGTTGCACGGCCAGCCACCGACGAAGTCGGAGGGGGATCCCGACGCTCTCGCGAGCGCGGAGGCGCTCGCGCGGGAGGACTACGAGGCCCAGGGTTGGGAGTGTTGTATGGGATCCTATTGGGTGCCTCCGCAGCGGCTGGGTTGGTGCCGCCACTGCGCTGCCCTCGATGACTGGAAGGTCATGAGGGCGGAGTACGTCGACGAGCTGACGAGGGCCGAGCTAGCCCGCTATGTGGCGGCGCGGGAGGAGAACCCCAGGTACCCTGAGCTGCGGCAGGGCAAGGAGGAAGGTCGGCGTGTCTACACCTGCTCCATGTGCGTGACCAAGCACGACGGCATCGACGAGTGCGAGGCGGTCACGAAGGCGGCGAGGTTCAACAAGGGTGCTGGCTCCATCCAGCACTCGCGCGACCGCGTGGCCAAGTTCCAGGAGTCCTTCGACATGCTCAAGGAGAGCCTGGATGTGCTGGTGGGCTACGCCCTCTCCGAGGATGGAGAGCTGGCCCTGCTGCGCGCCACCGAGGGCGCGGGCGCGGGCGTTGACCCGTCCAGCACGGGCGCGCCGCCGGCTACGGAGGCGGTCGCAGCGGAGGGTGGGCGCCCGATGGCGGTGGCGGAGGCACTGTGGCCTCCCCGCCTGCCGAGGACGACGCCGCCGACTGGGACATGACGGCGGCGCCGTGCCCCTGTGCCCCGACGGACCGCGGCCCCGCGTCGGAGGAGCCCAACGTCCGGGGCGCGGAGCTGGCGGGGGACGTCGCCGACGTCCAATCCCTTCTGAAGATGGGCTACTCCCGGAAGACGCCCAGGAAGATGGCGAGGTGCTACGGCGCCATGCGGCACGATTCCCGGCGGACGTGCATGAAGGGCGCCCTCGGAGCCATCCTCGAGAAGAAGAGTGACATGGTGGGCGCGGTGAGCTGCGCGGAGGGCGTAGAGACCTGGTTCAAAAAGTTGGATGCTGCTGCAGCGGAGCGCCGCGCGGTGAGGGCCTCAGTCGACGCGGGGGGCGCTGCGTGCACGCCCGAGGGGGGCAAGAAGGGCTTGCTCGAGGCGCGCGACAGGGCGGCTGCGCACTCGGGCAACCAGCGGGCCTTCAAGGAGGAGGCGGGCGGCGCCGCCGCCGCGCAGGGCGCTTATCGCAAGATGGACGACTACTCCGACCAGTTCTTCTCGGATTCCCAGTTCACGATGAGCATGCACTGCAGGTGTCAGGCCAGCAAGACCTGGGATAACCCCGGGGGCTGCGGGGCCGTCGTCCGCGCAGATCGCTGGACGCGGCGCCTAACCCTAGAGTTAGATTCGTGAATTGACTACAGGCGGTCCATAGGAAAACCTGCCGACATCTTGAAAACATCAGCGGCTGGAAACTCAAACTTCCGCAAAAAATAGAGTATCTTGATTGGGGAACTCACAATCCAAGACAGCCTGAGCAAATCTCAAACGCAAGACCTGGGGAAAACTCAAGCACTGAAGAAACGACAGAACATCTTGAAGCCGAAACCTGGGAAAACATTCAAACCCACAAACAATAAAACATCTTGGAGCTCAAACCCGGAAAGGACTCAAACCCGGCATTTCTTTTTGTTCCCAGAATTGCTTTGCAGTTTTTTCCCGGAGTTGGTATTCAGTTGTTCTTTCGAGTTTCCAAGCGTTTAGAGTATGTTGGGGTTGTTTCCATACTTTTCTTTGGGTTTTCAGTCGTTTAGAGTGTTCCAGAGTTTGTTTCAAGTTTTTTCTTTCAAAAATAGAGTTAGTCCAAGGTTGTTCCACATGTTTTCAGAGCTTTTCCAGCGTGTTTCCCAGGTTTATGCTTAGAGATGTTCTGGAGTTGTTGTTTGGTTTGAGTTTTCCCCAGGTTTGAGTTTCCTTTAAAGCATGTTTCTGTGGGATTTAGTTGTTTTTTTTGCAGGTTCAGTGTTTGATTTGTTATAGCAGGATGTCGACCTCCGCAGGTTTGGGTTTCAAGATTTCTCTTTGTTTTGGTTTGGGTTTTTTGGCCCGAAGTGGTCGCGGACCACCTGTGGTCGCAATTCACGAACCTGACCCTAGAGGAAGAGGCGGCAGGCCGCAGCGGTCAGCGCTGGCGCTGCCACTGTTGGGCCCGCTACCAGACGACCTACGGCGCGGGCGTCGAGATGGTCGACCGCGAAGCCCAGCCTCCGCGGGCGCGGCACCTGCAGGCGGATTTCCTCGAGGAGGACATCCAGGACCTGAAGGCCTTCCTGCGCGCGGACAAGCTCAAGAAGGAGAACATAATGGTGTTCAGCCCCGCGGGCCTCCTGTAGCACCTGCCCAAGGTGGAGCCCCTGGCGCTCGGCGCGGTGTTCAGGCC
>CAUYUJ010009302.1:145000-187297 GCA_963575745.1 Prorocentrum cordatum
CGTGCATCAGGCTTCGAGGAGTAACAAACTGCATGAGCATAAATCTTTCGGAACTCCGCACGGAGGTCCTGGATCGGCGAGGGCCCCCCTGGTGCCCCAGGGAGGGGGGGCAGCGCCGAACCAAGATTTCCGCGCGGAGCTCAGAAAGTCTACGTTTATGTAGTTTGTTTTCCTCTGAGGTCGCACGGGGTGTGTGGCCGGTCGTCCTCGATTACGAACGTGGGCTCCTGGGAGTCCCTGGCGGGAGATCGGTCCGAGGTGTCCGAGCACTTGGAGCTCGCTCCGGCGCACAGCGACAGGGCTTCGGAGGCGGCCTTACAATTGTTCACTGAAGGCTCGGTTTGACGAAAATAGGGGACGCGCAGTTGGGGGTGGCAGAACACCATGTCACTCAATGAGACATCGGGCGCGCACGTGCACTGCAGGGACTCTGGCGCACGCACCTTGCATTTGAGATTGTCAGGTGTGTTCTTGTAAACATCCACCCGAAAGGTGGAATCAATGTTGCTGGTCCAGTATCGAGCTGCCTACGGAAAATCCCGCCACCGTGCCAGCGTAACATCGAAATTCACGCAGAGTGATTTTGACCAGCTCTTCCAACTGAGTTTGGGAGAACGATCGTGTGGCCGTCTAGGAAGCGCGATGATGTTGCAGCTTGGCGTGGTTGTGACATTTCACGGTCACGGTTGCTGCATTGCCTCTTGAGAGCTTGTCGGAGGCATATGGGGGGCTTCATGGGGGCCTCCAGGGGCCCTCTCGGAGACTCTTTTGAGGTTTCTGTCTGGAGGGCTGTCGGGCGTCCTGCAGCCGCCTTGGGCAAGGTGTTTGAATCGGAACTCTCCCGCAGAGGCTCGGTGGAACCACCCTTGGACGGTCTGGACAGACTCGTGGGCTGTTTTGGAGTCCTTTGGGAGCGGCCTGGACGGCTTCGGGGGCCGTGTTGGAGCCATTCTGAGCCTGCTTGGGTAGGGCCTGTCGGATTTCTGGGTAGTCTGGATAGTCGGAATATCCGCTGCTATTTGTGGCTGGCGAGCATTCGCGCCATATTTGTTGACATGCACGCTGGTCATCACAATTACCGACCTGATAGGCCAAACAGGACACATTGACTTGGTAGCGGAACTGGCCTAGTCAGGCTGGTTCCCGCCCTCGTGGCTTTCTGTACGGGGGAACACCCTGTGTTACCGACTGCGCCTGCCCTGCTCCAGTACTCTACCAGTATCTTCGACGGCATGTACAATCTGAATCCGGAAACAAACTACTTGAGGCTCACCACGAAGGCCAGCGGCTTGGAAACGAACGGATGCTAGCAAGCAGCGGGACGCCATTCACCACAAGTTTAAGAAGTATGAACAACTTGAAGGTTCTGAGCACCAACGCACTTGGAAACAAGCTGTTTGGACACCGGCCACACCGAGGGGAGCTAGACATCACCAAACAAGCCCCTCAGAAACACACGTCGTGTGAGCACTGCACCGACACAAAATATGACACCACATGTTTTGTTGTGGCTCGGTTCCTCGATTCCTTTTTGTTGTTGCGTCAATATATTTCGCTCTCGGAGCAGCCTTTGGGTATATGCAGAAAAGGAACGGTGACACACGCACGAGGGGGCCATAATGGTCCTTTCAAGCTCGCACATATTTCAAATGTTGTTTTAGGCGACCCCCTTGGCCCACTTAGCCCCCGCAGCGATACTTCCGTAGCTGTGCGTGTTGGCTCGATTAGGAAAAGGACAGCGTCCCGCCCGCCGCGCGCACCCTCCCCGGGCGCCCCCTCTCGGCTGGCCGGTCCTTTCTATTCCATAGGGCCAACCTAATCTTAACGGACATTCATACCACACTCATGGCGTATTGTGTTACATCCCTATTTTCGCTTTCACCGAGGATGAACCTGAGCGGGAGGCTTCGAGGATATGATGAATAACTATCTAGTAATACTGTCAACTATATGCCAATGTCGTCAAAGGACTGGCAAAATATTGGTTATCAGCCGAAAGTTCCGTCTCCGACGAAAGTTGCTCTACCTCATGGAGGAACGATATTCGTTCCATTCAAGGGTGATGTACGTCCAGAAGGAGGATGACGCCATGAATAGATGAGCGTGGAAGTTCCTGCATCCGATGTTGGCGACGAGGTCGAGGAGTCGAGCCTGCGCCATCACGGCAAGATGTCCCGGAATCTTTCGCACGCAGAAGAGCCTCGCCCAAGCGCGCCGGGGCCCAAGAACAATAATGTTTCACAGCGGGGACATGATGGAGATGAAGATGCAGACCTCGTCCCGCTCGGCGACCGCATCGACGCTTCCGAGCACCCCTCGAGCGACGACCGCGGCGCGGATCCGGAGGAAAATCTATCTCGCAGGTCTACGCCTGTGCCGATTGTTTATTGTGGGGGCCAGGAGCCGCCTGTCGAGGGGTACGGGGTGCGCAGGTGCCGCCCATGAATTGCGAAGATGCGGCAATCCCATCATATGGTTCTCTGGAGCGGCATCTGAAGGACATCGTGGGTGACGAGTTCGCGGGCGACACCGTTCGACCGGCGAACGCGAAAAGGCGAGAACCCGCCGGCTTTCCGGTTACCTCGCCTCTCGGAAAGCGAAGCAGGTCTGGCGATATCCCGGAGCAGCGCCCAATGTTTGGCTCGTTCGGGGGGGGGGGGCCCGGAGGCTATGCCCTGGAGCCCCCCAGGCGGACTTCGACGCTTGAATCCTTTGATCTGCGCGCCCGCTCTCCCCGAAAGAGAAGCGCGTGAGAGAGGCGGGCCCAGGGCTCCGAGACCGCGATCAGAGGTATCGGACTTGTCTGACTTGTCGAGGATATCGAGCACCCTTAGCATACGAATCAATGCCAAGTGTGCCAATTTTGCCTCCAGGCGTGCTGGCGGCGTGCCTGAGTCGCAGTGCCCTGGCCTGTCGGCCAGTGTAAGCAGCCCGTTTGCTCGGGATGCTCCAGCGGCTGTGATCTCTGCAATATCAATGTCCTCTGCCCGACTTGCACAGCTCCCGGCCTGCGCAACTGCGCCGGATTGCGGGCCAATGAGTGGCGAGAGGCAGAGGAAAGGAAGAGGCTCGAGATCATGGGGGCCAGGGAACGAGGTCTAGCTGAAATGCGCGAGCAGCTGAGACAATCAGAGCTCCGACAGCAGGAAGTCGCTGCCTACCAGTTGGAAAGGTGCCGGGACGCCATGGCTAACGCCGCGCGCGCCTTGGAAGAGCGACGGCAGGCTGCAACGGCGGCGGAGACGAGAGAGTTAGCCAACGGGCTCGAAAACACCGTCGCTCCCGAGCGCCAGGCGCATCTCCATGGGGGGAACTTGACTTGGCGGAAGAAGCGAGGCGCGCAGTCCGGGGGGCCGGCGAGGCCCGGCGAGCGACGGCGGCGCAGGCCGTCGCGGAATTGCAGGCAGCAGGGAACCGAAATGCGCAATTGGCGGCAGAAGCCGCCGCTGCCATGCAGCAGGCCGAGGCGAACCGACTTGTCGCGGATGAGAGCTATGCTCGGCCCGAGGCTGAGAAGCTACGCGCCCGCGAGGGGGCGCGGCGACTTGAATTGATTGCCGACGAGAAAGTCGCAGCGCAGACGAACGCGGCGGAGATGGTGGCTGCCCAATTGATGATGAAAAGGGAAGCAGAGCGAGATAACTGGTATCGCAAAATTGACCATCATCATATACCGTGGCACCCGAAAGGGGCGTCTTCGGCAGCGACCCCGGGCACGGGTCCTCCGACCCCAGAGAGTGCAGCGACGGCGTCCGCCGCCCAGCCGTCGGCGCCGAGTGCGGTTGGGCGACTGTCAGCGCGTGGGGAACCAGGCCAGCGCCTTCACGCGGGGGCTCTTTGGTGTTCCTCTTCCTCATGCATCAAGGTGGCGAATCACGATGGTCCCAGGTGTAAGTAAGGCTTTTGTGACGACCATTCCGCGAAGGGCGATGGGACGCGCGCGCGCTGGCATCGGAAGAACTCGACAGCCGAGAAGAACGAGGAAGAGAAAGGCCCCAGGGGAGAGAATGCGCGGGACGTCAGGCTAGAAAGAAGTTTCAGAAACACGACGTCGCTGCGTCCATGCTGAGAGCCCCCACCTCGAGACCGCTCGCGTCGGCCTAGTCGCGCCCGGGGCCGTGCCTCAGAGAGCGACGGTCGACGGACCGAGAACGCCGAATCCAGAAAGTCTTTTGAATTCGTTCGAAGAGGCGGTAAGAGCCGATAATGAGAAGATAAGGGGACGTCTCGAGCAGGCCATGCAGCGCGAAGAAGAGACGGCCAGGATGCGTGCCGAATGCAGAGTGGGGATCCGGGGATCCAGGCAATGCGCGGGGAAAGGGCCAAAGCTGCCGTCAATGCAGGAAGTGCAAAATCGGCGGCAGCTCGAGTCAGTGCCGCTGCACTCCCTCCCAGGATGCACACCTCCAGCGCCGGGGAGTTTACCGAGCATATTCAAGAACAGAGACAAGGAAAATGAAGCATCTCCCCCATGGAAGGCACCGGGGCCCCGACATCCAGGCTCGGGGCCCGCTGGCGGCGGCGGCGGAGATGGCGGCGATGGTGACGACGACGGCGATTACTACATCGAAGACGACGGACGTTCGACCCCCGATGGAGAAGGGGGAAGCAATCCAGATCGACGGCGCCGACGCGTCAGAGGACCGCCGAGAGGTGGATCGCCGGGCGGCGGCGGCGGCGGCGATGCCCCCCCGTTCCCGTCGGCGGACTGCGCGCCAGGTGCCCCGCGCTGGAATGATGCAGACAAGACGGGTAAGATCGCGTTGGAAGCGATCCCATACGCTGCTAACTACCAGCGCTGGAGGCGAGGCGTCGCCAGGACAGCAGCTTCGTCCTCCCAGAATTGCGACGAGGATGTCAGCTGGGTATCGCGCGCGCTCGACGTGAGTGATGTTGACGATGTGGATCTGCAATGCCTTGGCATCTGCACCCGGCTCGACCTGATGAATGCAGCTGGACTAATGTCCAAGGATAATCAAGGATAGGCAGTCGTCATCTCAATTGCGACGTCTTGCGAGCGAGATCTGACGATTTGACATCGTATCGCAGACCGCCAAATGCACGATGAAGGGTCGCGGGATCTTGTGCGCCATTGCCGGGCGCGTGACCGCCAGGCAGGATAATGGCCCAGTGTATACGTGCACAGATATCGTGGAGATAAAGGCCGTGGCGCGGGTGAGGAAGCAGATGCCGACCTGTTCCACTTCCGCGATGAGTGGGGGAGGGCGCTGAGCGAGACGGGGGAACTGGGCGCTTCCTTTCGCCCGGGCGCTTCCTTTCGCCCAGCCACGCAGGGGCACTTCTACCGCCAAATGCAGAAATGCCCTTGCATGCAGTACACCCTTGTCATCTACGATCATAGCAATGAGGGTTGCGGGACGCGCGCGACGTCGTACGAATGGCTATTGTCCAAGGTCAGCGACTTCATGCACAGAGAAAGGGGTACATATCAATCGAGAAAGGCAGCTGGGGACATTGAACTCACAAGGTCTTCCCGCGGGTGGCGACGCGGGCGAAGGGGCAGGAGGCCAGACCGGTAAAGGGGGCCAAAACTTGTGCATGAAGGACGGTCGCCTTAAGAAGTCGGTCATGCGCAGCGAGTTTCTCAATAGCAAGTGCCCGTGCACTCGGGCGCAGTGTCCATGCCGGCGCCCGAAAGGAAGTGGAGACCCTGCCGCCCCGGCCCTAGCTGCACCAGCCCAGTCGGGCAAAGACGGTGAAAATGGCGGCGGAAAGAAGAAGAAGGACCATGATAAAGGCGGTGGCAGGGATGCAGGTGGCGACCGAGGCAGGAGCCAAGAGCGTCAGTCCGATCGGTCTAGGGGCGGTAGCTGGGACCGTGACCGGTCGCAGAGTCGCACCTCCAGTGTCAATTCCAAGAAGAATGGCTTGCGCCGTGCATTTAGCCGCGGATCTTGCCCCTTAACTGCCGAAACGCGCCTGCGCAACCATCGTCAGGCCACGCCAGAGGAGAAGTTTTCTCGCGACAAGTACGAGGCGCAAGATCGGGAAATCCCCCCCCCCCCCCCTACAAGCGCAGCAGAGAACCGATGTCGGCTGCAGCGCAGAATCTGAAGAAGGACGCTGCGCCTGCGCAGGAAAATCACAAGGATGCGGCGAAGGGAAAGGGTAAGACAATGGACAAACGACAGCGCTGGAGACACCTGGCCGGGCAGACACGTCAGTTTGGCAAGGACTGGTGGGCCAGGGGGAACGCCCCCGGACATCCGCGACCAGAATGGCCGGCGCGCGGCGACTATGTCACCGTCGTCGGCCAGGGCGAGGCCGCGGCCGCTTGCTGCCGCTTTGCCATGAAGATGGGGGCGCCTTTATTTGCTGCTCCCGCAGTTTTCTGCGCTGGACCAGGATTCCAAACACTGCCGTTGGGCGAAGATGGGTCGAGCGTGGATGGCCGTGCGTGTAGGCGCGAGCAAGTTTGCTTAGCCGTGCCGGCCAGGACACAGCGGGGAAAAGGATTACCTGCATGTGAATTTGCCGAGGTGCCTCGCGGCAGGCGGGATCGCGCCGCTTCCGAAGCAGGCCCTTGAACTATTGGGAAGTGGGAAGCCTAGCAGAAGCGCCTTAACATCACGATTGCCTGAGCAAAAGCGCGCCCCAGTCAGTGGGCGGCGCTGGGTGCGCATAGGCCCTGGCACGCCGCAGCCGGCCACTTGGGCACTCCGATCTAAGAGGTAAATATCTTGGCTGGTTCCAAATGCACGAGGGGGGCCTTTCGAGTTTGATCCTCAGCGGGCTGCGAAGCGCGCGCGAAGGGCGAAGGTCCAGGCGCAGCAGGCATATAATGACGCTGTAGCGCTGGAGCGGGAGGTTTGGCACCTGTGGGCTGACTGGGGACAGCAGTCAGATGGCGAGCTCCGTGTTGCCAGCAGCGGACATGGCGGCGACTATGTGGCTGCTGTGTCCGCTAGGAGACGACGCCATGCCACGAGGGAGAAGGAGTCGAGCGCCGTTCGTCTTGGATCGGTGAGGTTGATCGTCGATGCGGAGCGCGGCCGCCCCCGTCGCCCCGAGCACTGCGGGCGGTTAGTCGAAAGCCCTCGGCGCGGTCGAGGTCGCCAGCGACAAGCTGAGTAAAAGGGGGATGGAGGCGATTGTCATGCTGGAGACTCCGAGCGTGATTTCAGTGGGCGAGTTTTGCATGGACCGCGGTGGCAGTTTTCACTGGGCAACCGGCAGGGCACCGTGCCGACTGCTGCCGCAGAGAGGAAGATTGGAATTCTCAGCGGAGGGCAAGATCCCCGATCTTACCATGAACGGCAGAGGGGCCTTGGGTCAGGTAGACGAGGCAGCTCCCGCCGGCTCGCGCGGGCTTGGGCGGTGGGCGCGCGCGGAGATCGGCGCGGGGTCTAGTTTGGATGGCCCTGGCACGCTGGGTGCCCCCCCCCCCGCCCCGAGCGCTCAGGCGCCGCGCGACCCTTGAGCTGCGCTCGCGGAAGGTGGCGGCAGAAGACTCCTACTCGAATGGCAAGCTGGGTGTCCGATCGGATGGCGCCTTAGGACTTCTGGCCACGGGCGGCGCATTGGCGGCGCAGTCTGATAGACTCACCCACTTCTACTGTGAGCCCCGCGTAGCGGCAAAGCTAGGATGGAACAGCACAGATACTGGCTCTGTCAGCGGCGAGAACACGAGGGCGAGCCAGATCGCGGGCAGGGCCATGCCATGTCGCGCGACGGCGGCGCCCGTGCCAGGAGATGAAGAAGTCGTCGACGCGGCGCCCGAGGGCCCAGGGGCCGCGGAGGTAGTCGACGACCCTTGCGACGACCCAATCGAGGACGCAAGGCCAGAGGGAGTGTTTAAAGTGTGAACGTCTCCAACGGGAGGCAGTTTCACGTCAATATCTGTTAACTCATATGCCGAAGAACCCGTCTTGCTCGACGTGCCAGTGAGCAAAGACGTCGAGGACGCAACAATAGCATAGTAATAATAAGGCTTACAAGCAGATGCGACCCCATTCGGGTCCGAAGCAATTTGGGGGGCTGTGCGCCATGGACCACTGGTTCGCGGCTGATGAGCTCTCGAGGGGGCTATATGGGGAAACCTCTTGCGTGACACTTCGCGACCGGTGCGCCAGCTCCCTGGTCAGCCAGAGCACCCATGACAAGTCGGCGGAGCATTTGGTCGATTGCTTTGCGAACTTAGGGGCGCCCGCCGAGAAGCTAGAATGCATATATGCGGACGCGGCCCCTGGGTTGAAGCGGGCTCGCAAGTCGCTGAACGCGCGCCCCTCGAGTGAGTCCGCGACGGCCCGCGACCCCGCGCAGCCCGCGAACCAGAGGCATAACTCAGTCGCTGAGAGGGCAAACGCCGCTGTCCAGGACGGGGCGAGAACTCCCCTCGCGACGGCAGGGCTTCCAGCCCCGTGCTGGGTGTGTGCTGCACTTTGTTTTTGCTTGTGTTATGACGCGCCGGAGAGAGATGCGCATGGATCTGCACGGAAAAAGAGATATGGTATTTCATTCGACGGGCCCTGGGTGCCTTTCGACTCTGCCGCGATGCACCTGCCGCCCCTTAAGTCCCGTATTGAGCAGCCCGAGACGGGCCCTCGGACGAGAGCGGGTACTTCCCTCGGCTAAGTTCACCACGCGACCATGATTGCATGCCTCCGGAACAGTTTAACGGACTAAATGTCAAGACAGGAATGAAGACAGACGGGCGAAGGCGAATTGTGGCAAGATCGGAACATATCTGGACCGACGAGGCGGTCGTTGAGAATGGCATAGGCGGCGTGGCGGATAACGAGCCTCTGGGAGTTGCCGCTCACTTCCCGTTGCGAAAGGCATCTGACCCTGCGTCTATGACGGCGCCGTCGGTCGATCTGGGAGATCTGTTGCCCAGAGAAAGCGCCCCTGAAGGCAAACTAAAGAAGCCTCTGGGCGGCGGTCAGTCGTCCGGGGGGTGGGTCCGCGTCGTCGAGCGGATCAGCTGGAAGCCAGGCTTCTGTCGAGATGCCTCCGCCTCCTGCCCGCGACGAGGGGGCGGGAGAGGCAGCTGCGGATGTGGCATGGGAGGGCCCGACGGGCGATGAAGGCCCCTCCGGCCCCCCTCCTGCCCCACCTCTGCTAGCGGGAGCCAGGCGGATAACTGTGCATTATTCTCGTGCCATGGAATGCTCGTCGGCAGAGAGAGGTCACAATTGCTAGACAATCAAATTGTCTCGCGGCCCCAGAGAGGGGCGAGCCGAAGTTCGAGCAGATCATGGCGCGAACCACCCAGAACCTACAGGCGGGTGAGTACTTCGAGCGTAATGTCGTTACTGTTAGGAAGACGCGCGAATAACTGAGCCAGCCACTACCGCTGGCGGGGAAGACCATGGGGGCGCAGATACGCGCGGCGTTTCATTGCGACCCGCGGTGCCGGGCCTCAGATACCGCGGAGACGGAAGGCCCCGAATGCGGACAGGCTCGGCTGAGGAGAACGCACATAGACTCGACGAACCCAGTTTTTCATCCAGCGCGGCGGTGGATGATGGGGGGCCCAGCGAGGGCAATTCGATAGCCGAGTTCAAAGCGACGGAAAAGGGTTCTATGAATTCGAAGATTCAGGCCCAAATGCTGACTTGCGTCAGGAAGTCGGCATCGCCGTTCTTCGGCCCCCGGTTAAATGCGCCGCGTCAGCCGTGGGCGAAGAACTCTCATCGACTGTTGCTTCACATGGTTATGCCCGTGGTGTTGCGGGAGAAAAGAAGAAATAATATGATCGTGGAGGAGTGGCCGGCGTGGGCGATGCCTGCGACGCCGAATCTGGCACCGGCGCTGCATGGAATGCCGCGGGCCCGGCCCGTGCAGCGGCCGCTGTCGGGCGCTGCGTTCCACGCGTGCCTTTGAGGTTACAAGATGCTCGCAGTTTTCAGCGCCGAGAGAAGGAACCGGGTGCACGACCACGCGATGACCTTTTTCATTGACAATTGTGACCGATGTCAAGAATCAAATCCGTTCGCTATGCCATCGAAGTGGGTCGCGGATGCGTCTAGCGCCGCCTGCGCGGCTAGGCCGGCGACAGAGGCCGAGGCTGCAAACAGCGATTGGGCTACCGCGGCTTTGAAGAGGGAGTGGGACCGATAACGGGAAATCATCGCGTGGGACGAGAGCAAGGTGGTGGAGCTAAACCAGGCGTGTGAGCATATGGGGGCAATATTTCCCACATCGGCAGACTCTGTGCTATCTTTGCCGAGAAGAATGCGGAACTGCCTGAGGGGCGTAAAGACAGGAAGTTCAAGGGGCGCGTTGTAGTTGACGGACCTGACGTCACTGATCAAGAAAAGGAAGTGGCATTATTTCCAGAGCTCTCATCTTGTCCTGCAGCCATGCAGGCGAGTAAGACCGCATAGGCCTTTGGTCTCTTCCCGGGTCATGATGTACAACAGGCTGATGCACCTCAGGTGCATACTCATTCGTTGTTTGGAGGAACACTTGTTTGGGTGAGATTACCAAGGGAGGCAAGGCCCGAGAGTTGGGAGGGTATATATGGCCCTATATGCCCTCTGCGAGTACCGTTATTTGGTCATCCAGACGCTGGGGGCCATTGGGAAAAGCATTGCGAGGCTCACGTGACTTCAGAAGGATTTGAACCGATCCCTTCGTGGCGCAGCTGCTATTACCACCCCAAATTCATTCTCTTCTTGATAGTGTACGTGAGCGATTTTTAGTTGACTGGGTTAGCCGCTCAGTTACCGAAATGATGTGACCTCATGCTGAGTCTTCCTGAGACTGCACCCAAGGGAATTGATATGGACCCACCACCTCCGGTCGGTAGGTACTTGGGCTGCGAACGCATCAGAGAGATGGATTGATTGGCATGGTGAAGACCCTACAGCGTTGAATCCTCCACCTCCTAAGGCTAAAAAGACGAAGGGCGCGGCAGCCGCGAACGCTGGTTTCTATGGCCCTACATCAGTAAAGGCTGCAGGCATGACTCCAGTGTACACTGACCGATATTAGCTTGTTCTGTATGATCGAAGTGTGCGGGTACGATCTGATGCCAACGACAAAAAACTTCAGGCCGTCTTCACCGTCGGGGCCAGGTTGGAGATCAGCAGTTCGGCGAGTTACAATGGATGACGACAAATGGGACGTGATAGAGGACCTAATGAACCCTCAAGACGTTGACTGGGGCAGGACCTACGCTGAGCTCCTAGGGAGTATTATGTATCCCAGGAACGTAGCGACGCTGTCGTTCTACCGACCCGACGGCGACGATGTTCGTTGTTCGGGGGGGGGGGGCGCGCGACTGGCTGCCCCGTGCGGGCCAACCGAGCAGAGTCCGAGGAACGAAGAACTTGGCTGTTTATTCACGCCTGCCGGACCGGCCGAAATCACAGACGGCCATGTCAGTGATGCCGAAGATGAGGAACCCAAGAAGCCTTACGTGCTGGGGCCGAAAAGAAATGTACAAGTTATGGAAAATGGCATGGAAGATTTCTTCACGTCGTGCGTTAAGCTGTATGCAGAGCAGACGGATACAGACCCCGAGATTTACACACTGGCTTGCACTCCTCACGGCCCTGAGTTGGCAATTTTAGGGGACGGGAATGGCGGTCCCCGCGGAGAGAGGGCCCACCCGGCCGAGGAGGCAATAGCAAAATGTTCGGGGTTCGACTCCAACGTGGGTTCTAAGGACAGCTCAGCTGTTTCCGATTGAAGGCGGAAGACAACAGAAGGAATTGGAAACGTCTGCGGAACAAATGATAATATAAAGGGAAGCGGTGTTGCGGGGGAAATGGCGGCGAAGGAATCGCTCGTGCATCAGCCTGCGCAGAGGGCGGAATTAGAGGCAAGGAGTTCGCATCGATCGGGGGGACGCGGCGCAAACCTTCGAGAGCGCGCCGCTGCGGATCAAGCGAGGGGGATGAGAGCAGAAATGAACGCGCTTGCCAAGGACCCTGCCATGCGCAGAGCGGCGCATCATATTTTCATGTTTTTCTCGGGGAAGCACGTGACATGGCCGCGCAGAGGGGAGATGTGGTGCCGCCTGCTCCGCGGATTCAATCTGCGGCGCAGGATGGCGCTGTTGTGATCGCATCTGTCGCGAAGATCCGAACCTGGGCGCGCGTCTCTGGGGGCGGTCGGTCGAGTGGACTGGCGCGAGGGGCTCGGCCTCTGATGCCGGGGAGCTAAATGCGTCGCGCCGCGGGAAGGGGGGCGCGACCGCGCGTCGCCGCCGCCTCGGGAAACATGCAAGTGTTTCATTTTTGCGACGGCGCGAAGAATAGTGATTGCGTTCAATGCGCTAAGCCACGCCACGACAGCCGCATCGCCTCCGCGACTAGACGACGCAGTCGGGGCAGGTCGGAAGCAGAGGCGGAAGCTGCCCAGGAACGCCAGGGGGAGGAACGTTGGAGATCTCAGCAGCGGGAGGAGCAGGCGCGCGCGGCTAGCCTCATCAAAGAGTGAAAAGACATCCCCATGTAATAAACCAGAAGATAGAAAGGAACTTGAGAAAGCCGAGCATTCCGAGGAGAGAGAAGACGCGTCGGGCCCCCCAGACTCGATAAACAGCGGTTGGGGCCCCCTAGAACATCCGGGGCAATGTCATCTCGGAGTGCCAGCGTTTCCCGAGTTTCCCGAGCCGCCCGAAGACTCCTCGCCCAACGCGCCTGGCGCCTCAGAAGAGCCACCTGGCCCAATGCCCGCCGCTGCTGGCTCAGCCGGGGGCGGGGGCGGCGGCGGGGGGGGGCCTCCTGGCGGCGGCGGTAGCATGGGAGTCGGCGACCGAGATATCCTGGGACCCATTGTTTGCCCTTCAAATTTTTGAAAAAAAAAAAATGGGGAAAACGAATGAGATCAAGTCGGCGCCAATCCCCGACACAACAGATATTCGTGAATGGACGCTCCGCGCGACGAGAGTAGTCTCGCCCCCTTCAGCCGACGCGCCAGGGACAGCGCCTCGGACCACCCAAGCATCACATCCAAATATAGACCCCGAGGTTCTGGGGGACTCAGGAAAGTACGAGCGAATAGATGTGATGTTTGCTTCGGACCTCACTTAAGTAAATGTCCCAGATGAGACAGAATAAAGGGTTTTCAACCTCGACGATCTCATCTCATTGCACAGATCTCGCGGACGGAGCGCAATGCACACAATGTGTCCCGTCTGCTCGCGGAACGAAATGTGGCGCGCTTAACCTGCCACTGGTTCTGCATTCGTACAGAGCATGGCAGAAACATGGCGGTGCAGGATGTGCTTTTGATTGTCGCCAATGAGTGCAAACCAGATGAATATTATACTTTTGCTATAACGAACTGATGTCCTTATGCCGTGACCGGCACGGAGGTTCTCAGCCATCCCCAGACATGGCTGCAGCCATTCATGAGAATTCCTTCGAACACGTGAAAATCGTTCCGAAGATGCAGTGGACAATCGCGTATCACGAGATGACCAGTGCCAAGATAGGTACGGACGTCGAGACATATGAGGGGTCGTTTTATCAATTGCAGAACATCATGGAAAAGGATCGGAACGAATTTCATGTGGATTGCCGAAGAAGGATTCTCATTAAAGGGGGGAAAGTATAAGGATGAACATGCTATCCCAGGTCCTGTCGACCCAAAGAAGTCGCCAGGAAAACGCGCAGGCACAGTCAGAGACGGAAGGGCGGAGAAGGAAGTCACAGGCAGGCATGTCTTGCAATGTGATCGACGCCCACAGAAAGAGCAGAGATGCCCGTTCAATCGCCAGAGGCCCAAGGCAGCCCCCGCTCCGCAGCCAGCTCAGCCAGCGGCGGAGCCCAAGACAGCTAGATATGAATAGGGCAAGTGGGAAGGTCTCAGGAACAGGTCTGTTACCTCATGGCCCAAGGGCGCGAGGAGTTCGCCCAGGGGCCCTGCAAAATAACGGTAATACATATGTTTTGCAGTGCTTTCTCGAGAGCCAAATGCCGAAGTGATCAGAATGACCCGCCCTGTCACCGGCAACGTAGAAAACTTGCTCCTCATGAGATGCTGCGACGCGACGAAAAAGGCGGAAGCTGCAAAGTTTGCGGGGAAGCAGCGATCTGAACGAACTCAGAGACAGTCTGAGTCAGCTGCGGCCGACGCGGCCAAAGCGCATTCTGCAGCTGGTTCCGACGCTGGTAGTGAGACGGCAGTCAGTAGAGCGCCAGCAGCAAATGGAGTGGGAAATGCAGAGGGAGTGTTTTTGTCGGAACTGGACAGATAAGAACGAATGTTCTCCCAGCACTCGATGCAAATTCCGTGCCAACGCTCTGGGACATCCATGACGCCGGCTACCTGGCGAGAGTGGCTCAGCCACTCGCTGCCTGGGACATGCTGGCCACCGACATTTTTAATCGATGCTTACGGCTGTGATGTTTGTCCGATGTGTGGTTTGCGCTTCGGCGTTCGTCAATCGATTTTGTTGACGGTATCGTAGCAAGAGGCCAAGTGAAATTGGGGCGATGAGCAGTCATGATGCTGGCCCAATGCCTTTGGTATTCCAAAGTGCCAACTGATGCGGGTAATGCTCATTTCCGATGGCGTTGCCCATTGAACCCGCGCCTTACGTGGGGCATGCTAGAGACATGGTGGACGCAGCACCTGTCACTATTGCAGACATGGTAAAGAGAGGAGCCCCGTTCCTGTCCATGCTAGATACCCTTTTTTTAACCAAGGGCTGCCATCAAGACAATGTATTGGCGCAGCCCCAAGTCGGAGTTGCGCGAAGACGGCACATTCCGCAACGCGCAGCCTAATTGTGCGTTTTCACCATCTAACGAGATATCCCACCATCATGATCAGGAAGGCCTGGCAGGGGAAGGCGTTCCTAAATTCCAGCAAGGACAGATTGCAGCTTCCCGAGGAAACACATTCCCGAATGGCTCCGAAGTCTAAGGTATCGTCGCATAAGGTCACCCCCAAGGCCTCGGACCTCGAGAGCGAGGTTTTGACATTATGGTTGGGGTGGGAGAGCGGCTCCAATGGCAGCGCAGCCGTCGGAGACAGGAATGATCATGCTTGTTTGGGTTCAATGCGTTTCATTGTTTTCACAGGGTGCGGATTCAACCTCATTGCTGAGAGCTGTGGTCGAAGTGCTAATGCTATGGGTAAGAACTGGAAGCCGCTTCCAGGTATCACCCAGAATACTGCCGGAGGCTCCAGTAGGGCATTCGGGTCAGTTTTCGCGTCGTGCCGTAAATTTCAAGACGGCAGTTTCAACGCACTCGGCATGTCGGAAGCCCCGAGCGCATTTTCAGTCGGGGAGCGACGCGTGGATCGCGGGCTCAGGTTTTATTTGCTTGCGCGCCAAGCGTCACATGTACCCTTGCCCGATGGGCACAGAGTGAATTTGACAGTTGGTGGAAATAGACCGTATCTCACGCTGTCAGGAAGAGAGGCCATAGGCCGCTAGATTTGCGCAGTCGCCCAGCGAGCGGTTGCCCTCGAGAGGTGGAGTTGCGCGGTGCCAGGAGCCGCGGGTTTTCTGGATGACGTAGAAGCGGCTGGAGGTCCTCCTGTGTGCTTTGCCCAGACCCGCACGAGCATCGACTTGCATGGGAGAGAGTTGATTGCCGCCCACAGCTATCCAGACGGCCGACCGATCCAATCGTGCCATCCGCCCCCGTTGGACGTGGACTCTGTGGATGCCACCACCAATTTTATGAACTCGCCTTTGCTCGCCCGCAAATGTGGTTGGACATGCGGCGCAGCGGGCGTTGTTACGGCTAACCCGTTGCCGCCGACTCAGTCGGGGGGTCTCGGATCGGGGAATGCGAGCGGCACGTGGGACTGTCTCGGGGAAACTGCCCTGCGACTTACAAGATGGGCGTTTTGCGCCTACCCCCGCCCCCGACGAACCCGAAGCGGGCGAGATTGTCGGCCCCGCCGACGAAGACTTGGTCGACGCCGCTGAACCACCAACCGAACCAGAAGAGGCAGGCGTTGATGTGTCGAACGCCGAGCGTCTAAAGAAAGACGCCGTCTCCGTCCGACATCTTCTGACGCAGCGCCCTAAGAACCCCGCGTGCGAGGCGTGCAAAATGGCGGAGGCTCTTCGCTCGCAGCATCGCAAGAGCCACCACGAAGGGCGAACAGTTCCCAGACCATACTTTGACCCTCCTCGTTTCGGACATTTTATCACCATGCATTGCCGGTTTGCGACCGATGAGCTGGGGGCTCCATGGGGAAATTGCGCGCGTGGCATGTCGCAGTCGGTTCTCGAAGTTCATTGCTGCGCAGGTGCCCATGATCAGTCGGCGGCTCACGCGTGCAATTTCTTGGTGAATCCTAAAGCTCCATGGGAAGGATTGACAAATTGTCTCGCGGATAGTGCCCGCGAGCTTGTAAATGCATACCAGGAACTTCGGACTGCACATGACGCCGCCATCCCCGGCGATGCGAAGCTCGCAGCAATTGCCAACATATCGAGCGGGATCGCCCCGATGGGCACTCGCGCGCTATTAGACGCCGCCGGACTGCCGCCCCCGCTCTGGACGCACGTCGAGAGGTATCATTGTCATTGTCACAATGTCAGGCAGGACACGGAAGGGACGTCCAGCTGGCAAGCGCGATTTGGATCGCCATTTCCAGCTCATCCTCTTCCTTGCGATTCTCTAATTTGTTGCTTGCCGCCGCCCGAATCTCGACGCCGTTCGGCCAAGACAGGAGCCGCCATGACTACGGGGATTCGCTTGGGGCACGTCCGCGGAGCGGGGGGGATCGTGGGGCCAGGAAGGCATGATCCACCTCTGGGGTCGTTCGAAGGTCTTGACATGGTGGCTGGGCGTAAAACCGACGGCGCTCGGCCGGCCAGTGAGAAACTTGCACAAATTTATTGATATTATTGATGGCACTGTGGACAACCAAGAACCTGAGTTCCCCGTGAAAGACGCATGCGAGGAGGCCATCGCCCAAGTTGCCTCGGTGACAGTGCTGTCCAGAGATACAGTTGACAGCTCTTCCAGTAGAGCACAACCGGCCACGACAGCTCAGCTGCGCGTGCGCCAACGGATGATGACGAGTTATCTAGCCATCCTACTCCGCCGCCGCCCCATTGTGCGAGCGACGGGAGAGGCGGGGCCGCAGTCGACTCCGACCCGGAAGACCCATCGGATGATGAGAGCCCAGAGGGTCCTAGACCTATTGAAGGGGCTTTCACGGATAGATGGATATGACCACCAACGCTCTGTGGAATATAAGCTGGAGAAACAAACGCATTCCTCGTATAAATGTAGCGGTTCTGGGGCGTCCCGAGACCAGGGCAGTTTCTGGCTCGCGCCGCTCCAGATTTGGACACCATAGATTCTTTTGAGGACGGATCAACCAGATGTACCCACTAAATCGAATAACATACACTGTGCGCGTAGCCTTCTATCGCGACCCGACCTGCGACCCCATCGCCAGAAGGAGAGTTGAGGGCCCGAATTTCGGCAGCCAGCGTCTGAAGAAGTTTCTTGGATCCACGAATGTCGGGGCGCGCCCCAGCAGATGGCCCCGAGTTTCCGAGGCCCCCAGCGGAGAACTCAGCCTCGCCATGCAAACGTACAAGGCTGAAAAGTTAGGATTCTTCGCGGTGGGCGACGAGGGGCCGCGTCGAGCACCCCTGCGAGACACATGAATCACACTGACGAGAGCAACGCGATGCCAAGGGCAGCGTTGCTGCAGCTGGAGAACTCCCGCCAGACAATGGCCCATGCCAGTTGACGATTGTGGAGCTGTTATCTGACTCCGATACTGAGGCAGATGATGAGGTCATGTGGCGGCAATCAACTTAGCGCGGGGGAGCGATCCTCCAGGGCGGCAACGTTGCATGTTCAATCTCGGATGATGGAACCTCTCGCCTGGCCATGGGCCCAGGCCGCCGCGCAGCGGCGTGGCGTGTCCAGAGATGCCATTCCAGTCACCATCTTCTCATGGACGGCCACGCGGGGAAGGGGAAATGGTTGATCTGCAGCTCTGTTATAACGCATTGACCGACGCGAACGAGGCGTTTGACTGGGGCGTTTCGGCCGCCGACGCAGTCGGGTTGTTGACTGATCCCCAACCATCGCTGATTGATGCGGCAATAGCACGTTCAGCTATGAAGTCTGAGGCAGCCGTGAAACCAGGAGCTCAGAGGGCCCTCCGGGGCGAGTGGGACAGACGCAGATCCAAAGAAACTCGGGGCGAAAGTCAAGTCCACGAAAACAGTAATGTCGTTAAACAATTTGCAGGACAGGACTGCGCATGTCGGTCGACACTGCGCGATCCTGACTGAGGAGAACTCGGAGTTGCCCGAAGGTCAGAAGGATCGTAAGTTCAAGACTTTAAATATCAGATTAAGCATGTCGCGCCCCTCCAGGAACTGCCAAGCAGTCTTGCCACGACAAGTGCAAGTAAGACGGCAGACATGCGCGGGTTGTTCGCAGGCCATGAAATATAACAGGATGACGCCAAACAGGCATATACACAGTCCCAGTTGGGTGGGACTCCCACTTGGATAGTGTTGCCGGAAGAGGAATGGCCGGATTCCCGGATACATGCACGGAGCCCTGCTTGCCCGTTGATACTTTCACTTGACGGCCATCCCGAAGCGGGGGGCGTTGGGAACAGCATTGCGGGAGTTCTATCATGTCAGAGGGTTATGTCACATGTAAGCCCTGGCGCAGCTGTCATTACCATCCAGAAATGAGATTGTTCTTGATTATATACGTTGGCGATTTCAAATGTCCGGCCCATCGGAATGCATGGACGTAGGGCGGAGAATGATACAGGAGCGGTCTACCGGCTGTCCCACAGGAGTTAAATTGATCCTCCGGATTTGGGTTGATTTTTGGGTTGTGGACGCCAGCTCTATAGGAGAAACATCGAACGGCACGGTGAGTTACCCACTGCTCTTGACCCGCAACCACCAAGACAGAAGAGGACGTCTGTTGACGAGTTGACGATTCAGGGGTGCGAATCTAGCGGGGGAGATTGCGATTGCGAGGGATCTCGGAGAGGTGTTCAACGCCCGCCTGGGCCCTGTGCGCCCCGACAAACCACGGAGGTGCAGGTCATTGAATCTAATGCGGCAGATTTTCTTGAATATTGCATCCTTCTCTACACCGAATTGACGGATGCGGGCCCCGAGACATGCCCATCGGCGGGGGCGCTGTCGGACCAGAGTTGACTGACCTTGAGGATGGACAAGGAGGCCCCTGAGGGAAATTATCCCACTGGCTGAGGAGGCGTTGGCTGAGGCATTCAGTGTTTCTGTCACGCTGGCGCCCCCGATAAAGAAATCGCGACCTCCAGGTTGCCCGGAGGGCCATCGGACGCGATGCCGCAGAACCTCGGACTCTCGGGAACGAGGCGCCGATTGCGGCGAAAGTGTTGGTGACAATCTCGCACGGGGCTCGAACGGTGAGATATGATATGTTGCGAGCTGTTTGCCATGCGGGAAGTTGCGTGGCCAAATGTATTGAACAGTAGGGTACGGATCTGTGCATATTGATGCGCTACATCAAAACGATATTCCATTTCCGCGTGGTTTCGGGTCGGGGACGACTTGCCTACGGCGCAGAGTAGGCAATATTCCGCTGCAGATTTGGCGAGTGACGTGCGTGCCCATTGGAGTATCAGTGCGAGCCACCAGATCCTTTGGGGGCCCTGCTCGAACGCCAATCAAAACATGGCTTCCCGAAGACAGACTTGCGTGTTCCACAGCACGCTGGAAGCTGAAATTGCGGCTGCCGAGCTGGCTCTACGCGCAGATCTATTGGCACCTCTACCATTGCGGGACATGCTGCTGCAACGGGCCCCAACGGTAGCCAAAGTGATCAAAGCGGGGGCTCAAACGCATCGAATAGATGCGTCTCCATCGCACGCGTCGAATTGATGCCGCCGCCGTTTCAGAGCAGTTCAATAGAGGTACTGCGGATTTCCAATATGAGCGCGCCCAGAACGAAGCTGACGATATTAGAACCAAGAGAGTCACTGACCCACATGCGTGGATCAGGGCGCCACGCTTAGTTGCGGCGCCTCGCCCAGATTCTGGGAAACCAATATCTGTCAGCATTGCTTCGTTTCGACGTTCGCCGACGGACTTCCCTTGAAGCCGGGGGGGGCTCTCAAGCCAGCTGTCGGCCCCAAGGCGGCAGTGCGAAGTGGGGGTTCTGTGCCCGGCAAGAAGGCGAACGTGCTGAAGCGCGTCGGAAAGGGGGAACTTGTCATTGGTAATGTATGTAGCAATTTCCACGCCAGCGGCTGCCGGTCCAACCAGTGGCGCTGCATCAACGAGGGCCGACGCTGACGCTGCTGCCCGTGTTGCTCGCGGGTCAGCTGCGGGCGAAGCAAGTAAACACTGCGGTTTCAAGAAAAGCTCCGGCAAGGGAGATTCGCGCCTATAGTGCTTCATGCCTGAATTTTGTTGTGGCAAACGCAGCAAGAGCGGTGCTCCCAATCGGTTGCGACGACAGCAAAAGCGCAGTTAATCGCAACGCAGCAAAAGAACACATGGCAACTGATGCAGGGAAAGAAAAGGCACGCAGTGATATCGAGGCGTTTCGGGCACGTTTCTCTTTGGGCCTCTTCCGCGCGCGGGAGGACCCCCTTGGCACTGCGCGAACGAATATGTATACTACCGAAAAGGAGACCACATATCACTGGGGCGCCTGAGGGGAATTGGAACTGTATTTAGACACTTGTTTTAGACTGCCCGTGCAATTGCTACTGCGGTTCTGCAGAAGGGAGGAACAGTTGGCATATAATGGTTTTCGGCGTGCCAGTATCGGCGGGGCCCGCAAGTGCGAGACTTGCTTTATATGCAAATCATTTTCACAGATGTAGATTGCACGGATGCGCGTATGAACTATGAGACATCATCAAGGGAATTACATGTAGAAGCCGTGGGCAGTTGCTCCCACATCTGCCGAAGTCACGAACGGATTGCATAAATGTGGCGATGGCACACATGACCATGTTGAAGCTAGGTGAAGTCGCAAGTTGTCGGAAAGTCATACTAATGCTCTTGCGAAACAAGTGCGTGCTTTTCTTGCACGTTTTTCGCAGACTTGCTGCAGCGCGCCTCCGCGCTCACGACGCGCGCGCTCTGCCGCTGCCGTTCTGGTCCAAGGGCTTGCAGTCACAGCGACTGCCGGCCCGCAGACTTGGCCGCCCCCCGGGCGGCCGCGACTCCCTCGCTCCTGCTGCTTCGCTGGACCGCCCCTCGCTGGTGCCGCGTTGATTCGTGCCCTGTCGTCTGGGAGAAATTCTGCATTCAGCAAGCGCCTTAAGTCCGCGCAGGCGGCCCCTGTTCAACAGGAGCCACCTCAGCGCGCGCCCAGTTGGAAGAGTCGATCCGATGGCCCCGAGACAAAAGCAGAAAGGATTCACATACTTTGTTTTCGTGATCGACCCTGCTACCTCACCTAACGACGGTTCATCATGGACGAGCAAGAATGCGTTGAACTGCGTCGCCGGCTCAGCCAGGGATGCAGCCGACAGATTCATCGGACATCCTTCCCTTGCAGTGATCTCAGTCGGCGACGTCGGAAGAGTCGACGTGACTGACGTTCCCACGGAGGGACCTCCGGCTGACGGCACAGGAGAGAGTGCTTAGACGAGTGGAGGCCCGACAGGACAGGGACCTGGCGGCGGCGAACCTCCGATTTTTTCTGCCGCCGTCTTAGCCAGGGGGGGCGGCGACGACGGGGCCGCGCCGCTGGGGCCATCTGGGGCGGGAACCAAAGCTTTCTAGCTCACGGGCACAGGGGGGGACCCTGCATCTGTTGCTCGCGGCCCTTGGAATATCCTGCAATCGAGGCGCGCCAGGAATGCAGCAGATGCAGAGAACGTGGATGCTGCTCACTCCATCGCATGGGCTGCTACCGTCAGCGAGATCTCGAAGTTGTGCGCTGGATCGACGAACCCAGACACTCCTGATCCCAACGCTCTTCCATTCTCTCAGATATGCCAGGCCATCACTGCGATTGCTGAGACGAGCGCTCATACTTGGATACCGTTCACGGGGGGCGATCTTTTGGCATGGTTATCAGACAGGCAGAGATCCAGATCAGTTCACGCGACCAACGCATGAGACAGCGCACGACGCAGTTTCGGGATAAAGACGCAGGCATTGGAACGTCACTTCGCTGACTGCTGAGGATTCGACTACGCCATTCTGCAAGACCAAAGTCAGGTCAAATATCATACCCAAAGTGAGAAATCGTTCGAGGGAGATGGCGCACGGAAGCGCGCGAGTGACCACCAATGCCGCGCGGGTCTTTCCAGAAGGAAGCAATTGCAAAATGCGGGTTGGGTCAGTGCACCAACGTTTCCAAACTTCCATGAGCTGGAAGACCACCGCGTCGCTCACGATTTCTGGGACCTGAACGACGTGTCTGATAGCAACGCGGGTTTGCTTGCAGGCGCGCGGAAGACCGACGGAATTTCATTCGCCAAAAAAGGCGGTGCATGCACTGAAAGGTGCGAGACTTTTCGTTGATGAGGCTGTTGTCCGAATACCAATGCACATCGTGCATGTATTCCACGTTGGGGGTGACGATGTATGTTGGACGTCGACTGACGGCGACATTGATCCCAGAACGTTGTGCAATGACAGATCCACGCTGGTCCGCGCTGAAATGCACGAACGGACCGAACAATACCGGGCTGCTAACATATTCCCAAATATCGCAGTCTTGGATGGTGCGGTATGATATAGGAAACTAAAGCACCCACCCACCGACAATTATCATTTCTCATGCGAATGACGATTCTTACGTCCACGAGAAGGGCGATCAAATGAAGGCCTCCGGCATGTTCGCAGAATACATGTTAAAGGCAAGTGGGCTCGCAGCGTTCTCCCGCGCGCAGCCCTGCGGTGGCTCGGCCGCCAGGGGCGGCCCTCCACGGGCAGGGGTGCGAGATGACATTTGGCACCAATCGCAGCCATGCTGGGTAAATTGGATTGTAAAGCCAGGGAACAGACCTTCCTCCACCTTTGATGCCAAGCACTTCAAGGAACCACGGACGAAGGGAGAGCTTCCCCGTGTCCCCAGGAGCGGTTTTGCCAAATGTTTCACGCAATGTTAGAACTTATGTTGAGGAAGATGAACCGTGGATCCTGAAGCGAACGGAGCACCTTTATTTTCTGCCGCGCGCTGGTGCAGCATTCATTGGAGGCATGCCCCCCGATGGTGCGGAGCTTGGCCCATGGCCGAATGATGCGATCATGCGAGACGCGTTGGTTACATGTGAGTGGGGCATCGCAGGTTGCTGCTACCCGGTCCAACTCACAACTCAGTTGTGGCGCAGGTAGCATATCAAAGCACCATCCCAGAGTTGCGAGATGTCACTGAAAAGGCTGGTGACAGCGCAATGAGTCGTTGGTGCCCCCACTGCTAGGAGTGATTTCAGCGTGAAGTTTTGTTTATATACGTATATGAACATGATTTGTTCCGTCTCATTGCTCACGTCCATCGATCATGCGGTTGACCATCTCTGTGAATACCGTGTGGACAACAGGCTTCGACTCTCCTCCGTTCTCCTGCGCCGTCCTCATCGTGTTCATCATTGTTTCCCCCCTCTTGCCGTCATTATCATTCTCTTCGTTTCCCTCTAGCCGTCCTCCTCCTCCTCTGTCAGGGCCCGCGGGCGTCTCCAAGAGGGTGCCAGGATAGCCTCAAGAGGGCTCCAGGAGAGCCCAGGAGTGTTCAAAAAGGTTGCAAGCAGGCCCTAGGGGCCCCAAGAAAAACCCAGCGGGGGCCCAAGACAGCCCGCGCACCTGGCTCCTCACACATTTTCCGGCTCATTACGGCCGTGGCGAGGGGTGCCCAGCCTTTCCTCCGCACCGCCTTGCTTAATCTCCGAAGCTTCGCGCATGCCCACCAATGAAAAGGAGGGGGGCCGCGGCGGAGTCGGCGGAGGCTGCGGAGGCCGCGGAGTATCAGGGGCCCGAAGCGGCGGAAGCCTCTGAAGGTGCGGAAATGGCACAAGCCTTCATCCGTGTCTCTGGATTAAAACCGAGTTGGCAGGTGGTGGCCCCCGAAAGTGCTGACGGCAGCCGCATCAGTCAGCTAAGCGAGATCCCGGAACAGCAGGGGCTCGCCTGCCACGCCGTGCCACCCCCACCCCCCCCTCAAAACAATCAGACCGTCAGCAGTCTTCCGGGGGCGCCGCAGACCCAGCAGGGGGACCACGGACCAACCGTCCAGGCGCAGGACAGCGAAGCCATTCACTGGCTCGTCGGGAGAAACCCCTTCGCGCCTATTCGCCCCCCTTCCCCTGCCAGTGAACCCACTAATGGGCGGCGAACCCCAGGCGCTCTCTCCTGACGTCCAGGACACGACTGACAAGAATCTCGTGCTCTGGCAACGGAAACTGCGTCGCCGGACGCGCGCGCGCCTGGCGCAACCAGCGGCGCCTCCGAGACCGGCGAGAGTCCTGCGTTGACCGAAGGGGGCGCGCTCGGGAGCGACGGCGGGCACAGGCCCGAAGGCGAACGCCAGCGAAAGGGGCCTCTCCCCACGCGCCACAGGGCAGCGTCCGCCCTGGCTGCCGGAGACGATCCGACCCCCGCCTGGCGGCCAACCATGCGGCCCGCCTCTCCCCGCATAACCCCGCCAGGCGTGCAGGCGGAACTGTCGCGGGCAGATCGCGAGCTCTCCGGCCAGGACAGCGAGGCCGGTGCGCTGGAGACCTGCGGCCAGGATGCACGGCAGCACCAATGGCCTGACCCGCGCCAATGGCCAGAGCCCACGGACCCCGACACGGGACAGCAGCTGTTCAAGACAGAAATCAACAACATCCAGTGGGACCTACCGGGGGAGACACCCGGCGAGGCGATAAGGCGGCCCCAAGTCACACTGGGAACAATGTTCACAGGCACCGTTCGCCAAGCGGCAGTCCGTGCCTGGCAGCAAAGGCGCGCTCGACCCGCTTCGGCACGACCCGCAGACCTGCCGCCTCTTCCTGGAATCCTTCCACAGCCACAAGTGCGACGTACGGGTCGTCAGCGACGTGCTGGGCCTCGACGTCGACTGGACTCGGCTGCGGCATCTGGCATCTGCACCCGGGTCGAAGCGGCAGAGCGAGCAGGGATCACCACGCGGCAAAGGGCCACCCGGACACCCAGGCACCCAGGAAGGGCCAAAAACAGTGGCGGGCCGTCTCCCCGCAGTAGCCGTTGCTGCCCCACCTCGTGGCATCGCACGCGCAGGGGTCAGGCGAGAGGAGGATGGTCATTGGCAGCAGGCCCGCTGCTGCCCAGCAAAACGCGGCCTGCGAAAGGGATGCATCCGAACCCGGCGGCCCTGGGCGACGCGGGGGCCGCCGTACCTCGGGCCCTGGGCACCCCTCGGGGGGTCAAGGCACCCCCGCCTCCCAGTTCTGGCTGCCAAGAGCCTTTCTTCGCCCCCCCCCCGCGCGCGCTTCGTCTTGGCCACAACCGGACGCAGCGGCCCTGGACGCTCGCGGGGGCCTGCCTGTGCCACGGGCCGGGGCCTCCCACCGGGGCGGAAGGCACTCTCGCATCCCAGTTCTGGCAGCCAAGGGCCACCCTTCGCCCCCCCTCGTGCACGCTTCGTCTTCACGGCGCTCTCTGTCATCAATGGCAGCGCTGAGAGCAGAGGCGGAGGCCGTATCCAATCACAGATGGGGCTCTCGCAGACACACTTTCCAACGAATCGTGTTCTGCGGCGGTTAGCTGCACCCCCCGTGTCAACGAAAGGTCGGTGTATCACAGATGGGGCTCTCGCAGATTCAATTTCCATCAAATCGTGTCATCTGCGGCGGTTAGCTGCACCCCCCGTGTCAACGAATGGCCGATGTATCATGTATCATAGATGGGGCTCTCGCTGACGCACTTTCCATCGAATCGTGTTACGCGGCGGTTAGCTGCGCCCCCCGTCATGCCGTGGATCAGCTTCCCCACCACTCTCAGCGGCAAACGCGCTCACTGTCATCAGTTGCAGCGCTGAGAGCAGAGGCGGAGGCACTTTCCAATCATGGATGGTGCTCTCGCAGAAACACTTTCCATCACATCGTGTTCTGCGGCGGTTAGCTGCGCCCCCCGTGTCAACGAAAGGTCGATGTATCATAGACGGGGCTCTCGCAGACGCACTTGCGGCGGACCGGATGGGAACGGAAGGGGCATGGGGACGGATGTTCAGGTTCGGGAGTGTCCTGTCTCGGCTCTCCCCTTCCCCACTCCCGACCCCGTCTCGTTCCGTGTCCCGCCCGCGCCCCCCCCCCGCCTCGGGGCCGCTCAGGACTCCTCGCCACCAGCAGCGAGGACCATCCAACTCCCTGAGTCTGACAATGGCGGCCCAGGGGGGCGCCGAGAGGCATCAGATGAGGCGAGCCCCAGGGAGCGCCAGGAGGAGGCGCAACAGCTTGCAGCTGCGGAGGACTTCGCCCCCCCCCCCCCCCCGAGAGCGCGCGCCTGCATCTCCTCAGACAGTGGCGAGCCACGCCCCCGAGGTGCAATCTGGCGACGGAGACGGAGGCAATCGCCAACAATAGTGATTCTTGCGGCGGTTAGCTGCACCCCCAATGCGAATGGAAGAGTGAATTCAGCGGCGGTTAGCTGCACCCCCCCATGACCATGAGATAGAGTATTCTGCGGCGGTTAGCTGCGCCCCTCTTCTCAGCACAACTCAGGATCAGCGTGTGCGAACACCTAGTGTGGGCACTCCGAGGGGCCTCGAGGCCTACGGGGGCGCCCACCTCAGGAACACATTGGATCAGGGCCGCATCAGCTCAGGGGAAACCCAGGAGTTGACCTTGGCCCCTAGCACTCGGATTCGGGGCCTGGCCGAGAGGCGTGGCGGTGCTTCTCCTCGTCTCTCCCCTCTCGGGCCGGGCGGGTGCCCCCCGTCCTCGGCCTCGGGGCCTGCCAGACGTGCTATCCGACGTCGGGGTGGTTGCCCCCCCTTCCCAGGGCCGCCCGTGTTCTGCGCTTCGTGGTCTGGCTCCCACTCTCTGCGGAGTGTGCTTCGGCCCTGGAGGACCTCGTGGTGTGTGTTGGGTCTCGGGTCTGGGGGGCAGTGCCTATCGGCGGACTGGGCCTGGCTTGCCTCCTGGCCCACGTGTCCTCCACAGTGCAGCTCCCCCAGGCGCCTCGCCCTTTGACACCGCAGGAGGCAGCGCTACCACCAGTGCCGCCCTTCCCCTCACTCCTCCGCTGGCGGTGCATCCCCGCCTGCGGGCCCCCCCCCTCTCTGAGGCCTGGCGCCGTGCCGGCGCGAGCTGCGTGGCCCGCAGTCGCTTGTTCCCCCCTTGCCCTGCGGGGTGGTCACTCGGGTGTTGGGTCGCCACGGGGTGGTTCAGCCTTCCGCAGCAAGACAGCACCCAGGCCCCCACCAGCTGCCGGCTAGTGCGCCGCACCAGTTCCGCGACAGTTGCTTGGCTTGCAGACGTCGGCGCGGGCGTTCGGAGTCTGGCGCCCCACAGGCGACTCACTCCACCGGCCTCTCACTTGCCCCCACGGCAGCAGGACCCCCCCTGGCAGGCTGCGCAGGCGCTTCACCACTAGATGGCGGCACCCCCCACGCCTGCGGATCTCTTCGCTTCAGGGATCGGCATCGCAGTTGCGCGTTGGGCACAGCCGCATGGCTCCTCCTGGCACAGGGAGGCGGATTACTGAGGTCTGGGCGCCGTGTGGTTCAGCCTGCTACGCCTGTACAGCCCTCGGTTTTCCTTCGGATTCTGAATGTAGAGCATCTTGTTCAGTGCATGTGCAACTGCACGCTTGTTGTGCAATTCGCTTTGTGCCGCCTGCCCCGGACATTAATTGCCTTTGCCACCAGACCGTTGTCGCGCGGCCGCCGACCAAAAAACAAATGCCCACCAGTTTTCTGACTCGCCGCCTGCGCGCTCGCCCGCGGCCGCTGCTTGAAAAGTATGCCCACCAGCCCAGCCAAAAACAGTCACTGGGCGAGTTGCCCTGATCAGGGATGCGTAGTAGCAGCATGCGGCGCCGCAGTGAAGCGCATCTGTCTTCGCGGCTTCTTAAGAGGAGGATGAGGAGATAATGAAGTAGGAGAGAACAGGGAGGAGGAGGAAGAGAGACGATACAAAGGAGCAGGAAGAGAAGGAGGAAAATGGGGAAGGAGGAAGTGAAACGCGCTAGAGCATTAACAGGTGGGAAGAGGGCGGAGGACCTCGAGGGAGGTAGGAGGAGGCACGAGGAGCCAATGGGAGGCAACCGGCCCACTGGTGATTCGCGTGGATCACCCGCGCGCCGAGTACAGTGGCAAGCGAGGATGTAGGAATATGCCGGAGGAGGAGGGAACAGTAGGCGGATGTAGCAGGAAATAGGAGGAGGCAAGAACAGACAGGAGTATGTAGTTGCAGACACGATGCCCAGGCAAGCTGCGTGATTCAGGGAAGCGCCATAGTATGTCGCGCAACCAAGAGTGGGATAACCATTTCATTTGAAAGGACAGGAAAACGCAGGAGGACACTGAGGATACACAGGTGCGGGGAGGGAAGAGAAGGAGGAGGAGGAAACGGACGAATGGGGAGAGGAGGAGTTGGACGAGGAGCAGAAAGAGGAAAGAGGGGAGGGAGAAGAAAAAGGACACGACGACAGGAATCAATCATCGAGGCCTTTCGCGGGTCTTTCACCCTTGGTGGTTGTGAGAAGCGCCGTGGGGTCATTTTTGGGCCATAGTGGCCATTTTGGAGTTCTTGGGTCCTCCTGGAACCCTCTTGGGGCCCTCTTGGGGGTCTGTTGGGCCCCCCTTGGAGGCGTTTGGGGCCCTCTTGGGGCCATCTTGGAGGCTGTCGGTCAAGGGGGGGGGGGTCCCAAACAAGGCCCCCCGCCGCTCTTGAGCCCCTGAAGTCGCCTCTTGAGGCCCTCTTGGGGCGCTCTTGGGGCGCTCTTGGGCCCCGCTGGGGCCGTCTTGGGCCCCTGGTGGGCCTTTCTAAGACCCTCTTGGGCCAGCTTGGAGCCACAAGCGAAAAGGCGGAAAGGCATGACACATGGAAGCACACAATGGTTTTGAAGGATTCGGGCCTTTTGGAGGCCTCGTTGGAGAGGTCGAAGAGCATTTGGGGCCGTCCTGAGGCGGTCTTGATGACTCTTGGAGGCATGTTGGAAGCTATATTAAACCACTCGCCTTGGGATATCTGCAGCGATCTTGGAGGACTTTCTTAGTTCCCTGAGGCCCTATTGGAGCTATCTCGGGCCGCATTGGGCTCTCCAGCGACGCGCGGAGGGGGAACCACTTTAAACGGAGAAGGTTAAAGGCGAGGTATATATCGAGCATGCACCGCTGCCGTGCCTGGCTCAAGCCGGGCCCGGCCTAATATGTGACTGCGCCTCACCGAGGCGCACGACTTGTATCTGAGATCGGAAAATACCTTTTCCATTCAAGATGCCCCTTCTATCCTTTACTCCAGATCCCATGCTTCGTCTCGCTCTCTTGCTCATGCGATATGAGCCAAAGCCTGGGATATGGTTGCGCCTAAAGCGTAACACATACCTAAGCGTACCAGTGCGTTTTCGACTTGGTAGCGGAGCTGGCTACACTCTCGTGTGGCTGGCTCTCGCTCTGATTCCAGTAATCCACGGCACAACTTGGTGGACTACTACTACGGTGGAATACCATGTTGCGCCGGCTCTGCGAGGAGCGGAGCCAGTCCGCGATCGAGCTAGCGGGGCGACCCGCGAGCTCGAGACGCTCTCTCCTACTTCACTGCGCTACTTCACTCCCGATTTCCACCAGATGCCAATCGGCAACTCGATCGAGAACGTGGTCACCCTGCGGGGCTACCCGCAGCGGGGCCACCTGCATCCCGTGCCGGTCAGGCGCCTCACGGCTACTACGCCAGAGCCTGACAAACCACAGCCTAAACCAATCACCGAAGCCGAAATGCACATGCACTGGATTAAGATAACTATCTTCGGCATTCTATGGGTGATAATGGGATGTGCTGTGGGATACATGCGGCAGGGGATGGACGACACGCGTACTACCGGCCCTTCGTGGGACCCAGCCGGTACTACGCCTTTTCGCGAATACGTTCGCGAAGTACATGCATGGATAAACGTAACGAGCGGCAATATGACGCCACCTCAGCAAGCTGCAGCACTACAACGAGGCCTTCAAGGTCTTGCTCGTCGTATCGCCATGCAGGTCCCCTCCCAGATCATCAACTATGGTGTAACTGTCAACGGACAGCCAACGGATGCAGTTACTTATATACTGTACCTATTGAGCACCAAATTTGAAAATCTGGAAGATGAGCGCCAGCTCAACTCTGGCACTGCCCTTATCGACTTTCGCGTCGAAAGGGGCGAGCGAATCGACTCAGTGTTAGCTCGATTCGAGATGGCCCGTGACGAGGCTAACTCTGTTGGCTTTGTCATCCCCAACTTTCAGATCCTAACGCTGATCCTTTTCAGAGCGTTAGGCGTTGGCGCGTCACGAGCCCAACACCTGCTGGAGCCCTTTAATCATCAGATGCCCAGAACACAAGCAGACTATGACAGGCTGCTGACCAGGATGAGGAACTACGGACATGTTGCCGAGCGCTCTCCTGGCAACATTGCGGGTATCTTCACAGGGCACCACTCACATGCAGGTGTCTACGCCACGACTGCGGGGTCACCCGCTGGTCCTGGCGAGCCAAGTCCCTGGGCTGACCCAGCCGATATGCCCAACGAGGCCACTGCCTTCTTAGGGCAGACCGGCCAGGCATCGGCAGAGGCAGCTGAGGCGAACGCCTGGTCGAACTACTCGCCAGGCGCCGCCTACACTGCAAGCCCGCCCTCGGGCACAACCCTCTGGGGCCAAGCGGAGTCATCCGCTCAAGGGTCTCAGCCACCCTCACCGTTTGAATCTGGCACTGACACAGATACCTCATCTGACGATGAGCACAATGGCATAGTCTCTGCTGGTAATGACTATCCAGCGGATGACACTCACCTTTCTGAACAACAAAGAGCGGAAGCCGCTTTTATGGCTTATCGCAAATCAAAACGCCGTTGGAGGCGCTTTATGAAGAAACCAGTCAGAAAAGTGAGACGTGCAGTACGCCGACATTTCAAACGATATGGAAAGGGTCGTGGCAAAGGGGGTCGCAGACGCCGTATGCATGGTAGGGGTATTACTGCTTTCCTCACGTCCTTAACTGATATAGTGTTTGAAGAAGTTCTTATCGGAGGCAAAGGTCGGGGTCACAGGCGGACCTCTGGTAAGGGAAAAGGGCGGAGGGGCAACCCTAGGGACGCTTCTGGCAATACTATGAAGTGTCATACATGCGGTAGCACAGAGCATTTGCGCGATCAATGCCCGAAAGGGAAAGGAAAGGGATCCGTACATTTGGCTCAAAACTCTTTTATGGATGACATAGACTACATTGACTACGAGTTTTACGTCAATCCAGAAGCGGCTCCCGCCGCGGGCTCCTCCACGTACTACGTGATGGCCCGCTACGCTGAAGTGACCGTAGCCCTGGAAGAGTACGCGGTGACCCTCTTCGACGAGTTCCACGGCTGGGACGAAGTCGACGAGGTCGCGTTCAATGCCTGGTTCGGTCTTCCAGCGGGGCCACCCGCCGACGACGAGATCTCCGAAGCTGAGACCGTCCCGGCGACCGAGGAGGAGCTCGCCGCCGCGCTGGCACCGCAGGTGATTGGCATGCCGTTGCTGCCAGATCTTCCGCGAGCTGGCTCGGAAGCGGGAGACGCTGATGACGAAATGCGGGGCCATCCCGCTTATTCTGACTCTGAAGAGGCCGAAGAGGACTATAAGGACATGCTCCAAGAGCAGGTCGCAGAAGCAATCCAGCTCCTGAGTGCGCCAGCACATCAGCAGATAACCATGAACGACCTGCTGTCGCGCCCAGGGGCCGCAAGGCTGCGTCCATACCTGGATTCGGACATGTCGGCACCTCAGATGCTGACAGCACTCCAGGCTCTAGCGGGGTCACCCGCCGAAGTGACGCCAGCCGCAGCAGCGGGGCCACCCGCTTGGTCTATGGATGTATTCATGCAGGGCTGCGACCAGATGGACCTCAACGACCTCACGATGGAGCAGCTAAACGACATCGGGTACTTCCGAAGCCCGTATCAGCACGTATTCATGGTCCAGGACAGCTCAGAGGACTCGGAGGACATGCGCCATGCCAAGAGGGACAGACGACCATCGCCTCCCCGAGACTCAGAGCATGAAGATGAAAGGCCCATGGAACGTGGCAGTGCGTCAGCGGGGCCAGCCCGCAGGAGGAGCCGTTCAGCTCCACGACGCCCTACACATGATGCATCGGGCTACCCGTACAGTACGGAGCACTCCGTAGGTGTATCCGCTCAGTACGTGCCGGAGTGGTACATCAATTGGTACCCCGGCTACTCGATGGACGTGATCCGCCACTGGTATTCTAAGGAGTACTGCACCAAAAGGGACGAATCTGGCATGATAATACGTACCAAGGGTGGCAAGACTAAAACGCCAGAGGCTTGGGACAAAAGGGCTAAGAAACAGGAGATCATCAACGATCGCAAGACATACAGGAAACAAGTATGTCAATGCGAGCCCTTCAAAGGTCACATGCGCAGCTGTCCAATGGACCGCCCCTCCAGGAGCCCTCATCACGGTGAGACCCCGTGGAATTGGTCTCATGGAGATGACGCTGGCAACGTCCATGATCCTAACAAGGAGGTCCCTGGAGGAGGAAAGCGCATCACTGAAGCCGATCGCGTCCCTATGACCGAGGAGGTTGCCAACGCCGTCAGGGAAAATTGGAAACAGCTTCCCAATGACCATCGCCTCAAGGAATGGAACCGCCGATTCCATAAAGAGGCGGGGTCACCCGCAGAATCCAGCGGAGAAGCGGGGTCACCCGCAGACGCGGCGCCAATCGCTGGGTCCGCGGACGAAGATTGGATAGCTGTTGCATCTGCTGCCGGATCCGCCGCCGGTACTGACCAAACCGAACTGAATGAAGAATGGGCGGCGGAAGACGGCTCAGAGAATCCATTCCCCGATGGGTGCGCCTGCTGGTACTACAGCTCCTCGGCGCAGAAGTGGTTTTGCATAAGGGTTATTCACCGCCACGAAAATGGCAAGTACAAGCTGGCCATAAAAGGCACTGCCGACATCGACCAGATGAGGCAGATCATCCATGATCATAGCCAGCCAGAAGGCCCTCCTAAGGACCCTCCTGGTCCACAACCAGGTAAGGGCAGCAGACCACCTCCAAGACCTGAAGCCGACTCCTCGTCTTCACCGACTCCTGCGAAGAGGCACCCGTCCAAGAGCCCCGAAGGCACACAGGGGCGTGCGAAGGCCAGAGGGATCGCCAAGAAGGACGACCCTGAGCAGGGAGAGCCTACCGGCCCGTCCGTGACGGAGAGGAGGAAGGCTTTTGCTGGACCATCGACCCCGATGCCACCGGCTGCCCAAGGCGATGTCAAGGACGAAGTTCGCGACCAGCCTAAGGCAGCCTTCCGAGGTGACTGGGCTCCAACTCTGCATCAGCCGCGCCTTGCACCACGACCAGGTTCGGCACGAATGAAAGCGCAGCCGAAGCCCGAAGCTGGGATGAGGTCGGTGCGGGCAGAAGCAGCCGCCAAAGCTAAGGAGGACAAGGGCTCTGCGGGGCCACCCGCTAAAGCGGCGCCAGCTGCAGCAGCGGGGACACCCGCAGAAGGCACTCTCTCAAGAGAAGAACGCTTCAGAGCCCTCAAAGAATTTGGCGACCGACAGAAACTAGCCGACGATGCAGTGGCTGACCAAGGTCACCCGCACCCTGGCGCGGAGTCATCCGCTGGAGCTGCCTCGTTAGCCGCAGGCTCTGCGGGGCCACCCGTTAAAGCGGCGCCAGCTGCATTGGCGGGGCCACCCGTTAAAGCGCCGCCAGCTGCATTAGCGGGGCCACCCGCACGCCGGCAGCCAGTGATGTCTGTTCTCAGGAACATCCCTCTGGGAGCCATTGAATATTGGCAAGGCATTGAAGGCAAAGGCCCGAAGCGCACCATAAACCACGAGTCACTCGAGACGATACAGATCGATACGAGGTCATTAATTGCCCTGATCGTCGTAACTTCGAGTGCCGCAACGATTGGGAACGTGAACAACAAGCCGTTGGAAATATGTTGCGAGACAGGCCGCCATTGCGCGTCGCGCAGCACAGGGCAGAGCTCATGAAGGTCATGGAGAAGTTTAATACAGATCCTACTCTGCCGCGCGACTGGCAAATGACCAAGGTGTCAATATGGTTCTCTACAGCCCTACGCCATAGTCCGTATTGGAAGGATGGATTCAGCCGACACTTCGAAAAGATCAACACTTTCGATCCATACGATGGCTGGGTTGTTATTGACGATTTGTTGACAAACTGGACTGAAAACGATCAGTGGAAAGGCTACCGTGACATGCATGATGTGCTGATCAAGGGCAACCCTCACTGTTCATACGTGTACTGGGTGTTGCTAAACTGCTGCGAGATGATCGACGGTCATGGTATGCAGAAGGGCAGGCTCCAGATGAAGTGCGTCGAGGACAGCATGAAGCTACCTCCCAGATTCCGATCAACGGTACGCAGGCCACAATACTTCATCAGAGCCACGAACGGCCATAGCAGCCCAGGCATCCACTGCCCCGAGTCGCTCGATAAGCCGATCACAACATGGATGAAGTGAAGGAACCAGACGACCCAGTATACTTCATCCACGGGACACAGTGGGAACATGTCAAGGGCATCCTTGATAATGGCCTTTCGTGCCTCGCACAGGACAACCCTAAGGGGAAGGGGGGGCGCCAGTTCGTGCACGGCTGCCCCTACCTCCCGGGTGACCCGAGGATTCAATCGGGCATCCGTCCTGACTCAGAGGTGCTTATCTTCTGTAGCATCAGCAAGATGTTGTCCAGCGGCTTTTCCTTATGGAGGTCAGCGAATGACATCGTCATGACACGGGGCCACGACGGCCGCATACCGCCCGATCATATCCTCCAGATTGTGAGCATTGCAAAATATCGGGTCGGTGAAGCCTGGAGCAATCCGCTGGCGTATGACAAATCGCGGAAGCGGGGCCAACCCGCAGACAGGATTCGCACCGATGATTACCTGCCACTTAAACTATGTGACAAAACTCTGGGTGTAATGGAAGATCACACCATGTACCTAAAGGGCTGGTCTAAGACGGACGGTCGCCCATTCAACTTGATCATGACCGAGCAAGATGTTGCTCCACGACCGTACGACACACAGACAGTCCTCATGATAAATGCCCAGGAAGACGAGGTCATGCCTGAGGCGGGGCCACCCGCAGGTGCGGGGACACCCGCGGTAGACACCTCGGATGGTTCATGGCAACAAGTGGTCACACCAGTAGCAACGGTAGCATCTCCTTGGAGGCCGGATCAGCAGGCATGGGTCCAGGCCCTCAACAGCTACCTGACACCAGCCGACGTTTCTGGACTGACCGATCAGCTATATCGTGCTGACCCGTGGGCAGTGCATACAGGTATCCAAGACGCACAGCAGAGGAACCTGCGCACTCCTGCGGGGCCACCAGGCGTCCTAGGACCACAGCCACAACGCCCTCCGCAGCAGGCTGGAGGTGCGAGGTTTGTCCCTATGGGCGGCTCAGATGGTGGCTCGCCGTTCCGGACTCCGCCGTCTGAAACGAGCGAGAACAGCTTGTGGCAAAGACTCCAGGCGATTCGCGGGAATCCGGCACTCGCAGCAGCACTCCAAGCAACCACTCCCTTTGGCACTCCGAGGGGTAGTGAAGGAGGAGTGGCTGCGGGGTCACCCGCCGAGCGAACGCCTGCGGAGCCACCCGCTCAAGCGGGGCCACCCGCTGACGGACAGCAAGGTTCAGACTACGAACGTCGGGCAGCCAACTTAAGAGCACAGGCTACTTTTCTGCAGCAACAAGCTGATAGAGTGCCCAGCCTGTTGCGGAACCGCAACATAGATGTTACGAATCATGGCGACTTTCGACCTCTTTGGAGTTGGACTTCTGAAGATGCTCCAAATGCTGATCCCACGAATCCATATCGACAGGTGTTTATTCCAGGAATAGCATCACACCCGATATATGGATGGGACAATCACGGTCCAGCAGAGGCGCAGGCCATGGATGCGCCGATGTACCCGGAGTACTACGCGCAGATGAATAACACTCCTATGATTGCGGGGCCACCTGCGAGCGAATACACTCGGAACCTAGCTAATGAGATGTTTCGTTTGCAGTTTACACGAGCGGTCGATGCGCAGTCTATGCCGCACTACGCCTACATGCCCACGCCGACGGACCCCGAGACCATAGTTCAGCCAGCTGGTCTCGCGGGGCCAGCCGCTATGGGCAGCATGCCAGACTACATCCGCGACGTGCACAACACGCAGCAAGCGATACTGGCATCCAGGCAGCAGGCTCGGGACAACACCAGGCTGCGCCAACAACGCGCGATCCAGAGAAGGATTGAGCGCGAGGCCCAAGCGGGGACACCCGCAGAAGCGGGGCCACCCGCTGAACGGCCAGACAGACGGCCACCACCGACGCCATATCGGGAGGGCGAAACCACTTTCGAGCGCCAAGCTCGGACTCGCCCTGACGTGCCTGCTCCAGTCATTTCAGACTACAACTTCACTCAGTGCCCAATCTGCATGGACAACTACGAGATGGGCACTACAGTGTGGAGACTGGCGTGCGGGCACTTCTTTCACGACATATGCTGGGACCGTGTTGCACAACAGCACGTCCGCAATCAGCGGCCAGGTGCGTCAAATGAGGCCCCCTGTGCCGTATGTCGGGGACCGGGCATAGTGATAGCACACTTCCCATATGCTGGACAGCGCGACGCTGAGTCGGACCAAGCGCGCCAGCAGGAAAGGCATGTTGCAGATGCCCGAGAAATGCGTCGGTTACGAGAAGCAGTGGAGGCACTGGAGGCTCGAGTCGCTCTATCAGCGGAGCCATCCGCACGTGCCCCAGCTGCACAGGCATACCCCTGGCCAGCGCCAGAACAAGGCATTCAGATGCCGATCCTGTCCACGCTCCGAGCGCAGGAGCCCCCAGCTGCGGGGCCACCCGCTGAAGCAGCTCCCGCCGCCCAAGCGGGGCCACCCGCAAACGGACCTCCAAACCCAGGTTTCCTGAGGACCATGGAGGCCAACATCAGGCGGAGTGGCAGGAGCGGAGGCGGGATCCGAAGGCCAACTGGATCAACCAGGACCTCTCGAGTGGCAAGCCCGGTCAGCGCCAGAAGCCGGGCAAGCGCTGAGAGCGCAGAGGCAGCCCAGTTTCATACCACGTTCATGATTGACAGAGGGGCTGACCTACGCGCGTGACGGTACAGACACGCTGCCACCAGGAGGCGAATGGATGTCCACGCTCTCTGCAAATTATTGGGTCCTCCAGCAGGAACCAATTACTGTGGAGGAGCGTCGCCAGTACGATCAGATGTGGTGCACCGAGCTGGCCATGAGCCAATGGGTTCTTGAACAGCGCCTGTTGAGGGGTACACTCGGATCACAGATCACGTACCACACCAACGACCACACTGGCGTACAGGTCGCTCTTGCAGCGCGCAATGGGACATTCTTTCCTGATGAAGATGGTGTGCCCTGTATCTCGTTCATGCTGGACATTGGTTCTAATGTGAACATCATTGGATCCAACACGGCGCGGACCTTCCAGGAGATAATGGCCAGGTACAACTACCGACCTGCCATCTGCACCCTGAGCAAGACCCTCTACATTAATGGTGTTGGGGAGGGCGCTGCGATATGTCGGAAGATGGGCAACTTCAAGATCGGGGTACAGTATGCCAACGAGGCGAGCCCCCGTATCGAGGAGTATGCCTCCAACATCGCAGAAGGTTCGGGTGCCAATCTCCCGGCCATCTGGGGCCTAGGAGCCATGGAGGCACGTGACACGATCATCGTGCTGAAGCCTGGCTACCAGAAGGTCATCTTCCCCAGCGGTGACTACACCCTGAAGCTGGGAAGAGGCGCCAAGGTCCTGAAGGCGAAAAAGACTCCCTCGGGCCATCTCGCGATTCCCTGCGGGCTGTATGAAGGGGCCAAGAGCCACACGGTCACGAACACCTTCACAATCCGCAGCAGTCGAGATGGCTACACCGAGACGGAGAATGAAGAAGACCCCGTCAGTGCGGGGCCACCCGCTGAAACAACAGCGGGGCCACCCGCGACAGGACAGTCTGCGACCTTCACGACCGATACGTACATCGTCGAGCCGTACATCGACAAGCAGCTCCTGGAGGACACGACCCGTTTGATCGTGAACAGGACGCTGAACAACTGGTGGGAGTGCCGACAGGGTCCCGAAGGGACTGGGCCACACATGAAGGCTGCCCTGAAGTCCAAGATTTCTGGGCAGTCCAGGAGGCGGTGAGCAAATGGACGCCTGAGGATCCAGCGGGGCCACCCGCGTCGCCGCCACCACCACCAAGCCACATGGGCGGAGGTTCGTCGGACTCTGCGGGGCCAACCCGCGTGGAGATCGTGGGTCACGCTACGGATCGGGCGGAATACTTTGACACTTCTGAAAACAATCCGCCGATTCTGTCTGCGAGCGTGGCCACAACAGCTGCGGGGTCACCCGCCGAGCGAACGCCTGCGGAGTCATCCGCTAACAGCATGCCTCCGAGCCAAGCGGCAACTTGGTCTCACGACCGCCGCTGACGGGGGCAGGCGGGCGCGCCGGCGGCGCTCGCTTGCGATGAGAAGCCGAATACCGGCCTCCTCGCTACATACGTTGGCCGCGCTGAGGCCCGAGAGGAAAAATATCATTCAAAATGTCTTGTCATCGAGGATATTCGCACAGCTTGCGCTGAACTCCGAACCCGTGGCTATATATGTGATCGGATTACCCATAATGAGGTAATGACTTCAACTGGAACACAGTATTTGGGAAATTTGTTGGCAGGAGACTACAATATGTTGTGGGTGGCCACACCCTCTGATTGGTACGTTCGTACTCCAGGAAAGAGGGCGGGACCACACTATCAACGTATACAAAATCTCCTGATCAAAGCGCGTGCTCTGAGAATGCAGATTGTTCTCCTGGGGCCACCCGGGTATTTCTGGAAACAGGGTCCGATCAAAGATGTTATCGAAGATTTGAAGCTAAGCATTATACGAATGAGACTCTGTCATTTCGGTATCAAGTTTGACCGATCCAGTAAATATCCCAGTGGTTCTTATATACAAGTTGCTACATCTTGTCCTCATATACGATAAACTTATGGAAATGTACTTGTGGATCACACAAGGAGCATGATTTGGATTGGTATGGCCAAGATCAGCAACGTGCCGAGTTTCGGTATAAAACTTTGGCTATTATTATTTCACGCTTCCTTGATCAACTCGATAAAGCCAACATGATCAGGAATGAGCGGAGTGCGGTACACCTCAGTGTGTGTACACGCGTTGACAAAAAGGTCAGACACTACGTCCAATGTCCACAAAAGGGCCCTCAATGGGACCATGTGGTTCGTAGAGTCACGACCGACCTGGACACGAACAAGATCGTTCAAGATATCAGAATCCAGGATCAGCCAACTGGGTACAATTTTGTAGCTCCATTACCTGATGGGGTTACAAACATCAGTACTCGGCTATACTGGGAGCCTCCGGCTCCAGTTCTTCATGGCAATGGTGAGTCGCGAAGGCCACGCCCAAAGCGTGTGACGATCGTCGATGACGATCGATCTCCTCCCCCTTCGATTGAGCGTTGCCAAACGCGACCCACCAACAACTTTCCTGAAATTCCGCCATTTCCTGACTTAACAGCGGATCCCTCCGCAGCGGATCTCTCCGCGGAAACTGCGTTGCCCACTGATGCCAGGATAAAACAGAAAGAAAAGCAGAAAGCTGACAAAGAAGCCGGCATCAAACCGAAGAAAATCCCGAAGGAAGTGGAAGATGGTAACGACGACTGTGGAGAGGACCTCAAAGGGCTTGACTGCTCCACATATTTCAACGACGTTCCTCTTGACGACTCGGACTCGGACAGCGAATCAGAGGACATCTTCATGATGTTACCGGCGGGGCAACCCGCTGACTCACATGCTGATGTCTTCTCGATGGTCCAGTCATTATGCTACGGCAGAAACAATCAAGTGGACATGCTTGAATTATGCGGGGGCAAGGGTGGTATATCCATATTAGCTTTCAAGAGGGGACTCTCGTCAGGCGGGAACCTTGACAAGATATCTATGGTTGACCTTGGAAACTCGGAAGTACAAAGAGCAGTCCTCCACTACCTCAAGACTTGCTTTGTCAAGATCACGATTCTGCAGCCAAGCTGCAGAACTACTGGACTTCCTTCCTACTTCAATGCACAGGTCAATCATGATACGTGGCTTAAACACCACAAAGAGGACCTGCCTCATATCACGTTCTGTGGAACAGTCGCTCTATTACAAGACGACCTAAGACGTTTCTTTCTCAGGGAACAACCAATGGGCACGTGGGTGGATGAGATCCAGCCATGGAAGGAACTGGCACGACGCAAGGTCACTTGCCAAACGATTATTGATCAGTGCACGATTGGTCTCAAAGATTCGTTTGGACAATACATCCGCAAACCAACACAGATGATGGCAAACAAAGAAGAGTTGTTGGCACCCTTCAGAGGCAAGCGTTGTCCAGGTAATCATGTGCACGCCAATGCTTGCAACAAAGAACTAGCAAGGGCGGCACAGTATACCTACAGAATGCAGTCATTGATCGCTGATGCGGTGCAAATCGCCAAAGATCTGTTTGCTTACGGTCGCGATCCATTCGCGAATCGCGAACGCAGTTATGCGTTCGTAACAAACAGTGCTGGCTACGACTTGGACGACCCAACAATCCGGAGACACCCAAACGGAGAAATCTGGCGACCACCACCTGGCGGTCTTGGGTGTCTTGGCTGTGTAGACAACAACTACAAACAATCACCAAGACACAGCAGGGATCCGAAGATGTGTCGATGGTATGATGTTGAACCATACCATTGGGACTGTCCAAGCTGTAAGAAGGAATACCAGAAGAGCAATCCTCACCATACCAAGATATCTGGCCAATGTAGATTCGCTGAAAAATGGAAACTGCCAGATAACTTTGGTCAGCCGCGCCCAGCGGGGCAAGCCGCTTCTGCGGCGCCAGCCGCGGAAGCGGCTCCAGCCGCAGAAGCGGCGCCAGCCGCAAAAGCGGCGCCGGCCGCGAAAGCGCGCATACGCGCGCCTAGGCCGCCACGGCCCGGCGAGGGCGATCCAACCGCAGGCGCCAGCAGCCATGACATCACCAGGGCCGAGGGGGATCATGGTAACACCTCTGGCGCTGGTAGCTCTGACGATCACCGCAGACTGCCACAAGTTGCAGCAAGGCGCGGACGCATGGAGGGAGGAGATCCTCCACCACCGCCGCAGCCTCAAGCAGAGCCGAGGCCAAGGCCAAGGCTCCCTGATTGGACTCGCTTCGACGTTCAGCTCAGCCTTCAGAACCTGCGCAGCTTTGACCCAGCTGTAGTGCAGCGAGAACTCCGCAAACTCCACTTGAGATGGTTTCATGCCAAGGAGCCAAAAATGCGGATGATTCTAACTAAGGTTGGTCTGGGTGAAACCCGTTTGAGTCTGATCAAAGGCATTTGCGACTCGTGTAGAGAATGTCGCGCCTGGGACAAACCAGGCAACACGGTGATGCCTTCTGTGTCACTGCCAGGACGTTTCAACGAGGAAGTCGAATGTGATCTTTTCTTTTACAAACAGGAACATATTGTTTTCACATCATCGACCGTTGTATTCGCTGGGCAGCTGGCACAGAGATTCCTGATAAGACTATGCATACTGTTCTCGATGCCTATCACACAACTTGGATGCAACATGGCCCTGCTAAGATCTTATACTCCGATGGGGAAGGAGCACTGAATAACGATACAGCAAAGGCCATCCTTAAGGCTAAGGGAACAGAGCTTCGTATCCGAGCGCGTGGCCAACACGCGACGACTATCGAAGCTAGGAACGGCATCCTGCGACACCTCATACACGTGATGGGAGAAGAATTGAATAGATTAAATATTCTTCTGAATTTCACTCGTCTTTTACATGAAGCCTTGTTTGCCAGCAACGCATTTACCTTCTACAATGAAGTGTCTCCGTACAATGCGCTGTATGGCAGACAACCAGCTATGCTTCCCGATTTCCCTGTCTTGGATCATGATCAGTCCGCTGAATCATCAGAACACTCAAGGGAGGAGACAATCAGGAGGGTTAGTCTGGAGGCAATCACGCAGGCCACAGCGGTTGCCAAGACGAACAGGGCTCTCCGTACGAAGACTACTGCTACGGGTGAATTTCACTACAAAGAGGGAGATCTCGTGGACTATCATCGCCCGACCACCACGAAAGACGACTGGGG
>CAUYUJ010009302.1:197096-210054 GCA_963575745.1 Prorocentrum cordatum
TACGCACACACACACACGCACGCACGCACGCACGCACGCACGCACACATACATACACACACACGCACACACACACACACGCACACACACACCGCTAATTCTTTTTAGTTTTTTCGCCGATGGGGGTCTGCTTCGAGGCGGGGCGCGGCTGGCCACGGGGCAGGCGCCGCGCGAATTCGAATTCGAAGTTCGACGTTCGAAGCTCGAACTTCGAATTCCGATCGAAATTCGAAGTTCAAAGTTCGAAATTCGAAGTTCGAACAATTCACCCTCCTCTTCCTCGCCCCTGCCCCCCCCGCCCCCTGCCCGCCCCTCTCATCGTTTTTTCTTCCGGGATCTTTCTCGTTTCCCTGGCGCGCCCCCCCCCCCCTCCTGCAGAACGGGCAGGTTGCCGGCCCTCCGCCCTTCTCGCCCACCTCGCCCCTTCTCCTCCCTCTTCCATTTCGTCCTTTATCGTATTCTTCCTTCTCTTCGTCATAAACTTCCCCCTTCCCCCCCCATCCCCCCCCCCTCTTCTTCCTCTTATTATGCTTATTGTTATTATTCCCCCTCCTCGTGCCTCCATGTTGATCGAGGGCTTGAGCCGCGGCCCACCCTTGGGGGCGCCCTGCCCCCCCCCCCCGCGGCCGACGCGGTGGCCCGCCCCAAGGCCGCCGCCTGCGCTCGACCCGGCGGCGCCCATGGAGGCCCGCGTCGCGCCTGCGGGCGAGGGGGGGCGGGCGCCGCGACGGGCCCCGCGGGGCTACCTGTCCCCGCGGGCCCCGAGGGGCCGCCCGCCTGCGCGGGCGCGGCAGGCGCCCCGTCGGGCGCCGCCCCGCCGCGCGCGCAACGCGCGGTGGTGCAGCTGGCTTGGCGAGTTTGCCGCGGCCGTGCTCGAGTAGTTCGACGACGTCGGGCGCCCCTGGCATAGTCCTCGTAGCCTTGCGCGGCATTCGCTAGCCGAGCGCAGCATGCAATGCTTCGCGCAGCATATGATGCGACGCTAGCGTAGCGTGGCAGTGGACGGGCGCGCCCCGCCCCATAGGCACCGCCACTTCGCGCGGCGCGACGTCCGACGCTGCGGCGACGATCGCTTTGCGCTGCGCGCTCGGCCCCATCGTTGATCGAGGCTCGATCATATTGCTTTGTTCTAGCTCACTTGCCTCTCCTCCGCTTTCTTCTCGCCGCTTACATTGGCTCGAGCGCGCGGTCGCGTCGTCTGGTAGCGGAGTTGCAATCGATTTATAATGGGGCTGGCCGCGCCGATGGCGCGATTCACTGCGTTGATGCGTCCATGCCAATGATCAGAGATGTGTGCGTCCGTGCCAATGTACCCGCATTGGGATGTCTTGTTTTTTTATGCTTATGTTCTGATGCTGTGTGATGCCGTTCCAGACGTCTCTTCTGAATTGGGGCGGCTGGGTCTGAGGGTAGAGATCGCTTGCGCGTTGGAAAAGATTGTGGCTTTCGTGCAATCAGAGGAGACTTTCTGCGTTGATCGCGATGGGGAACATTTTGCGCAGCCGTGGGTGGATGATGGAAGGCCATTATGTGCAGGGCTGCGTCGTTTCCGCGCGGGAATGAGCCGCTGCCCCGGATGCGCTGCGATCGTAGAAACATCCCGAAAAGACTCGCGCATGCCATGAACCACTGTGAGTTGACAAAATGGACCGCAGCCTCAGATGGGGGGGGGCTCTCAATATGGATATTTGACTTGGGGGGGAAAGAGGTCGCTCGATCCCACGGCAATGAAGGAGTGGCACAATATTTCCTGCAGACTGCTGACCCCAGTCGGCGGCCCTGTGGCCGGCACGCGCGGCGGCGGTTCAATGCAAGAGGATGCAGAAGGCAGGCATGACTTGCCTCGCCGGGGCAATGCGCCCCCTTCCCCTTGGGGTGGCCGAGCAAACGGAGAGCAACCCTACGTTCGGATGCGAGCCAGAACCTGGATTCCTGGAGAAGCCCAAGTAGAGGCTCATGTCGTGCAACGCTTGGAGGAGGGGCAAAACCAGGGCGGCCGAGTGGTGGCCCGGCGCGTGGGAACACATTGACCCGGCCGAATTTCAGACGAACTGCCCCCCGCTCTGTGCGTTCGATTGACCGAGCGAGGACGACGATGCGATAGAACCGCAGGACGGATATATTCTAGGAAGAGAACCTTGCCGCGGATGGAGCTGATCTTCCCGCGGCCACGTGGCCGATGGGTGCTCGCGCAGGGAAGATGGGAGGGGCCCAGTCTTTCTGTGATAGCGGTCCATATTTCCGCATCGAGACTCCCGCCCCAAGCATCAAGGCGCCGAAGGATCGGCCGCGCATGACTTCCGAGGGCGCAAACAAGAGGCACGAGGAATGAATGATGCCCGGCCCCAGTCGTCCCAATTTCCACGCTGTCGATCGCCAATGCGCGGGCAAACAAACCTGAGATCACGCGCGAAGAAGACCCAGCAGTTTTTTTTTCGAGGAACCCGCCCAGTGATGATGGACAAGCCGAAGAGACATTACATTTTAACATTGCAGAGACCGGTATGTCTCCTGATGCAACCAAAAGAACAGATGTTGTCGCGAGGGCCAGAGATGCGCCGATTGTTTTTTTCGTTCAAACGCACGCCGAGGGAGGGATTGACTTGGACTTCTTTCTATTTTATTTGAGGGAGGGATTGACTTGTCGATGAACCCACGGGCGGATATCGATGTTGAAACCTTTGGGCATGATGCGGTAATGACAGCGTTTAGATTTGCACAGCAACAAGTAATTATTGACGCAATTTCCAGCGACTGTGTAGACGAAGATGCCATCGACGAGAGGTTTGTCCGACTCCTGTATTTTTCCTGGGGAAAGGATGCAACTCTTGCTCTACTTGAGCACAGACACTCCGTGTAATGAACATAGTCCGGGGGTGCATCAGGGACTCTTATCGCACATGGACAATGCATCGTGCTCCCCACAGAAATACAAGACGCGCCGAATGCCCAGGATGGGGAAGGATATCTAGGTGATCGGGTGAAGCGCTGCCCGCAGCTGACGCGCAAGGATTTGCGCGAACTCGGCGAGAATGCATGGAAAGCAGTCAGGAGTTCTGACTTATTGGAGACGTTCATCGCAGACGTGGCGCCCAGCCTTCAGTCCAAGATGCGCATGGATCCCTGGCCAATGCAGACCGAGATGGCTGATCTCATTGGCAAAAGTATATTGACGGAGCCATTGCAGGATAAATGCGTTGAGACGCGGGGGCGCTTTGTCGCCGCGCACGGCCGCTGTTGATATTCCAACGCAGGGCATTGCGACCGCCGGCGAAACGCGGCAACAGTTCGCGTCTCCTGCCGCGCATTCACCTGGATCAGACAATGCAGTTTTCTCGGAGGGGACTGCTGCCGACGTAGCCAGCAGCGCCCCTGCGCCGAATCCGTTGAAACCCAGGGGGGGTTGAAGAAGAGTGCGTTCGAGGTGCCGACTCAGTCGGTGCTTCTGTTGTTCTTCCTACGCTTCCCGCGGCGCCGGCGAGCAGCGTGCCAGCTGCGGCCTCCGATGGCCGCCCCCTCCGCGATCGCGCGCGCGGGCAGCCTTCGCGGCGCGATGCGCTGCCGGCGCCGCCGCTGAAGCCCGAGCGCGGGGCAGGGGCCGCGATGCTGGGTCGAGGCCAGCTTCAGCGTCGCACAATGAACCAAGGCAGCCGACGCCTTGGGCACGTCGAGGACAGGAAGGACAGGGCGGAGCGCCCGGCATCGAGCGGGCGCGCGAACCAAGGCAGCTATCACAGGGGCCAATATCACGGCCGATGGAACATCATCGACCATTAACATGACCACGAACATGGTGGGAAACGGGCGTATACTGATGCTGAGAGGAGGTGGCAGTCTTGGACTGCAGATGATTATGACGACTACTATGGTCGCTGTTGTACGAGGTGAAGGAAGAATCTGCTGACGACGTCCCAGTCGGGGCTGCGCTACGTGCTCTACAATAGCGGGACAAAGTGCTCGTGCATGAACTTCAGCGTTCACTTCCGATGCCGGGGGGTTAATTTGTGGGATGCGCCGCTCCGTGTCGGCCCTCCCCAAGGGAGATCCCGCGGGATTATCGGCGCCCCTTCCGTTGGTGCCGCCAAGGTTTTTGGAGGTTGGCGCTGGGGGGGGCCACTGTGCCTCGGGGGGTGCCAGGAAACCGCAGCACTCTGCGGGGTGGGTTTGAAGCTTGGGGCATGCGCGACCCGCCGCGGGGGAGTCATTATTATTCTTTCCCCGCTCGCTCACTGCCGCCACCCGCCGCAGCTATCTCGGCTGCATAGGTACCAGCGTGGAGAAGCGTCGCTGGCCGGCGCCGCGGGCCCGTCGGCGCAGGAGTTGTAAGGTCGTGGGCCGTCGTCGGCGTCGTCGTCGCCCCTCCTCTTCTCTTTATGTTGTTCTTCTACATACAGTTACTCATAGCTCAGCGGATCGTAGAAGGCATGTCTGATATACCCATCATGGGCGATGAGACTGGTGCGTTGACATCACCATCATTTCACACTTTTGCCGGACACCGTATTCTTTCGGCGGGTGATTATTCGAGGAAAATGATTTGTTCTCTGGCCCCCCTGGTCCTGACGATACCCCATTCGCAAACGATAGTTGCCAATGCGTAGATGTATTTTACAAAGCGGCATGGCCAAGACAGTGTCGAACGAATCCCAGCATGATGAGTTTACTTCTGAAACAAAAGTATTTCTTCACACAAGAAGTGCCACGTGTAGGGGCTATATTTCCGCAGCCGCCAAAACACCTGTGGTAGTGACCGCCGCAAAATGGCCCAGAAGCCCTGCGTAGCGAAATGCATGTGGCTTGGCATTCACGAGTTCAAGATTCAAGTGAGTTTAGAGGTTAACAACTTTATGACACTTGGGATTGCGACGAGCCCCAGGGAGCAAGACATAAGGGCGTTTCTCTTTGGGTGTACGTGTCGACGACGGGGAGTCGCCGTTGGAAAATTGGAGAAAAACTGCCAGACAGGCGCCAGGCATCCTGATGCGCCCAGCGTGCCAGGGCACGGCGGCGGGGTGATATCCCTGGACAAGCGGCGTGGCCCCATCGGTGTTGTCGTGAGCGGCTCTTCCGGCGTCCCGAGGGTGTCGAAGATCACAGGCGGTCTGGTAGCGGAGTGGAACAACCACCATCCGCACTGCAAGGCATCACGAGCGCCGAACATATCCACCTTTCCCTCGCGGTCTGGATTCAGAGGGCGCGATCCTGTGGATGCGCGGTCGCATCATGAATGCACCCTACGGGGGGCATCCACCAACAAAACGCCTCGTGTCCACAGGGTCGCGGTCCAAGAGCCCGCCCGCGCGGCCGTGGATACTAATGCGTTTTCCGCCGCCCACGAAGGTAAGCGCAGGCGACACGATTCTGGAGGTTAACGGTGTGCGCGGGGACCCTATCGCGATGTTGACGGAGCTCGCGCGTGGCCCCGACGTCGTGCGTTTGCTCGTTCTCCCTGGGCTGCAGCCGGCCGGGGCGACGCAGTCATAGGGTCCAATGCTCACTGGCGGTTGCCGCGCGATTTCGCTCGCCCGCTTTGCAGATGGCCATCCTTCAAAGGAGGAACAGGTGCCATTCTTGCTACCCTTGCCCTGTTTTCGCATTTTGTGCCTCCTGGGCTTCCCTCGTCGCCACGGCTGAAATCGCTTCGAAATGTTGGTCAGAACGCTGCGCGAGAGATGTCCTGAGAGCAGCGGTATCGGTACCCTTTCGTTCACCCAACCCTGATCGTTCCTCTCTCCCGCCATTTCTGTTCTCGGCATATCATCCCCACGCCAGCGGCAGTTGAGAAGTATAACACTTCAGTTGCCGCTAGCGGAATTGCAGGTGGTTGCTAATGTCCTCTTTGCGTTGCTTGTGACGTCATACGCGTTAGCATTTTCTTTTCAGTGAGAAGAGCACTGTGGTCGGCATCGGCAGTGAATCGCTGATCCATGCCTCCCCACGAGCCCAGAAGCCAAATGCACAGTTGAAGGGTATTGCTTTTGAATTTGTGGTGGTTCCTCTCAGCATCTGTTCTGCGAGTATGGTTTGGAGCCCGTCTTTCTTCCTGCTGTTTATGTCTTCTTAGGTGGATCCCTGTTTGGAGCTAGCGGTAGCGTCTTCAATGTAGCAGGATTGTACCTGGGGATCTTTTAACAGAGGTCAAGGCACCTCTCTGTAGTCGCTGGCGGGGTATGCAGACGAATCCATGTGGAGTTAAGTTGTTGTTGTTGCTGTTGTTTCAATCGGGCGGCGAATGAGGGAAAACCATGGATGGCAGAAACAAGGGAGCTGACGCGGCGTGCGCAGATCAATTAGCGTTAGATCGACGAATGTTGGCGTAGTGCTCGACGCCGTCTCACTGACGGCCTGCACGGACGAGTGTTGCTTGGTTTGGAGGTCCCCCATCGTAGGATGAGCGCTGGCATCTCTGGCATCTTCCAATGACGACAACCTATCTAATTTGTTCCGCTGGGTCGGGAGGTTCCCTCTCGGACGTTTGGGAATGGGGAGGATGAGTATTGCCATTTTGTCCTCGATTCCATCGGTTCCGCTGAGGGCTCTCACCAAGCGGCGCGTGTTTAGTGATCCATCCGTTTGCTCTCCTCCTCCTCCTCCTCCTCCTCCTCCTCCTTTGTTCGTTCTGGCCCGACGCTGGCCTCTACTGGCAGCGCCGTGCCACTGTCGCCGCACTCGTGCTCCTCTGGAGGATGAGGAGGGTTATTGTAAGGGGGTGGGGGAGCTTCGTGCCAGAGCATGTGCGGGGGGGGCTGGTTGCAGTCGTCGGGAAAGGCCGTCGGGGTCGTCCGAGGGCGGCGTGGGGCAGCCGACCGAGCCCAGCACGCTGCGGCTTGGTGGGGGGGGGGGCCCTCTGCGGGATCACCCACCGCCCTGCCGGAAAAGGGTTGGACGGCGCGCGTGGAGGCGGGGCGAGGGGCCGCCAGCGCGACGCTGACAGAAAAACGCGGGGGGCGTCCGCGCTGCCGGCAAGGGCGGGCGGTGGTGGGCGGGGGGCGGTGGGCAGCGGCGTCCGCCACGGAGGCAGCCGTGGCCGCGGCCAGATGGGCCGCTGCCACCCCCGCCCTCCCAGACAGCGCCAGGAGGTGCCGCGACACCGCCCGCGCGCTCTCCTTGTGTAGGGAGACGGAAAGACGCTGGACGCGTCGGTCCACAACCAACCACCCGCTTGGCTAGGACGCCGAAGTCCTTGCGTGCCTCGCGGCCCCACCCGCAACCGTGGGCTTCCACCGCCATGGCGGGGGGGAAGGTGAAGTCCCGTGCCGCGCAAAGCCGCGCGGCGTCCTGGCGCTGCCCGTTGAAGTCCTCGCGCCGCTCCATCGCCACGTTCGGCGAAGCGGCCGACGCAGCGAGGATATCGGCGCGCAGCCCAGACGCGGCGACAAAGTTCCAGGCGACCGCCGCGCCGTTGCGCCACGGTGGAAAGTGGACGTCGGCAGGGCGGCGGCCAGCGCCCTCCACCTGAGGCCCGCCCTGCTAGCTCCCGCGGGCGGCCTCCCCAGCGGAGCGCGCGAGAGGCAGCCCGGGGCGCTCCAATTCCGCCCCGGCGTGGCCGGCGCCCAGGGCGCCCTAGGCTTGGCCGCGCAGGGCGCCGTGGCATTTGGCCCGGTCGCCGCGGCAGGCGCAGACCAAGGCGCGGTCGCAGAGGACGCCCATCACCTCGCCGCGGGCTGGGCAAAGTTATTTTTTCCTGCAGGAGCCGGACTCGCAGCCGCCTCGACAGGCAGTCTTGCATGAGGTCGCGCGGGAAGGCGACGCCGGCGCTTGGGGCCACGCGGCAGCGCCCGAGGCTTGCTGCGCCCTGTCAGCCAGGGTGGCACTCGCCAGAAGCTCGTCGGGCGCGGCGCTGTCCACCGCGTCGGGTCGCCGTGTTGCGCGTGGTCGAACGCCCCCCGATCGGCGTCCAGCGCGACTGCGTTGTGGGCCTGCGCCGCAGCCGCCAGGCTTCCTCCGTCGCTGTCACCTCCTGTGGGGTAGCCAGGGTAGAGCTGACGACAGAGGTCGGCGCTCTTCGCTCGGGATGCGATGCAGGCGGCGGCGGCGCGCTTTGTGGCGGGGCGCAGGTCGAGCCCTTCCTTGTCGAGCTTGAGCTGGGCCTGCTGCCGAGAGGCGTCGGGGGGCGACAAGCCGCCCAGTTGCTAAAGGCGGGCCCGGACAGCGTCGCCCATGGCCATCGACTCAAGGGGGCTGCGTGCTCTGTGGGCGGCACCGAGCGCGCGGAGTAGCCCGGCTTGCAGCAGGGCTTAGCAGGGTGCGCATTGGCGCAGGAGGCGCAGCGCTACCTGCGTGTTTTTGAGCTCCCTCAAAGCTTCCAGCAGCGCGGCGGCGATCGTGGCCCGCTGCTCCGCTTGCTCCGCGCAGAAATCCGCGCCCCCGCGCTCTGCTGGAGACCCACCGCGGCGAGGTTGGCCGCGAGCAGGTGGAGGAGGCGCGCGACGGCCGCCGAGTCGCCCGCGAGGCAGCCATCGTTCATGTGGAAGGAACACAGATCGACGGCGCCGTCGGCGTCGTGGCACAGAGGGCGGCCTCGGCGGCGCGCCGCAGAGCCAAGGATAACAGCAAGGGACCGAGAGGGTCGCCCTGCTGCACCCCGCTCTCGGAGCGGACAGTCTGCGTGCCCAGGAAGATGGCGGGCGGGAGTAGCGCCGGTCGGCCCGGAGCGCCAGCCCAGGAAATTGTTCGTGGACCGCGCGGAACACAGCTCGTCTGTTCAGGGTGTCCAAGGCGTTGGACGGGTCCAGTTTCACAAACATTTTCCCCTGATCCCCGAAGTGGCGGGTCCACCGCCGGCGCGCCACGCGCGCCGCCGCGTCGGCGCCGCTGGGGGCCGCGACGCCGATCAGGAGCGGGGGCAATCGGTCGCGCGCGGCGTCGGCCACCGCGCGGCAAGGGCACTTGCCGACGAGGCGCCGGAGCACGTCCCCGACGGCGACCGGGCGCAGGCCTCCGTCCTTCTTCGGCAGGGCCACCAGAGAGGCGCCCGCGAAGTACTCGGATACGGCCGGCGGGGCCTGCCCCCTGGCGCAGGCGATCGGTACTTAGCCCGGGAAAATCGAACATTCCCCAGGAAAAACGAACATTCCCCGGTAGCACCGGGGAATGTCCGATTCTTGTGGCGCTTCTTGTGCGAACGTTTCGAGCGGGGTCGGGCTGCAGAGTCTTTGGAAGCCAACTGGTTGGCTTACGTGTGACCATCCGGTTTCCGAAAAAAAACATACCGGGGAATGTCTGATCTCGGTGTGCTCGCGCGTTGTAGTTCTGGTATGGGTAATGGCGGTGGAAAGATTAGTGGTAATGGTTGTGGTAGTGGACGTGGTAGTGGTAGTGGTAGTGGTAGTGGTAGTAGTAGTGGTAGTAGTAATAGTGGTAGTAGTACTGGTAGTAGTAGTAGTAGTAGTAGTAGTAGTAGTAGTAGTAGTAGTGGTGGTAGTAGTAGTAGTAGTAGTAGCAGTTGTAATACTAGTATTAGTAGTAGTAGTAGTAGTAGTAGTAGTAGTAGTAGTAGTAGTAGTAGTAGTAGTAGTAGGAGTAGGAGTAGGAGTAGGAGTAGGAGTAGGAGTAGGAGTCAAGCTAAGCCAGCTCGAGCGAGTCAAGCATGGCATGCCCAGTCCCACCCGCCTCCCACAACATAAGAAGCAAAGCTGGCACAACTGGGGGCCGAAGTCACACCGGCCAGCCGGTTTGGTACAGCTGATGCGGCCGCGATGGCGGTTGCCGACGGGAACTGGCGAACGCGTGTTGAATGCCGCGCACGCATTGCCAGACGAGTCGAGAATGGCCCGGTACACCGCAGGAAGCCAGAGGTGGCCGGAGGAAGCCCGACGGTCTGACAGGACACCCCAAAGCATTTTTGTGAAACAGCATTGGGTTTTTGATGTTTTTATGTTGAATGCTTGCAAACACACGGTGTTCGGTAGGATTCTGACATGAACGCGCGAGTGTGCTCTTTGTTGTATTTTTTGCACAGGATTCGCGGCCTGGGTGCATGACAGAGCATCGCGAGTGCACCGCGCGATGACGTGAAAATCTGATGGATTTGACACTTTGACAGAATTCTTAGATTTCTGATGAGTTTTCTCACATGATTTCAGGCAAGAGAGCCCGGGCGGAAAAATTGTACAATTTTTTTTGTGAAAAAAGGCAATATAGTTTTTGATTGGTGTATGTATGAAATTGCTTGCAAACACACGGGTTCGGTAGGATTTCTGACATGAAGGCGCGGGTGTGCGGCCCCCGTTTGTTCCTTTTTTTTTTTTTTTTTTTTTTTTTTTTTTTTTTCTTGTTTTTTGCTTTTTTTTCTCTTTTGTTTTTTTTTTTTTTTTTTTCTCTCTTTTTTTCCTTTTTTCTTTTTTTTCTCTTTGTTGTATTTTTTGCAATGGATTATCGCCGTGGACGACAGGACGTCCATGTCGAGAGGAAGAAATAAGAAACATATTGATTTTGTATTGTTTTTTACATGTTAGGATGGGACCACCCGGATGCGGCCCCTAATGGCCGGCCTGAGGGGGGAGTAGGAGTATATTCGAATGAGGAATAAGGATAGGAGTAGGAGTAGTAGCAGTAGCAGTAGCAGTAGCAGTAGTAGTAGGAGTAGTAGTAGTAGTAGTAGTAGGAATAGTCGTAGCAGTAGTAGTAGTAGTAGTAGTAGTAGTAGTAGTAGTAGTAGTAGTAGTAGTCCAGGCGAGGGGCACCGAGGCGCAGGACGGAGCCCAGAAGTGGCTCGACGCGCTGGACGAGGAGGCGGAGGAGGACGTGGGAAGGCTGAAGAGGGGTGTCTTGGAAGCCTCGGGGATTGCAGACGCCCACCTGGGACGCAAACGCGCCTGGAAAGAGGAGTGCCAGGGTAACACCGCGGCGCAGGAGGCCTACCGCCGCCTGGGCGACTACACGGACCAGTTTTACCGTGACAAGGGCTTCACGTTCAACGTGTACTACAAGTGCGCGGCCAACAAGACCTGGGATAATCCCAGGGGGTGCTGTTCGGTGATCCGATCGGATCGCTGGTCACAGCTGCTCTCATGCGCCCAGGAGGCAGCGGGAGAGACGGGCCAGCGCTGGTACTGCCACTGCGGGGCGCGCTACTCGACCTCCTACGGAGTTTGCATCGAGTTCATAGAGGAGGAGGCGAACCCGCCACGCGCGTACTACATGCACGCGGAGCAACCCGAGGAGGACATCCGCGACCTGAAGGCCTTGTTGCGCTACGACAAGCTCAAGAAGGAGGGGGTCACAGTGCTCAGCGCGGTGGACCTTCTGCAGCGCCTGCCCAAGGTAGAGCCGATGGCGGTTGGCACCGTCTTCAAGCGCTATGCTCCACACCAGGCACAGTGGAAGGGCCACTATGTGCTGATGGAGGGGCTCACCTGGGAGAGCTTGCCCACGTTCGAGTGGACCGACCTCTACGCGCAGGTCGCCTGGGGACTGAACGACCCCGAATGGGCGGGGCACAGCAAGAAGACGCGGAACAAAGCCAAGAGGGAGCGCCTGGAGATGGCGCACAGGGAATTGGCGCACTACGAGCGCCGCCACAACCTGAAAGCGGGCAGCCTCTCGGGCGGCGGGGTGGTACTGGGGTCGCCCCGCGCGCCGCCCCCGTTCGCAGCGCCAGTGCCCCGCCAGCGAGCGGGGCCCGCGGCAGCGAGGACCCGCCACCACCGCCAGCGGGAGTCCCGCCAGAGGCCGTGGCCATCATGGCCCCCCCGCCGCCGCCGCCGACGGCGCCCCCTGATGCGCCGCCGCCGCCGACCCACCCGCCACCGCAGACGGACGTGCTCCCGCAGCAGGCCCCAAGCGCTGCAGCCCTGAACGCGGCCCTCGGTGAAGACCCCGAGCGCCAGATCTTTGAGCCCGCAGGGCAGACGGGGGGCAGTGGCGACCTCGGCGGGGAGGCGCGGGCGCTGCCGTCGCAGGTCTTCGCCGCCGTCGCGCGGGGAACAGGCCAGCAGGCCTGAGTGACAATGCCCAGCAGGTCCCAGGGCCTTGACAGGCCGCGTGAGTACATGCCAAATTGTCCACTTGTTGCTTTCTGTAGTGTGGCGAGCCCATAGCGGCGCCCTCACTCGCGCGGCGTCACCTGCAGCCTGCGCCTAGGCTAGGCAATGGCTGCCTGTGCACCTTGGCTCGCCAACTGGCTTGCCATCTCGGCCTCCTCGCGTTCACTTGCGCTCGTTGGCCTCGCCGGCGGTGCTGGGGCAGCCCCGTGCACTGCAGCGTCGCCGTCGGGCGCTTGGCCATTTTGACCTGCCAGCCTGGCCTCGCCTCGCGCCTTCTTGCGCTTGTAGGCTTGGGTGGCGGTACTGGGTCGCCCCGCGTGCTGCTATGCTGCCGCCTGCGCCTTACTTCTTGCTGTGGTGACCAGCTGCCCTCGGCCAGGCGCCAGTTGCTGCATGCACGTCGGGCCCGCCCTTGGCTTGCCACTCAGGCCTAGCCTCGCGTCTTCCCGCGCTAGTCGGCCTGGGTGGCGGTGCTGGGGTCGCCCCGTGTGCTGCTGTGCCGTTGCTGGCGCTTCACCCTGGGCTGTTGGCCCAACTGCCCACGGCGCGAGCGCCTGACGTTGCAAGCATGTCAGACCCGCCCTTTCACCCAGAAGAGGTGCGCGCTACGTACTGGTAATGAGGCAGCCACAAGGACGCTCTTCCCTAGGTGGTTGAGCCGTGGTGATGTGGTGCACGAGACCGCCAGTAGTAGTAGTAGTAGTAGTAGTAGTAGTAGTAGTAGTAGTCGTCGTAGTGGTATTAGTAGTAGTAGTAGTAGTAGTAGTAGTAGTAGTAGTAGTAGTAGTAGTCGTAGTAGTAGTAGTAGTAGTAGTAGTAGTAGTAGTAGTAGTAGGCGTCGTATGAGTAACCGCGTTAGTAGTAGCAGTAGCACCAGTAGTAGTAGTAGTCGTAGTAGTAGTAGTAGTAGTAGTAGTAGTAGTAGTAGTAGTAGTAGTAGTAGTAGTAGTAGTAGTAGTAGTAGTAGTAGTG
>CAUYUJ010009302.1:210154-257654 GCA_963575745.1 Prorocentrum cordatum
CTCGAGCGAGTCAAGCATGGCATGCCCAGTCCCACCCGCCCTCCCACAACATAAGAAGCAAAGCTGGCACAACTGGGGGCCTAAGTCACACCGGCCAGCCGGTTTGGTACAGCTGATGCGGCCGCGATGGCGGTTGCCGACGGGAACTGGCGAGCGCGTGTTGAATGCCGCGCACGCATTGCCAGACGAGTCGAGAATGGCCCGGTACACCGCAGGAAGCCAGAGGTGGCCGGAGGAAGCCCGACGGTCTGACAGGACACACCCAAAGCATTTTTGTGAAAAGCATTGGGTTTTTGATGTTTTTATGTTGAAATGCTTGCAAACACACGGTGTTCGGTAGGATTCTGACATGAACGCGCGAGTGTGCTCTTTGTAGTATTTTTTGCACAGGATTCGCGGCCTGGGTGCATGACAGAGCATCGCGAGTGCACCGCGCGATGACGTGAAATCGCTGGATTCGACCGAATTCTTAAGATTCCTATGGTTTTCCTATGATTTCAGCAAGAGAGCCCGGGCGGGTAGTAGTAGTAGTAGTAGTAGTAGTAGTGGTAGTAGTAGTAGTAGTAGTAGTAGTGGTAGTGTAGTAGTAGTAGTAGTAGTAGTAGTAGTAGTAGTAGTAGTAGTAGTAGTAGTAGTAGTAGTAGTAGTAGTAGTAGTAGTAGTAGTAGTAGTAGTAGTAGTAGTAGTAGTAGTAGTAGTAGTAGTAGTAGTAGTAGTAGTAGTAGAAAAAGTTTTTTTTTTTTTTTTAAGGGTGGGGGGGGTGTTTTTAAGTAGTAGTGAGTAGTCGTAGTTAGCAACTAGCAGTAGCAGTGGTAGTAGTCGTAGTCGTAGTAGTAGTAGTAGTAGTAGTAGTAGTAGTAGTAGTAGTAGTAGTAGTAGTAGTAGTAGTAGTAGTAGTAGTAGGTTGTAGTAGTAGGTTGTAGTGGTAGGTTGTAGTAGTAGGTTGTAGTAGTAGTAGTAGTAGTAGTAGTAGTAGTAGTAGTAGTAGTAGTAGTAAGTCGTAGTAGTAGTAGTAGTAGTAGTAGTAGTAGTAGTAGTAGTAGTAGTAGTAGTTAGTAGTTAGTAATTAGTAGTTAGTAGTAGTAGTAGTAGTAGTAGTAGTAGTAGTAGTAGTAGTAGTAGTAGTAGTAGTAGTAGTAGTAGTAGTAGTAGTAGTAGTAGTAGTAGTAGTAGTAGTAGTAGTAGTAGTAGTAGTAGTAGTAGTAGTAGTAGTAGTAGTAGTAGTAGTAGTAGTAGTAGTAGTAGTAGTAGTAGTAGTAGTAGTAGTCGCCGCACCCTCCGCCTCCCCCTCCTCCGCCTCCCCCTGCTCCTCCTCCTCCTCCTCCTCCTCCTCGTCCTCGTTGTTTTTCTCGTCGTGGCCGAACCGAACCGGCGGGCGGGCCTTCCGACGCGGCTTTGCGCCCTGGGGGCGTTTTTAAGGCTCCGCGGCCCGAACGTGGCCTCCAGGGGCCGAAAACAACGAAAAACTGGAAACCGAAACGCAAATCGGCGGGAACGACGACTGCGGGGGAAACGACGACGGCGACAGCGACGAGGGCGAGGGGCCCGTCGTCGCCGTCGCCGTCGCCGTCGTCGTCGTCTTCGTCGGCGTTTTAAAGCGGGATGAACACCCGCTGGCCCGTGGCCCTCTCCACGCCCCACTTACCGCCAGGGCGCGCGGGCGGGCGCGGCCCCCGCGCGGGGGCGGAAGCGGCGGCGGCGGGCGCCCCCTCGGCGGCCGCGGTCGGAGCTTCGGCCGGCGGCGGCCGCGTGCCCGCGGGGGCTCCGGGCTGCGCTGGCAGACCCAGACATCCGAAGTTTTTTTGTTTCTCTACCCGCGCTGCCAGAGGCCCCGATCCTTTCCCCGGGGGTCGCTTTTCGCCCTTGCTCCGTTTTTCGCGGCCCCGGGGCCCGACGACGGCCCCCGGAAGCCGAAATCGAGGATGCACCGCCGGGATTGAAACGAACGCATCCTCGGAGATCTAGGGAGGAGCCGCGGGCGGCCCCCGGGGCGCCGCCAGCGGGGCCCCGGGGTGCCGCCAGCGGGGCCACCTCGCCGACCCTTGGCAGCGCAGGGGAAGTCTTCCCCGTCAGGCGGCGGCGCCTCCCTGCAGGGCAGGCGCCGGGCCCCTCCAGGGCCGGGCCGCCTGCGGCGACGTTCGCCTCGCCGGGCGCGCGCGCCCCCGCGGGCCGCTTCACGGCGGGCGCCGAGCGCGCCCCTGCCGGAGGCAGCGCTCGCAGGGCGGCCAGGGCCTCGCGGGCGTCGGCCATCGGCTTCCGGGCGGCGGCGGAGGCAGGGGCGAACGGCCCATCGAGCGCAGTGGCGTAGCGATCGCCTGCCCGCCTGGCACGGCCGGGGCCCCTGGCGGACGAGCGCAGGGGCGCGTCGTCCGCGTGCGCCGGGATATCGCCAAGGGACCCGCCGCCCCGCCTCGCGCGCGGGCTGGGGCCCCCGCAGCCGCCCTCTCGCATCGATCGATCACGGGCGTTTTTTTCATCTCGTGGGGGGTCTGCGGAATGGCGTCGGCCATTTGGTTAGCGCGTCTAGGCACCTCTCATCGGGGAGGAAGGCTGGGCAACTGCGCTGGGGGGCGCCGGCGCGTGGATGTGCGAAGAAGATCCGGCCCTGCGCGTACAGCGTGAGGTTCTCGTAGGATACGTCTTCCCCGCGGCGCATGCGCTCCTCGATGGCGAGCAATTCGCGGGCCTGCCGGACGGTCATGCGCTCCCTGTCGGCGATGGATGTCTTGCGCTCCCAGCAGAAGAACACGGGGAATGCATTCGCGTCGCTGAGGCGCACGACCATGGTCGACCCGTGAATTTTCTTGAATTCCTGCGCTCGCCGCCACAAATCCATAGGGACCGGCCTGGCTGCATTCGCGTCGTACTTCTCCTTCGAGAAAGACCCGGCTGTGGTGGCTGGTGCTGCTCGTGTCCTGGTACTGTGTACTGTGCTGGATGCCGACGTGGTGCGCGACTCCGTCGTGGTGTACGCCCTGGTAATGCTCGACTCCGTGGATGCCGACATGGTGCACGACTCCGTCGTGGTGTACGCCGCGGCACTGCTCGACTCCGCAGTCCCGCTGGTCTCCGTAGTGCTGGACGCCGACGTGGTGCGCGACTCCATCGCGGCGTGCGCCGTGGTACTGCTCGACTCCGTGGTGCCGCTCGTCTCCGTAGTGCTGGATGCCGACGTGGCGCTCCGCAAACGCGTTCTCAGGGGGGCGACGACCACGACGAGGACAACGAGGAGGGCAGGATGAGGAAGAGGATGAGGGGAGGAGCAGGAGAGGAGGAGGGGGATGACGACGAGCAGGAGGACATGAGACGGAGGAGGGGGGCGACGACGACGAGCAAGGAGGATGAGGAGGGGAAGAGCAGGAGAGACGAGAGCAGAGGGGGGGGGAGGGAGGAAGGAGGGGGGGAGAGGGGGAGCAGGGGTCGGAGGACGAGGACGAGAAGGAGGAGCAGGAGGGAGGCAGATTGAAGGAGGGGGGAGAGAGGAGGGAGGAGGAGGGAGGGAGGAGGGAGGGGGGAGGCAGGGGGAGAGACCGGAACCGTGTCCTGGCACTGCTCGTCTCCGTAGTGCGGGATGCCGCCGTGGTGCGCGAAGGTGAAGGCGCGGTTGCACAAGGCCGCGAAGTTCTCCAGCTCGCCTTCCAAACCTGTCGGCGCGCCGTGGCCCTCCGTAGCCGGCCGCGCGGTGCCGTTGGCGTCCCCGATGAAATCGTGCATGTGACCCTCCGTCGCCTGCCACTTGGCGCCGTTGGTGTCCTCGAAGTTGCGCTTGTACAGGTGCTCCAAGCCCTCCAGATCGCCCTCCAAGCCTGCGGATGCGCCGCAGCCGTGCGTGACCGCCAAGTCCGCGAACGGCGGCAGGAGCAGCTGGGAACCCTCCTCTGTTGCAGCGATGGAGTACTCCTCCGCCGCCCGGAGCTGCAGCCTCTCCCTGCGCTGGCCGCGGCGGACGAGCAGCGCCCCCGCAGCCGCGTTCGCGCAGGCGCAGCAGGCGGCAGCCATGCGCAGGGCGAGGCACGGGACAGCCATGGGAGGAAGAAAGAAGGGACGGGCCGGCGGAAGAACGAGAGGGGGGAGGACGGACTGGCGGCCGTTAGGCGGGCAAGCCACGCCCAGGCGGAGAGCTAGGAGGGTCAACCTCTTCAAATGCTCTCGGGCCTGCCGTCGCGGTGAAAGTGCGGAAATGACGCCGGCGCGAATAGTGATGTTAATGGTGGGGGTGGTGTGTGTGTGTGGGGGGTGATCGTGTTGTCGGTGACGTTGGTGATATTGGTTGTGATGATGGTCGTGGTCAGACTGGGTGGTCATTCGCGCGCCGCTTCGTCCAATAATGTGGGGACAGGGAACAACATGCCCGTAAATGCACTGAAGCCTTTCCGAAGCCCCTCAGAAGCCTCTCAGCAGCCTCTCAGAAGCCTCTCAGCAGCCTCTCAGCAGCATCTCAGAAGCCTCTCAGAAGCTTCTCAGAAGCATCTCAGAAGCCTGTCAGAAGCCTCTCAGCAGCCTCTCAGAAGCCTCTCAGAAGCCTCTCAGAAGCCTCTCAGAAGCCTTTCAGACGCCTCTCATCAGCTTCTCAGCAGCCTCTCAGAAGCCTCTCGGAAGCATGTCAGAAGCCTTTCAGAAGCCTCTCAGAAGCCTCTCAGAAGCCTCTCAGAAGCCTCTCAGCAGCCTCTCAGAAGCCTATCAGAAGCCTTTCAGAAGCCTTTCAGATGCCTCTCAGCAGCCTCTCAGATGCCTCTCAGCAGCCTCTCAGTAGCCTCGCAGAAGCCTCTCAGAAGCCTCTCAGGAGCCTCTCAGAAGCATCTCAGAAGCTTCTCAGAAGCCTCTCAGAAGCGTCTCAGAAGCTTCTCAGAAGTCTCTCAGCAGCCTCTCAACAGCCTCTCAGCAGCCTCTCAGCAGCCTCTCAGCAGCCTCTCAGCAGCCTCGCAGAAGCCTCTCAGAAGCCTCTCAGGCGCCTCTCACAGATTCTACCGGGGAATCAAACCGGGGAAGGGTTGTGCCGGGGAGTGTCAGATTTCCCCCGGAAGTCCGATTTTACCGGGGATTTTGTTTTGCCCCTGGCGCAGACCCTCTCCATCAGAACATCATCTTTTTTAGATACTTACATTTGTTTGGCAGTTCCCCTCCAAATTTTAGGAAAGAATGATGTCGCTCTGGAAGCGCACTTTTAAATTTTAGTGCGCGATGCAAAACCACCAAAATTTAGATGTTTTGGGTTGCGTGTCCACATGCACATGAACGCGCAGCACATGGGAACACGCGCGCGCACGCATTTGGAGATAGTTTATCGGGTTGGCCTGTCAATTTGGTGATCCGCAACCGTTGGCTCTAATCAGCCGCGCGAGCCGGTGGTTCGCCCTTCCATGGGATGGGCGAGGGCCGCCGCTGCTGGCGCCGGTGGCTTGGCACAACTGGGCAGCCTGTGGCACGGCCAGCGCTGTACTTGCCAGGTGGAGCTGGGAGACGGGTTCGCTGTGGACCGTGAGCTGCTGCGTCTGCTCGAGGGGCAGCTGCAGAGGTGCGGGCCCGCGAACCTCACGTTGCCGGCGCCGTGCCCGCCGCCCGAGTGCTCGGGCTTTCCTGGGCTGGTGGTCTTCTTGGTGGCGGTGCTGGCCTTCCTGGCAGGGTTCGCCGCTGCTGCCTCCTGCGGCTGGTGGTGCCTGAGGCGCTCGGAGGGTCGTGCCACGCCTGAGGGCTCAGGGACTCCTTGCCTGACCGACGGAGGCGATGTTAGATCAGCTTCGTCAGGGCCAGCGAGTGCTCGTCTCCTACGACGAGGACCCGCGTGAGCTGTTGTGGCATGAGCGTCTTCTGTGCGCGCACGTGCACGAGGGTTCCTGGGTGGTGACCACCCCCGAGAGAGACATGTACCTCGAGGACCTCCAGGAGGACGTCGAGAGCCTGGTGTTGCTGGGGCCGATGGGAGGCCTGCCAATCGGCTGGAACCGTGGGCCCACGCACCTGTTCAGGAACTCGCCCCAGGGTCCGTTGCACCGTGAGGAGAGCCTGCGGCTCCAGGCGGAGGGCGCGGAGCTGGCCTCGCAGGAGAGGCGCGACCTGGGCCTGGCCGCTTCTCCGCCGCTGCCGCCGCCCACTGGCGCGCCTCCGCCGCTGGCTCTGGAGGGCGTGCCGAGCGCGGGCGAGGGAGGATGGCGGTACTCGGAGAACCGTGGAGGCGCTAGGCTGGGCGAGCGTGTCGGCGACGCGGAGCTGGAGGCAGGCTGCCAGCGAGGGGATCGTGGAGTGGCCCTCGTGGGCGACGTCTTCGTGTCCTGCGCTTTCTTCAGGCCGGGCCAGCAGATGCCTACGCCTAGGGAGGGAGGAGCGGCTGAGCCTGCGTCCAACGAGCTGCGCACCCTCCCCGTGAAGTACGAGACTGCCAGCCAGAGGCACCTCCTACAAGGAGGCGGCGTCGCTGACCACGACGACGGCCTTCGAGGACTGGCCAATCAGCGGCCCTAGGACGGCGGAGTGGCTGGCACGTGAGATCGCTCGACAGGAGCTCACTCCCGTGCGCCGCCATTTCTGGTGGAGACAGCTGCTAGGCTGGGGCCCCAGTGACTGGGGCGTCGGGGAGCACGAGTCTTTGAGCCGGCTCTTCGAGTACGCTCTGACTTACGACCAGCTAAACTTCGGGGAGCTTGCGTCGCTGGAGCTGGCGGGCAGGCGCTACCAGCTGCTCGGGGAGAGGTGCGCCCGCATGCTCATCGCGGCAACGGCGGGCGGCGACAGCGGCCACCTCGACAACGACAGGCTGTTCATGGGCGAGGAGGGCCGCCATGGCCGTGCTCTCGTGGCGCCTGCTCTAGAGTCTTGGATTTCCCAGAAGCTGTCCGAGGAGAGCGCGGTGCTCAAGGAGCGCCGCAAAGCGAAGGAGGAGCGGCAGCTGGCCCGCTCGACCGATGCTGCTCCAGGTGCTGGAAGCGGCAAGAACGACGAGAAGCCCCCCAGGCGCCCGAAGAAAAATGGTGGCGGGCCGGGGGGTGACGCCGCTTGAGCTGCCACGGGCGGCGGAGGCCCCCGGCCGCCGCCCATTCTGCAGAGGGGAGGGCTGCCCGCGTGAGGAGGATGGCGGGCCGCCTCGGTGTTGCAGGTGAAGGCCTAGACTGGGCTCGGGACTTGCTGCCTCTGCCATCTGGACGCTGCCTGGCTGATCTCCTGGAGGGGCTCTCGCCAGCTGGCCTGGGTGCGTCGCGCTGTGCGGATCGGCGGCGCTCGCGCCGACGGGCTGCAGAGGCGCGGCTGCAGGGCGGCATCTCGACGCTCAACGTGCTGGGCGGCCGCGGCGAGGAGTGGGGCCCCAAAGTGCTGCCTGGTGCTATCCAGCGCCAGGCTGTGGCCAGCTTGGCCCGGGCCTACTTTGCCATGCCGCCGCCGCCCGACGACCTCACCGCCTCGGGAGCGTGGTCTGCGCTTCGGGGCTGCGGTTCCGGCTGCGCCGTCGCAGGCGTTGTCGCCGGAGAGTTCGCGACCTACCAGCGCGGCAGGCTTGCCCTGCCAGCGGTCGGTAACCAGGCGATCGACCTCGTCAGTTGCCTGCCCGACCACTACCAGAAGTTGCTGGAGGATAGTGGCCGCGCTATTCGGCTACCAGCAGTGTGTACAAAGGACGTGGCGGCAGAGGTGGACGAGTTGGGCCCTGCGATGGATCCCATCCTGGCTAGGTCGCCCAGCAAGTGCACCGAGTTTTTGATGTCTGCATTCGAATCGGGTGTCGTCGAGCCGGCGACTGAGGTTCGCAGTTTTGTGGGAGTCTTCTTTGTGCGTAAGAAGGACGGCTTGTTCCGGATCATCTTCGACCCTCGGAAGACAAACTCGCAGTTTGTACCTCCAGATAGTGTTGCTCTGGCGTCTCCTGAGGCCCTGGGTGATCTGGAGTTGCCTGCAGGCCAGCGGTTGTGGGTCAGTGAGGGCGATGTCGAGAACTGCTACTACCAGTTCCTGCTGCCTGACGACCTGAGGGCCGACTTCGTGTTGCCTGCGGTGCTTCGGAAGCTGCTGCCGCGGAGTCTGCGCCGCCTGTTTCCGCCCGGGCACGACTTCGTTCACTTTCAGGTGCGCGTGGTGCCGATGGGCTGGAGCTGGGCCGTGGCGCTGGTGCAGGCGGCGAACGGGGAGCTGCTGCGAGCTGGTCCGCAAGGGGCCCGCCGCTGGATCTGCAATCGCCGCTGCGCGCCGGCTGTCGCCGGTCGTGAGCCCGGTGCTCTCCTGTACATCGACAACTTCGCCTCGCTGGGGACCGTAAAGGAGACAGTCCAGCTTGACGGTGACTCGATGGAGAGGCAGCTGAGGGGCCGTGGTCTGACTACTCACGACATCTCGGGGCCGCAAGTTGACGTGGACCTGCTCGGGTTCCACATCGACGGGGTGAAGGGGGCGATTCGCATCGCGCCCGAGCGGTTCTGGAGGCTGGTCATGAGTCTGGACTACATCCTGAAGCATCCCCTCCTGACGGGAGCCGAGCTAGAGCGGCTGATCGGGCATTTGACGTACGTGCTGCTGCCACGACGCGAGGTGCTCAGCTTGCTCAGTGCGTTCTACGTCTTTGTCGGCAAGTGCTACTCTCGGCGCGTGCGGCTCTGGCCTTCGGTGCGCCGAGAGCTGACCTGGGTGCGAGCGCTGCTGCCGCTGGTGTGGGCGGATCTGCGCGGCGCATGGGCCCCCAGCGTGATGGCCGTGGACGCCTCGATGACTGGCTTGGGCGCGGTGGAGCGCTCCGCGGACCCACACGACGTCGGGCGCATCGGCCGAGTTAGAGAACGCTGGAGGTTCAAGGAGCGCGAGCTGGTGGCCGAGGGCTCGCGTGCACGCGCCTTGCGTGAGGGGGCCGTCGGCGACTCCCCGCTCCCCGACGTGCCGTCGGACTTCTGCAAGGCCACCTCGTGGAAGACCGTAGCCTCGAGACGGTGGCGCCACCGTGCCCCCATCCACCTTCTGGAGGGCGAGGCGTTGCTGTGGGCCATGCGGCGGCAGGTGCGGCGAGTGGCGCATCATGGGTGCAGGCTTCTATTTTTGTCAGACAGCCTGTGTATTTGCTGTGCAGTTGCAAAAAGGAAGAGCCTCGGATTTCCCCATCCTCGCCCAGTTGAGACACTTCACAGCTCTTCAGCTCGCATCGTCTTGTCGTGTGTCAGTGCGATGGATCCCTTCAGAGTGGAACCCCGCCGACGGTCCTTCAAGGCGGTTCGAGCCTCGCCGTTTGCGGGGCGATGGAGCGCCGTCGGCTCGTGGCGGCCGCGCCGAGTGCGCAGCCGCTGCCTGCTCCGAGTGCGCCGGCGATCGGCCATGGGCGGAAGCGCCTCCTGGGCTCGTCGGGCCGCGCGCGCTCGGGTCAGGCGAGGGCCAGTGCCAGACGCCCCCGGCCCGCTGCCGCGACCCAGAGGTCGACTGCCTTGCCGTGGCACCGCCTCCTGGGCTCGAGCGTGTCAGGACTGGAGCTGGAAGCGGTGAGGCCCTCTACCCAGCAGAACTACCTGAAGTGCCTCAGTGGCCTCTGCAACTGGCTCGGAGTGGAGACGCTGCCCAGCTGGAGCGCGCTGGAGTGGGACGACGCCCTGCTGCAGTACCTGAACGACGAGTTCGCGCAGGGAGGGCGGCCGAACAGGGCTGCGAAGCTGCTGTCGGCGGTGCTCTGGGCGCGACCGGCGCTGGGGCGGCCCCTGCGGGTGGTGCTGCCAAGGAGCAGCCGGGCGCTGCTGGGCTGGAAGCGCAAGCGGCCCGGCCACTCGCCCCCCGCTCCCGTGGCTGGTGCTCTGCGGCGTGCTGGAGCTCCTGCTGCTGAAGCAGGAGGTGGCGATGGCGTGCGCTCTCTGCCTCACGTTCCACTGCTACCTTCGGCCCGGAGAGCTCCTGGCGATGAAGGCTTTTCAGCTGGTGCCGCCTGCGGCCGGGCTGCGGGGCGGATTTCGCTGGTGGACGCCGCTGCTTCATCCCGAGGAGCTGCTGGTGCCCAGCAAGACAGGCGAGCTGGACGACCCCCTGCCGCTCGACGCGCCCGAGCTCCAATGGCTTGCCCCCGCGCTCAGGGATCTCAAGGCGCGGCTGGAGCCCCGCGAGCCGCTGTGGAGTTTCGGCTACGCGCAGCTGCGCGAGGAGCTCGAGAACGCGCTGGCGGTGCTGGGACTTCAAAGCCTCGGTGCCACGCTGTACTGCCTACGGCACGGAGGAGCAAGCCACGATCGGATCGTGGGAAGGAGGTCACTCGAGGAGGTGGCCAAGCGAGGCAGGTGGCGAGCTCGCCTGTCCGTGCGGAGGTACGAGAAGCACGGCCGCCTGGCGCTGCAAGTGGCGAAGGTGCCGCCCGTGGTGCAGGAGCGGCTGCGACTCAGCATGCAGAGGCTGCCGCAGCTGTTCGCCAGCTGCTCAACGCGACGCTCCACAGAGTGCGCCTGGGGCGAGACAGGGTCGCCGTCGAGGTCTTCGCTGGGTCAGGCCGCCTCGCCTCGGCGCTTCGTGCCAGAGGAATCCCCACGGTCGAGTGGGACATCGTTCGAGGAGCGCAATTTGATCTCACCAAGGCGTCAAGTGTCGAAGTTCTGAAAGGATGGATTCTCAGTGGAGAGGTGAGCATCTTGTGGTTAGGAACCCCGTGCACTTCTTTCTCTTTGGCCCGTAGGTATACCAAGTCTGGGTCAGGACCTTTGAGGTCCAAAGAGTTTCCTCTTGGGCTGCCAGGCCTCTCAGGTCCCGATCAAATGCGAGTGCAGTTGGGTAACCGTTTGATGCATGTCTCTGTTGTGCTTGCTAAGCTAGCTCACACCAGAGGGATCCCTGGAGGGCTCGAGAATCCCGCCTTGTCTCGTCTTTGGCTGTGTCCGCCTGTGCTAGGTCTCTGTAGGCTCCCTAATGTTCATGATGTTTTCACGGATTTTTATATGTGGGGTGAGCCGTGGCGTAAACGAACCCGGCATCGCCTCTGGCACGTTTCTCCAGAGCTTCTTGGGCGAAAGTGCCACGGTAAAGGCACCTGTGAGAGGTCCCAGAGGCCTCGCCAAGTGCTTGAGGGCAAGGCCCCCGGTGGCCAGTTTTGGACAGCAGTAGCACAGCCTTACCCCAAGGAGCTGTGCAAGATTCTGGCCAAGTCTCTTGTAGATGCGTCAAATAATCGTAGGCTCTCTCGGTTGTGGGACATTTGTAAATGCTAGGCGGTATTGCCAGTGCACTAATGAATCTGGACGTGAATATGGCCCAGAGTTTTTTACTTGTTCGATGCTGCTGCGTTCTGTTGTCACTGTTGCCGATGCCTCGCCCCAGCGCCCTCTCAAGCTTGTGCTGGAGAAAAATAGAAGGCCTTGGAGATAGTTCATCGGGTTGGCCTGTCAATTTGGTGATCCGCAACCGTTGGCTCTAATCAGCCGCGCGAGCCGCCCGACCCTCCCTCCCTTCTCTGCTCTTCCGCCTTTCAATCCCACACGAATTCAGAATTCAACAGGCCCAGAGTTTTCTGCTTGTTCGATGCTGCTGCGTTCTGTTGTCACTGTTGCCGATGCCTCGCCCCAGCGCCCTCTCAAGCTTGTGCTGGAGAGAAATAGAAGGATATATATATATATATATATATATATATATATATATATATGCATTATTCCATATATACATATGTATGTATATATATATACACACATGTATGTGAAGAGCCCATCTGGCCTCACGCATGTTCCCCCGCGGCGCGGGGGTCGCGGACTTCGATGCGATGCGTCGGCAACGCGCGTTTCGGCGCACTTCCCGCGCATTTCGCCGCCCCTGGAAGCGAAGGGTCGCGCGGGGCCAGGGGCAGCATCCCAGAGTGGACTTTTTTGGCTCGAGCCAACGCATGCCCGGTGCGAAACAACGCCTTCAGCAGTTAAATCGTGAGCGAGATGTCGAGGTCGAGGTTGGCGGCCCTGTTTCGGCAGAGCCGCGGTCGAACGATTTTGCCAGATCCTGTTTTTTGTTGTGTATATATATATACATATATATATATATATATGCATGTATGTATGTATATATATATATATATATAAATATATAACTGAGTGCAAAAGGCGCTGTGGAAATGACCGATGGCGCTGATTCGCCCAAGCGCCCTGCCAGCTGGGGGGCCAATGCGTCGAGGAATGCGAGGAAAAAAACGTGCCAGATAATCGGGTCGCCCAGATGTTCGCGCCGCGGTTGGAAAATTCTGGGACGACAGAAAAGACAAGAATGACACAATGCATTTTTCGCTGCCGTGGGGGATTATTGAAACGGACGCCAGGCACAGTTCTGACTGGCCCCACATTGAACCAGATGCTCCTTTGCATTCGACGCGACAGACCTGGGCCAACGGCCGCGACATCATATTATCTGTGGAAGAGGTCGAGAACACCATGGTTTGGGGTATATGGGGAGATGCGGCACCGTTGTTGACCAGAGATTCCTTGTATCTCTTGCTTTACTCTGCCGTGTCTGGCAACGCGCATGCGCGCCATAGGTTTTGTGGCTGGGCGAAACGAATGACTTGCGACTGTAGCTGCCGAGGCAGACGCACATTTGACATTGTTTGGGTTGTGCTAGCTTGGGCGTTTCAGGTCATGCTTCCGGGACCCCATCCAACAGTTCGCCACGATGGTATACCCTATGCCGAGTCTGGTTTCAAAGGTGATCGAGATCGCGCTCGTCCTCAGGGGCCCCTTCGTACAAGAGGATGTTGTCTGCAAAAGCGTGGGGACTGGGCATGGCTGAAGCAGTGTCTGTTTCTCACAGGGCGCGGCTGCTGAAATTGCACCGCCCCCCTTCCCCCACGCATCTACCAATGGAAAGGCCCCTGAATCCCAGGGTTGGGGGCGAGTGCAATTCTGACGCCCAGGTTGGGGGGGGGGGGCAGACAAACTTGAGGCGCTGCTGGAAATGCCACGCTGAACGAGGACCGAAACTGCCCCTCACAGATGCCTCTGCAACGGCAGCATGGAGAACGACGATGCTCAACCACGAATAGTTCATGACTTGGGTTTCTGCTGACGGGCGCGAGCTCTCGCCAATTTTTGGCATCCCAGGATTTCCAATCGAGTATGCAGCGATCGACTTGACGCGCGTGCTAGACTTGGGTTGCCTACAAGTTCTATTGGGGAATGTTATGTTTGAGCTGTTTTTTTAACATGGGAGGCGCAGTGACGAATCCTGGCAGCACGATTTCTGATTTCAATGCGCTCGTGCACTGCGTTTCGAAGCAACTCGGCCAAGAAGCGCCCCCAGTGCAACTCCTAACAATCCTCATGATTAAGCAGTCAGGGAAACCACCGAGACTTCGAACCAAAGCAGCTGAGACACGATGTATGTGACCGTGCGTTCATAAGATTATGGAGACCCGCATCCCGCCAGAAAACAGGCGAGAGAAACTCATGGTGGACTCCGTGGCGATGATGCAACATATTTATGCCGAGCTGTACTCATGGGACGGCTCGTCGTCACCCGCTAAGGTTGCGCGGTCTGGACGGTGTGACAATGCTCTGTATTCAGATCTTGGTCGGATGACGCGCGACGAGGTCCCTGGGGTCAGCTATGGGCCGTTTAAGTTCTACCCAAAGAACCATCTCCTGATTCATTGCCTGGAAGACCAGGTAGGCGCATTCGTGGGCCCGATAAGAAATTGGAACTACCAGGATGAATCCGCCATCGGCGACGCGGTTGAAGTTGCAGAAGCATCATGCCCCAATTGGCTCCACCGCTCGATCGTGGAGATGGACCCCGCAAGCAATCCCGACGAGACGAAAAGAATCCCCCAAGTCTCGGGGCCTGCCCAAGCGAGAACCCCGTTTTGAAACAGGAGCCGCCCTCAACTTCATCCTCTGTGCCCTCTCTGGCCCCCCCCCCAGCCCCTAGAGGCCTCGGGCGCCGCCTCTCGCGGCGCCCCCCCCCCCCCTCCCCCCCCCCCCCCCCCACACACACACACACAACACACACACCCCACCCCCACCCACGCCCACGCACGCCCACACACACACACGCACACACACACACACACACACACACACACACACACACACACACACACACACACACACACACACACACCACACACACACACACACACACACACACCACACACACACACACACACGCACACACACACACACACACACACACGCACGCACACACGCACGCACGCACACGCACACACACACACACACACACACACACACACACACACACACACACACACACACACACACACACACACACACACACACACACACACACACACACACACACAACACACACACACACACACGCACACACACACACACACACACACACACACACACACACACACACACACACACACACGCGCCACCGCCCCGAGTCCTTCCAGAGCGCCCCGTGGGGAACTCAAGCGAGAACTCCGTTTTGAAACAAGAGCCGCCCTCAACCTCAGCCTCTGCGCTCTCGCTGCCCCCCCCCCCCCCCCCCCCCTGGCCCTCAGAGGCCTCGGGCCCCGCCTCTCGCCGCGCCCCCCCCCCCTTCCCCCCCCCAAAAAAAAAAAACCTTCCAGAGCCCCCCGTGGGGAACTCGAGCGAGAACCCCGTTTTGAAGCAGGGGCCGCCCTAGACCTCGGCCTCCGTGCCGTCTCTGGCCCCCCTCCCTCCGTCTCGCCCCCTCTGGGGTGTCTCGAGATGCAGCCCGCGGCAGACTGTATGAATGGACATGGGAGAGAGAGAGAGAGAGAGAGAGAGAGAGAGAGAGAGAGAGAGAGAGAGAGAGAGAGAGAGAGGGAGAGAGAGAGAGATAAAAAAGAAAAGAGGGAGAGAGAGAGAGAGAGAGAGAGAGACGAAAGAGAGAGAGAGAGAGAAACATTTTTTTTAATAGTTTTTTTTTTATAAAAAAAAGAAGAAAAATAAAACTTGGCGAATAACCCAACCATATGCAGTTGTCAGTGCCGCAGCTGCGGGTTTCATCTTCAGTGGAACTCCCCATAGGACCACGGAGCGTGTGAGGGGTGCGCCGAGATGGGTGCCACTGGGGCATTCGGTGAGGCTCCCTATGGGGACATGAAACACGCGCGGGGCGTGCCGACATGGGTGGCGGAAGCGCATGTGAGGGCCGCCGCTGGGGCCTCCATTGGAGCTCCCGATGGGTCCCCGAAACACGATGCTGCTGCGGGGGGGGGGGGGGGGGGGGGGGGGGGGGCGGGGGCGGAGACGCATGTAAGCGCCGCTACTGGGGCCTTCGGTGGAGCTCCCTAGGGGCCACGAAACGCGTGAGGCGTGTACTGGGATGTGTGGCGGGGACGCATGTGAGCGCCGCCGCTGGCGCCTTCGGTGGAGCTCCCTATGGGGCCACGAAACGTGTGAGGGGTGTGCCGAATTGGGTGCGGGTGGCGAAGCATGCGGGCGGTGCCACTGGGGCCTTCGGTGGGGCTCTCTATGGGGCCACGGAACCTGTTGTTGTGACGGGCGTGCCGGGATGGGTGGCGGGGGCGCATGTGAGCGCGGCGGCTGGGGCCTTCGGTGGAGCTCCCTATGGGGGCACGCAACGTGTGAAGGGTGTGCCGAAATTTGTGTGCGGGACACATGCGGGCGGCAGCGCTGGGGCCTTCGGTGGAGCTCCCTATGGGGCCACGAAGCGTGTGAGGTGTGCGCCGAATTGGGTGTGCGTGACGCATGCGGACGGCGGCGCTGGGGCCTTCGGTGGAGCTCCCTATGGGGGCGCGAAACGTGTGAGGTGTGTGCTGAATTGAGTGTGCGGGGCGCATGCGGACGGCAGCACTCCGGCCTTCGGTGGGGCTCCCTATGGGGGCGCGAAGCGTGTGAGGGGTGTGCCGAATTGAAAGCGGGGGGCGCATGCGGACGGCAGCATTCTGGCCTTCGGTGGAGCTCCCTATGGGGCACGAAACGCGTGAGGGGTGTGCCGAATTGGGTGCGGGGGGACGCATGCGGACGGCAGCACTCTGGCCTTCGGTGTAGTTCCCTATGGATGCACGAAACGCGCGAGGGGTGCGCCGAAGTGGGTGCGGGAGACGCATGCGGACGGCAGCACTGGTGCCTTCGGTGGAGCTCCCTATGGGGGCACGAAACGTGTGAGGGGTGTGCCGAATTGAAAGCGGGGGGCGCATGCGGACGGCAGCATTCTGGCCTTCGGTGGAGCTCCCTATGGGGGGCACGAAGCGTGTGAGGGGTGTGCCGAATTGGGTGCGGGGGGCGCATGCGGACGGCAGCGCTCTGGCCTTCGGTGGAGTTCCCTATGGGGGCGCGAAACGCGCGAGGGGTGCGCCGAAGTGGGTGCGGGGGGCGCATGCGGACGGCAGCACTATTGCCTTCGGTGGAGCTCCCTATGGGGACACGAAACGTGTGAGCGGTGTGCCGAAATGGGTGTGCGGGACGCACGCGGGCGGCAGCGCTCTGGCCTTCGGTGGAACTCCCTATGGGGCCACGAAACGTGTGAGGGGTGTGCCGAATTGGGTGTGCGGGACGCATGCGGGCGGCAGCACTGGGGCCTTCGGCGGAGCTCCCTGTGGGGCCACGAAACGTGTGAGGGGTGTGCCGAAGTGGGTGTGCGGGACGCATGCGGACGGCAGCATTCTGGCCTTCGATGGGGTTCCCTATGGGGGCGCGAAACGTGTGAGGGGTGTGCCGAAGTGGGTGTGCGGGACGCATGCGGACGGCAGCGCTCTGGCCTTCGGTGGAGCTCCCTTTGGGGGCGCGAAACGTGTGAGCGGTGTGCCGACATGGGTGTGCGGGACGCACGCGGGCGGCAGCGCTGGGGCCTTCGGCGGAGCTCCCTATGGGGGCACGAAGCGTGCGAGGGGTGTGCCGAAATGGCGGAGGGAGGAGGCATCGGGAGGAGGAAGGATACGCGGGGGGCCGTCTCTTCAAAACGAGGACCCAACAACGCAGGTTGGTTGGGAAAGAGAGAGAGAGAGAGAGAGAGAGAGAGAGAGAGAGATATTCTATAGAAAGAAAGAGAGAAATAAGGAGAGATAGAGAGAGAGAGAGAGAGAGAGAGAGAGAGAGAGAGAGAGAGAGAGAGAGAGAGAGAGAGAGAGAGGGTCCCTCTTGGCGTTCGAATCTCACGATTTTCCTGCACTGAGCCTCAGGTTCTCCATCTTGATCTCAATCGAGAAGGCGCCAAGCGGACTGCTGTGAGCGCGCCTTGGGCAGCCCGCTTCCCTGAAACGGCCTAAGCCAAAACACGGCGGCAACTCTGAAGTGCACGGGGAGCAGGATGACAGAAAGATAGAGAGAGGGAGAGAGGACACAATAGAGATTCACTCGGGTGGGAAAGAGAGAGAGAGAGAGAGAGAAAGAGAGAGAGAGAGAGAGAGAGAGAGAGAGAGAGAGAGAGAGAGAGAGAGAGAGAGAGAGAGAGAGAGAGGCCCATCGCGCGCCTCGTGGTACTGCAGGGCTGGCCATGATCAGCATCAGCTCTCTGGGCAAAGGGGGGGGAGGAAAGGTGACCTGAAAGGGATAACACATATCAATGGAGGGGGAAGAAGTGCTCCACGCTCATACTCTGACAGCATGGCACCCACTGGAGCCCCATGTCGAGCTGATGCCACCTATTCCCCACTGGCAGGAAGAACTTGAACAGGGAACTTGAAAGGGAGAGCGGGGAACGGGAAAAACCTCTGGGTCTGAGTTCGTCACTAAGGTACAGCTTACGAGACCTACAATCAAGACCTCCAAGGTACATGGGGGAGGGCCTGAAGCTGGAAGAGGCAGACAGGGGAGAAAGGCTCATGGCGCGGGTCACACCTGAGGGAACAGCTCACGGCATTAGCACATCACCTCTGGGAGCCTTCTTCCAGAGGGTTGGGGGGGAGAGGGCAGGGATGATCTTTAAAAAGGAAAGGGCAGGGGATATCAGAGACCTGGGCATCAAATCCTAAGAGAGATCGGCTCCGAAGTCTCATCACAAACCTGCTTTACCTTACGGGGTCTCGTTCCCTGACACTGTGCGGGGTGGGCTACAAGCCTAGGTAGGAGAGTTAGAGCACTGCCAAATGGGAGTTGACCTGCCATCACTGGAATCGAGGCCCCTACCAGGCCCGTGATCATGTGACGGACTATTGCCTGCTCCTGATCATTCGCTATCGTGAACGGAAGTGCAAACATGTTAGATAACTCTTGTAGCACTCCAGCCTCTCGAGTATGTGTCCAATGCAAGGTAAGGTACGCACGGACCACTTGGATCATCCTCCACTCCTTTACTGGAATCAAGATATTCACAATGAGAGCAACACAAAGCCAATCACGAAACCCAGAATGATCCAGTCACGAGGTGGTCGACTCGATCTCACGAAGTTCTTCTCATGGCAGATGTCTCCGTTTTCGGAGTCTGTATCAGCTCCAATGGTCCCGGCACTCACATCTCAGAGGGCACTGCCATTAAGAATTCCCAGGACAAGCTGAACACGCTTCGCCTTGCTCATCGGTGGAGGGCGCTTCGGGAGATGGGCGATGATGCACTCGTTGATCTGCGCGACCACCGTCTTGTCTACCATGCGCGCCTCCAAGACTTGAGCTGCCTCCACCCAGGTCATGCGTGCGCCGAGTTGTTTCTTGCCGCCGATGAGGGACTGGAGCCAGCCGATCTCTGCACGCTTGAGAAGGGCCGTGCTGGCGGGGGCCTCCGCCACCGGTGTCGGGCTCACCTCTCGCTCGGCCACAGAAGATTTGTTCTGCGTGTTGTTGCCGTCCGAGGCCTCCCTAGGAGCTTGCTGAGCTGGTCCCCGAAGCTCGACTTCATGGCCATCGCCACATACTCGCCCTGCTTGCGAAGCTGCATATCCTCCTTCCTGTCCTCCTTGTCCTTGAGCGATGCCTTGAACTCAGGATCCACTGCGGCCAACTCCTCGCGGAGGCGCTGGACGTCCACCTTCTTGCCTGAGGCGGAGCGGGAGCGGCGGCGACCATGACTCTGGCCACGGTCGCGGTCTCCACGGTCGGATCCACGGCCACGATCACCACGATCAGAGCGGCGATCATAGGGAGCATCACGGTGATCCCGATGGTCGCGATACCCTCGGTACTCTCGAATGTCACGAACATCACGCGTGTCACGGTAGTAGTCCCGATGCTCCCTGGAATCCCGAGAGTCTCGGTAGTCACGGTCCCCATCCCGAGGTCCACGACGGTCGGGACTGTACCTGCACTCACGATCCCAACTCCCGTCACGACGCCGAAATTCATGACCACGGTCCTGGTAGCCGTAGTTGTTGGGGTTCCTTTTACTCTCGCGAGCTCCACCTTTGTGCACCCAGGGTTGACGAGGCCCACGGGATCCCATCTCGGTCGGATGGAGGAAGAAACGTTGCCAGCACCTCACCGTCGCTCGAGCCGTCTGTATGGCCACTGACCAGGGGCATGCCTGCAGGGAGGCGATGATAAGCTTCGAGGGGTATCCCATGACAAACAACTCCAAGACGAGCTCCAGGACCCAAGACGTTACCACTCTCACAGGTAGGCTCAGGTACTGGGCTCTCGCGAGGCGTCCTGTGAAGAGAGAGACCACCATATTGAGCCCTCTTGGCGGGAGTCCAGGCCAAGGAAGAATATTTGTTTTTGGGCGGGGTTCTGCACAACCTCGGAGAAGCCAAACGCGGTTCTCATTCTTCGGGTGAATGGAGATCTTATGCGCGGAGGGCCACAACTCCAGGTCCAGCCATATGCACGGGGCCTGGGGGTCCACGAGGTCCGAGGCTGGGGAGAGCTTGACCTGGTAGACCTGGGACAGGTAGAAGTAGACACATTGCCTGCAGTACACCTTGCTAACACCTACGATGTCGTCAACATACCGACGTTGTCGAATCTCCACCTTCCCTGAGGACGACGATATCTGGAAACCAAGGTCCTGAAACTGTTGTGGCTGACGGGAGGCTCGGAGTTCAAACCACGCAAGTAATATCGATAAGACCGCACCTGACAATACACCACCAATTGGTAAACCTCTAAGTTCATAGACAATTCCACCAATTGTCACTAAAGATAACCAACAATATGCTAACATCGTCGACGTGATATTTGCTATAGTTGCCTTGAAATACGTTGGTGGGGTTCCTGATCGAAAAGTTTTGGTTTTGTTTTCTTTGCCACGCTTAACTAGTGCTGCATCTGTTCCTAGACGATGTGATATTTCTGCTGATACCTCCTTCCACGCTTGACCGATGAGAGTAGAATTACACTGTTCATACGCCTGATCAGCATCAGCAACCACAACCGAGATGGATGTGAGATGGCAAGAACAACGGAGGCACTCATCAGTGCTGGGTGGGTCAAGGTCCTGGACGATGCGGTTAATCTCACGAGCAGCGTATTTCATGTCAAAGACTTCGCACGATACCTCGCTCTCACGAAGCAGATGTCTCGTAGCTCTGCCGATTACACGATACCCTGCTGTCCCTGGCGCATCTGCTGAGTTGACAATACGGCGCATACAGCTGTGACCGGGTTTCGTACAGCAACGCACACCTTCAGGAAGAACGCATTTGCTTTTGACAGTCGGGAATACATATGGCGGTTTGTCTTTTTTGTAGGGTGGGGTGACAGATTCTTAGTGCGTAGCCAGGGGGGAAGTCCATGTATAGCCCTAGACCATAGCCATAACGCTGCATCATACTTAGATATATACAACCGTACTTGCCAATATTTGTCAAGCTCAGCGGTTTGGTGGAGCCATCGAACCACATCACCCCCATCTGCCACCCATATTTTATCACACTGTTTGTCATATGCGATATAAAGGTCACTGCCTGCTTGTTCCAAAGATGTCTGCATTTCTTGCTCTAGGGATTGCCAGCGCGGTGGAGGTGGAGGTAAGGCCACATCTAGCTCTAGAGGTAGAGGTGACGAGAACCTCTTCTGCAAATAATCCAACCCTCGTCGGATAACTGGCTGAGAAAGTCGAGCTGCCTGTGCCCATTTCAAGAGGCATACCTTCGCACTCCTGAGGGCCACGCGGGGGACGCACCAAACGGGTAGTCGCCACGAACCTGCCAACTGCTTCAAATGTAGTGGTCCTGACGCAAAGTTGGACGAGACAACCGACTCAGGCAGGCAAGGCGACTGATACGCTGCACAAAAGCGGCTCGCCGATACTCGATCTGTCCAGATCCGACGTGCACGAAAAGAAACACGGGGAGGCTGAGCATGCCATTCCCGTGCTGGAGCATACCGCATCTGGTTCACCATCGACTGCATGGCCCCTTTGATTACATACTGGAGGTGCCTCCTCTGGTACTCAAAGGGTGGCTTCAAGAGGGGCCTTCGAGCCGCTGGTTACCCAAGACACTTCAAATGACGGTTCATGTGGAACTTAGCTGCCCTGACTCTGTTGAAGTTCTGCAGAAAATCACCAGCTAGACCTGCTGCTTTGAACAGGATCGCACCTACCTCCAAGCGTGATACGAACGTACACACAGGCAACGGTCGCCATCTCGCTGCTAGGCACGCCAGAAGAAGCCCCAGATGCTCATGACCCAGAAGCCAGAGGGGGCCCTCGACATTGGTGAGGAGGAACTTTTCTTTGATCTGGAGGGTGTAGAGCATGCTGTACGGGGCGGGTTCCGACAGGGCTCCTGGGTACTGGCTGAGGGGGCCTGTGAGGAGCCTCTGGGTGACCTCTACGTGGGCAGGGGTTGCAGTCAGCCAGACTGGGGGAGGAGTACGTCGGGGGGGTGGTCGTCTCCACGAGGGGGGTCGTCGTCGGGGTCGGTTCTTCACCTTAGGAGGAAGATAGAGGGTCCCCAAGCCCCGTCTCAAGCCCTGCTGTTCAGATTCTCGAGCATCAGCTGCATTCGCCGACGGTGAAAACCTCCGAGTCGCGAGAGTTTCAAAATGGAAACTTGCTGCCTCAGATGGTACCCACAGTATTGGCAAGAAAAACAACGAGCCTCCAGAATGCCGAAGTTCACGATATCGAGGTCGATTTCCTGGTCGAACCCGAGGGTGTAGGAGAGCCCGGACGTGCTCCTGGATGCGCCCTAGAAGTCCAGGAAGGGCACCAGTTCTGAGACATGCTTTTCCGACGTACAGAGACGCATAGCTGCCCAAGACGTACACTATTGTTCGATGAGGCTCACAACTCACGCCAAGAACACTGGAGAGTGCAGTCGACACGATCAGCTCATCCCAGTTGTGCACTCCACGACGCCATTCTGGGGGCAGCATCCGCCAGACACGTCGAGCCCACTTGGGCATCTTTGGCATCATGAAGGCTTGCCGTAGGCGACAAAGAGCGGACATGGTTAGGATAACTCAGATAATGCTCCACAAGGCAACTCCTCGAAACGGGCGAAAGTCTGTCGGTCGGTTGCCAACAAATTCACACATCATAGCTAAGAACGTCGTGAGGTAGGCCCTGATATGTCGATGATCGCGGCGCTCCCACAACCACATCCTAAGCTGAGCCCCCATGCCCCCCATCGTGTAGTCGGAGCCTTTCTTGAGGATCTCACGAACAAAATCGCTTGCCGTACGCGTGGCCAGATTCTGCTGGATCGGGTATGGCATCACGAAACGGAGCTGCTCCAGATCCAGACACGGGGACGTCTCGCCGTCATCCACCTCCTCCACGAGCCTGACGTGTCGTCCCTGTACGGAAACGACTCCGAGCTCGACGTCCCTTCCTCCGATTCCAAAGCATCCAGAGTCAATAAGCATTCCTCGTGGCGTATCCGATCTTCGTGATGAAACCTGCGCCATTGCTCTTCGAGGTCCCAAAGAATTTGTCCCAGGCATCACCAGCAACAACAACAACGACGGTTAATGCCGTGGCGCCGGCGTCTGCAACTGTGTCTTCCCACCTGCGCTCCCCCCCCCCCATCCGCCTCCTCCTCATCCACTGCAGCCACCTCGGCCCATGTCGACTGGGTGATTGCGCGAGCTTCTCCAGAGCAGCTCTCGGCCATGGACTCGTTCAACTGCTGTTGCTGCCTTGAGCATATCATGCCAGTGCATTCAGTGGTTGTCCATCCCTGCGAACACGCGACTCACCTGCGATGCGAGTTTGCCAACTGGAGCATGGGCCCCCAAGGCCCGCACTCTTGCCCCATGTGCAGGGCCGTTTGGAGCGAGGAGTTCACAGGGCTGTTTATAGAACGCTGCCGTGGTTTTTGCCTAGATGAGTACCACGCCCCCGACGTGCCCAACCCCGCAGTGGACGTCGATGACCCTGTCCCGTGGCATGTCGCCCCTTGGTGCTGCCCTCGAGTTTTGGTCGCAGATGGCGTGTTCGAGGAGAGCACTGACCCACGAATGCGATGGCCCCCTTTGCGATCCCCGAGTGGTGGCAGAACCAACCGCTGGCAGTGCATGACGTGCACGCGGGGATTCTCCGAGACCCCTGAGACCATCGCCTTGGCTCGAGCTGCTCCGATCTGCGGCGTTCATGGTCAGTGCACGCTCGTTGTGAAGTTCTTCGGCGGTAAGATCGATGCTGATGAAAACGTCAGGTTCTACTGGGCATGCCCTTGCACCAACGACTACGACGTGCCGATCGCGCGAGAGAACTGCCCCGCGGAAGAATTCGAATCCCATATACAACCCTGCATCGAGGTCGACTCGAGCAGCGACGGCATGGACGATGGCAGAGATAATGCGCCGACGGCGGTCGATGCGCTGAGTCATCTAGAGGAGTTGAGGGACATTGCCATTAGTGATGACCTGGATGCTCTCGCCCAAATTGCTGCCACCTCCGAATCCGACTAGGCACGTGTACCCTGGGCGGAAGCCCTGCGGCAATAGAATTGCCCTGACTTTTTCTCCTCTTTACTTGTCCACAGTTCGACCAAGCCGATGGTGACACTTCCTGATCGCAGTCGTCGTTCCCCTACCTCCTACTTGCCCGGAGAACCTGGGCTACAGCCCAATGCGCCCATCTTGGAGTAATTTGGTCGAGAGCTTGGGGGCATCTGGGCAGGCTTCTCTGGGAGTTCCGCCTGGGGTATCTTGAACGTATGCGAGGCTCTTTTGGGGCGCCTGGCTGCACGTTGGCTTCTGGCATTATCTGGGCGCCATTTCAATGCAGCCTCAGGGCCTCTCAGGGGGTCGCTTAATTGGGGTCAGAGGTCGCGCGTCAATCGCTTAATTGGGGTCAGAGGTTGGCCAACCCGCGCGTTGAGGGAAGCTGCGGGCATCTGATTGTCCGGCGGATTGTCCGGCAGGGGGGTGACAGACAATTGATTGCGAGGACGTCTCGAGCGGGAACGTCTGGCGGATAGTCTGTGTGGAGGGGGGTGACAGACTATCCGCCGAAGTAGGCGTCGAGAAACGCCGCGGCATCGTCTGGTTAACAGTCTGTCGGTGAATTGGGTTTGTAGTTCAGCAATGCTGGCTCGAGACTCGCGCCCCGCGCCTCGACGGCCACCTCGAGCGCGCATGCGTGACGCAACGCCTGCTCTGAAGCGCAAGGCTGGGCAGCTGCCGAAGGCCGTGCAAGAGCTCAAGGAGTGCATCGCCACCGAAGGACAGGAGCTGACCGCTGCGGCCGTCGAAGGAGCTCCTCGAGCCGTTTGGCAGCGCGCCTTCTCGTCGCTGGACTACGCGCTGAAGTCCGACTCCCCTGACAAGTGGGGGGAGAACAGGAAGCTCGCCGAGGGTGGCCTGCGCGGGGGGTGGATGGCGTCAATCGCCCTCGATCCTGCGTCTGGCGGCTCCGTGGCAATCTCGCGAAACGAGCGCGCAGAGCGAGTCGAGAACAATGCCATTGAGGTCTGGCTCACGGAGTCTGAGTACGGAGGACCAAAGTACCTGAACAACCTCGACCACGCGAGGATCGCTGTCACGACGTGCGAGTGGCGCTACCACAGCTCGAACAAGGCCCTCCACGATGCCAAAATTAAGGAGTACAAGGTCCGAGTGAGTTGGGATCTCTACCAGAAAGCCAAGCAGGATGCCGTCGGCGTGGGGCAGAAGGCTGAGATCGGCAACGACGACGCCGCCGCTGTCTCGGAGGCCTTGCGCAGCAACGCCCACGGCGTCCCGAAAAGAAGAGCTCGGGCAGTTCGGGCGACAACATTCCTTTGAAGGGGTAGGGGGGCGAGGAGGAGTCGAGGAGGAGGGGGGGAAGTGGAGGGAGGAGAGGGAGTGGAGGGAGCGCGGGCGGAGTGGATGAACGGAAGAAGGGCAGGATTCGGAGGCCCCGAGAGGGGCCTGCGAATTGTTTGTTTTGCAGACTCGGGTTCGCCAAATTCGGAATCCCCTTGTCAAAAGTGTGGGGTCGCGAACCCGAAGGGGTCTGCTTTGGCTCCTCGGGCATCTCAGATTTCGGAGGCCTCGTGGGACCAACGGAGGAGAACCCTAAAAGGAATGTGGTCGACCCGCAGGGCCAGCGCAACGGCCAGTCCGCAGCGCCCAGCCGGCCTCGTGCGCCACCGCCAGCCCCGAGCCCCGAGGCTGCAGCGCGGACCCAGGTGGAGGGCCAGCTCAGGAAGGCGCTGAAGGACATGACAGCGCAGGTCGACAAGACGAGCAAGGAGCTCGGCGATGTCCGTACCATCGAAGCTCGCCTGGCCACGCACTCTTGGCCCTCTGGCGCCATGGCCTTCCTGCAGAGCAACGCCGAGAAGCAGGTCGCGAACGCGAAGGGCCCCGAGACCAAGTGGATCACAGAGAAGAACAACTTCGCAGAGATGTCGAAACATTCATCGGATGACATTCAGGGGAAGGCTATGGAGCTCGACGAAGCCGTCAAAGAGGCGCAGGGAATCCGCAAGGATTACAAGACGAACTTGCTCGCCGACTTCGCCAAAGTGAAGGCGAAGAACTGAGTGGAGAGCGAGCCACGCCTACGCACCACACTCCGAGTGTGGCTTTCACAGTTTCTCGCCCTGCTCACGTCGGGGCAAGTCGAGCTGCTGGTAACCGCTTCGGCCTGCTCGATGCAAGCCCGGGGTGCTGCAACAAGCACGTCCTGTTCCTCCTCCTCCTCCTCCTCCCCCTCCCCGTCCCCCTTCCTCAACCTCTATGCTTATGCTGCCACTGCTGCTCCCCAGTGCTCCCTGATGGTCTCACCTCTCTTCACCACGCCCCTCATGTTCCTCCCCTCATTGGCCTCTTCCGCAGCCGCTTTGGCTCAAAATATGCTCGCTTGCTACTCCGCCGCGCGATGGATGTCAATTAACGCTAGAGCGCCCGCGTGGCGAGGCGATGCAACTCTTCTGGGGAAAGCGATCGACGACCATATGGGGCCGATCCTCGCTGGGGGCGGCTGGGGCTACGAGTCCATCGACGTGAAAATTGGCGTCTGCACGGGCCACCTCGCCAAGAAGTACAACGGCCTGCTGAGCGACCTCGTGGGCATCGGCCCACGAGGAGCATACTTCAGAATGTCCGACCTCCAGAAGGCGATGATGGCAAGCGTTCTGAAGGATGAACACCGAGAGGTGTTCAAGGCGATGTGCGCGTTCAGGAAGTGGGGCGACCTCAACGTCGGCACGGTGAAGGTCAGCGACATGATTCGGGTCATGGCCTCGCACCTCAGGCTGAAGTTCGATCAGTGCACTAGCCTGAAGAACAAGGCCGATGCCCGCGCGCACCCTGCATCGCTAGTGGCGACCTACGAAAAGATCAAGCCTGACAGCCCAGCACCCACGGCCAAGAAGAACATTCTCAACCCGTTCATCTACTACCGCGACAGCGACTTGGACGGCGAAGACAACGATGAGGACGAATCGACGATCGTAATCGGCAAGTGCTTTAACTACACTGAGATGAGAGCCTACGTGCTGCCTTCGGATGGCTCTCGGGCTCCAGCCGTGAAGTACTCTGCTGGGGAGGATGGCATGGTTCTGGCGCACTTCGAAGTGAAATATTCCGCTGAGCCGTGGGCGACCGAGCTCCCGAACAGCAGCCTCGCCGAATGTGGCCTCGCCGAACAGCTGCAGCTGCAGCCGCCTTAAAGGTTAAGTCGAAGGGCAAAGCCAAGGGCAAAAGCCAAGCCAAGGCCAACGGCAAAGCCAAACCTCACGAGACTGGAATGAACGGCCAGCTGCGGCAGCCGATGTCCTCGAATAGCCAGCCGAGAAGAAACAAACGGTCGACGGCGAAGCAGAGACTCCAGAGATCTTCAATGGAACCGAAATCATGAACACGCTCCCGCCCAAGGCCAGGATCACCAACCTCGAGCCTGGCCGCAAATCCTACGCGCTGCCCAAGGCCGACGGCGACGCTGCCATCTCCGTTCTACTCGAAAGGAAGGCGTTCTACATAAAGCCAGTGTCCGAGGCCCAGTTCGAGAAAACCAGGAACGACGATAGGTTCACAGAGCTCCTCGCAGACAGGCAGCTCAACTCAGCCTCGGGGATCCAGATGGGTTTTAGCGGCGATCCAGCCCTTTCCTTCGACGCGGCGGTTGCGATGGCAGCGCCGACTGACGCCGCCTGATGCCGTTCGCGCTGCCCCGATCGAGACATCGGCGTTGCTGGCGCTACAGGCGCCTTAGATCATGGTGGAGTAGCAGCGCGCGCGAAAAACATTCCTTCTGCATTCCCCTCATCTGCCCCCTCCAAGCCCCCCTCCAATCAAAGAGGGGGGATGGGGGAAAAGAGAGAGAGAGAGAGAGAGAGAGAGAGAGAGAGAGAGAGAGAGAGAGAGATCACGATAGAGATGGAGAGCAATCGACATAGAGATTTCGAACGCGCGAGAGAGATCGAGATAATGAGAGAGGTACAACACGGGAGGGAGAGAGCGAGAGAGAGAGAGAGAGAGAGAATGTGAGCAAGAAAGATGCCCAGTTGGAGCTCACCAGCTGGAACTCAATCGAAGCTCCCGTTTTGAAAGTAGATGCCGTTGACCTCGCCCTGCAAGCCTTTGCCCCCCCCCCCCCCCCCCCCCTAGCCCCCAGTGGCGTCGAGCCCCGCCCCCTGAAGTGGAGCTCAAGCGAGATCCCCGGTTTGGAAAAGGAGCCGCCCTCAACCTCATCCTCTGCGCCCTCGCTGCCCCCCCCCCCCCCAGCTCCCAGAGGCTTCGGGCCGCGCCTCTCACGGCGCTTCCCCCGAGCCCCTCCAGAGCGCCCCATCGGGATTTCAAGCGAGAGCCCCGTTTTGAAACAGGAGCCGCCCTCGACCTCATCCTCTGCGCCCTCGGTGCCCCCCCCCCCCCAGCCCCAGAGGCTTCGGGCCCCGCCCCTCACGGCGCCCTCCGCGCCCTCTCTGCCCCCCCCCCCCCCCCAGCCCCCAGAGGCCTCGGGCCCCGCCTCTCGCGGCGCCTTCCCCAAGTCCCTCCAGAGCGCCCCATGGGGAACTCAAGCGAGAATACCGGTTTGGAAAAGGAGCCGCCCTCAACCTCATCCTCTGTGCCCCCTCTGGCCCCCCCCAGCCCCCAGAGGCCTCGGGCCCCGCCTCTCACGGCGCCTCCCTCAGGTCCCTCCAGAGAGCTTCAAAGGGAATTAGGCGAAACGCCGACAGGCAAAACCGTTTAAATATAGACAGTGCGTCGGGGCAAACGAGCACGCCGCAGCGGCGAAAAAAAAAAAACACGAGCAGGACAAACGAACAAACAAGCAGGCAAGCAGGGCAAACGACCAGGAGAGCAGAGCAAACAAGCAGGCGAGCAGAGCAAACTTGCAGGCGCTAAAAACAACTGAGCACGTTAGAGACGGCGGCAACGACATGCCCCGCGCCGCGGGCCCCCGTTCGCCCACGGCTCTCGCACTGACGATCGAACGCGCACGTGTGCAGTGATGTAAACGAGTATTGGTTGCGCCTGTATCGGTCACACCACATTCCCCAATCAGAGCTTGCTTCTCTAGGGGTCCTAGCGGATATAAAGCTGAGGTGAGGTCGGCGGCCGATTTCGGTGGCCGGGGCCGGGTGCCAGGGTGCCCGGGGGTGCCCGGCTGGCCGATTTCGGTGGCCGGGCCCGGGTGCCCGGGTGCCCGGTTGCCCGGGGGTGCCAGGGTGCCCGGGGGTGCCCGGGTGCCCAGGGGTGCCCTATAGCCCAATAGCCCAGTAGCCCTATAGCCCTATCAGCCGTATAGCCCAATAACCCAGTAGCCCTATAGCCCTATCAGCCGTATAGCCCTAATACATTTATATCCCTATAGCCCTATAGCCGCATCGCCCATATAGCTCTATAGCCCCATATCCCTATAGCCCTATGGCCCTATAGGTCACAGTCCTATAGCCCGATAGCCTTGTAGCCCGATAGCCCGATAGCCGTATAGCCCTATAGCCCAATAGCCCTATAGCCCTATAGCCCTTACAAAAATCTGATGGTATCATTGTTTTGTATGTGAATTTGAGACCTGCATATATGATACATGAAATACAGACATGCGCACACTCCAGAAGTCCTAGCGGATTAAAGGATTCGGTGAGAGGTGCGGCCGATTTCGGTGGCCGGGCCCGGGTGCCCGGGGGTGCCCGGTGTGCGGCCGATTTCGATGGCCGGGCCCGGGTGCCCGGGGGTGCCCGGGTGCCCGGGTGCCGGGTGCCCGGGTGCCCGGTGCCTTGTAGCCCCACAGCCCTATAGCCCTATATCCCTATCGCCCTATAGCCCTATAGCCCTACAATAGCCTTAGAGCCCTATAGCTCTATAATGGCTTTATAGCCCTATAGCCCTATATCCCTATAGCCCCAAACAAATTCTGATTGGGGCTTTTCTCCGGTATCATATGATACATGAAATACAGAAATGCACACACTCGAGAATTTAGAGGATTACGCCACCCTACAAAATTTAGGAGGTCAACTACAAAATTTATATCAACACTCGCACGGCGTAATCACTTTTTTTAGTTTCCAAAAAAACAAGAGGATCGGATGACCAGGGGAGGTTACGAGGTTCGGTGACCTCGCCCCTATGAGCCGCATAAACAGCGCGCCCTTCAGGCGTCGGCGTCGGCGGCCCGTGGGCCCGGCAGCCGCCAGGCCTCGGGGGAAGGCCCTCGCTTCCCTCCCGAGCGCGCCCCCGCCCACCTGAAAGGCAGCAGCCGCGTGAACTGCCGGAAGGCTGACGGGGTCCACGCATTGGCGCTCGCGCGCGTGCTTCCGGCGCGTCTGCTCGACGACGTCGAGGGTAACCTCCGCGGGTGGCTCGTTGGTCAGAGCCGAGTAGCTTCTGGAATGCTGAGCGCCCGCGGCGAGCTGCGCGCACTTGTCCGCTCGTTGCGAGACTCGCGAGGCGGTCTTGGCAGCGCGAGCCTCTACGGTCTCGGCCAGGCCCGCTTCCTGTCCAGCCAGCGCCGGCAAAACGCCTTGGTCTGAACTTCGTTGGCCGCCCTGTTGCCGCGGCCGCCGCGGACGTGAGGGCGCAGAACGCACTTCCTGAGCGTCGCAAGCTCAGTCCACGCAGCCCCGGCGCTGCTGCGCACTGTCTGTGTGGGCGCGGGGCCGGGCGTGGGATTGGGCGCGGGGCCGGGCGCGGGACTGGGCTTGGGACTGGGCGTGGGGCTGGGCGCGGGGATGGGCGCGGGGCTGGGCGCGGGGCCGGGCGCGGGGCTGGGCGCGGGGTTGGGCGCGGGGATGGGCGTGGGGCTGGGCGCGGGGCCGGGCGCAGGGCTGGGCGCGGGGTTGCGCGTGGGGCTGGACGTGTGGCTAGGCACTCTAAAGTGAGCTGGGATACAGGCGAGAGGCGACGAGCGCGTGTCCGCGGCCGTTTGTGTTCGAGCGGCCGGCCGCCTAGATCTGACTATTCCTCAGCGCGAAGTGTGCCATTTGCCATCGAGACCAAAACATCCTTTGCTTGAGATGGCTCGTCGCCCCCGCTACTACTGGGAATATCGTTACTACGGCGCAACAGAACTGGAGCTGGGCTTCGCCTAAAGCGAAGCTGCTGGTTGGGCCTCCCAACCCTTTTCAAACTTGGTAGCGGAGTTGGCCTATGGTGGTCAGCTCTTGCTCTACTCCTCACCATGCGGCACTGCCTGGTGGTGGACTATTGGCATGGTGGAACATCAGGGTGCAGTGGGTCTGCGCGGAGGAATGTACATAACTACGCACAACCTTAGGGCGCTTGCAGTGATGCCTTTGCTCACGCAGAGGCCTCCTACTCGAGTCCTACATCCCTGCGCTACTGCACTCCTGACGGCCACCCACCTACTCCACTTGGGAACTTCTGCGAAGATACAATGCGTGGAAACATGCGACATTACGTCGCGCCGCCTCCACCCCCACGCAGGCTCACGACAATGCGCCACAAACCCCAACCAACCATCCGACTACGACCTACGAGGCTATTGGATTGGCAAAGCTATCCCTGGGCTCAAATGGGCTGCTATCGAGCGCGCGGTGGGACACATGCGCGGCGGAGACGACGCCAGAACAACCGGCCCCCGTTGGGGCCCGGCCGGTCAAGTACCCTTCCGCGAATTTGCTCGCGAGGTGCATCCCTGGATCAACGTGCCCACAGGCGCCGTGACGCCCTCCAAACAAGCTGCAGCACTGCAGCGAGGCCTGGGAGGCCTCGCACGGACCATCGGCATGATAGTTCCCCCAGCAGTTATCAACTTCGGCGTTAACATAGGTGGCCTCCATACCGATGGCGCCACCTACATCATGTTCCTCTTAAGCACGAAGTTCGAGAACCTAGAAGAGGAACGCCAACTCAACTCTGGTACGGCTCTCATCGACTTCCGAGTCCATGCGGGAGAACGGATCGACCAGACTTCGGCGCGCTTCGAGATAGCCCGCTATGAAGCTGAAGCGGCAAGCTTTGACATCCCAAACATCCGAATTCTAACATGTATTCTATTCCGAGACTGAGGAGTGGGGACGTCGCGGGCGCAGCAACTTCTACAGCCACTAAACCATCATGCCGAGGGACCAGCAACAATTTGACTCTCTGCTTGAACGCGTGAGATCATATGCCCACCTCGCTGAGAGAACCCTGGCAGTATTGGTGGCATCTTCAGACACGGTCACCGCACCGAGACCTTTCACGCTGAAGCTGACGCTGGGCAGCCTGCTACCAACGTCTGGAACGACGATCCGCAACCAACGGAGACCACCGCACTATTAAATCAAAACGGTGGTTCGGCCTCGGGGTTGCAAGACTCCTGGGCCAGGTGTCGGGGACCCCCGGATGCGGCGGCCCCCTCGCAAGCCACTGCCCTAGTAGGCTCAGCGGGGCAAGCCGCTGAGTCCGACTTCGACTCTGGAGCCGGCACCAACACGTCTTCAGACGACGAGGCGACTGCCCTAGACTACTCCGACATGCCCGCGTATCTCACGGAAGAACACCAGGCGCAATGTCTATTCGTAGGTAATCAGAAACACAAGCGCCGATGGAGGCGATTTTTGAAGAAGCCAGTCCGTAAGGTACGACGTACTATCCGACGGGCTCTCAGGGGAAAAAGGTAAGGGCCGAGGCAAGGGTAGAGGCAAACGACGGCGACTGCATGGCAGAGGTATGTTAGCATTCCTAGCATCCCTTACTGGTCCGCATTATGAAGGGTTGTTACCAGCTGCAGGCAATAACCGTAGGCGCACCTCAGGAAAAGGTAAGGGACGTCGGGACAACCCGAAGGATGCTAACGGTAAAACAATGGAATGCCATATCTGCCATAACACACATCATTTTCGCCGTGAGCGCCCTCAGGGCGATGGAGGAGGCAGAGGTCTGTCGATACATGTGGCTCAAACTGATTCTGGCATACAGTAGGTTGACTGGGAGACATTTTTGGCCGACCCTGCCGACAGCCCAGTTACAGTTGTTAAGTTCATGGCTGCCAGATATTTGAGTGCCAGTATGTCCCTCGAGAATTACGCCGACGAGCTGTTCGAGGAGATATTCCCTGGCCACAATGAGACCGACCTGGCAGACTGGCTGGGCATGCCCATCGCGGGGCAACCTGCCGCTATTGGATTCGTCGAGAATTTCCATGTGCCCGCCGAGGCAGATCAAGAAATGGCGGGGGCACCCGCGGATTCAGAAGCCACAGCTCCTGCAACAGAAGAGGAAGGACAATTGATGCTTTATCCCCGGGTTATTGGTAATCAGACAAACATGAAAGTGCATGATGATGACCCTTTTGCGGGGAAGCCTGCGGTATGCTTTGCGGGAAAGCCCAGAACGCATCCAGCGCGAGTTCGGCCACAACGAAGGATTCGAATATACATTCGCAGCCACAGAGCGTTCCCTGAGCCGCCAGGCTCGATCGGGAAACCGTCGAGCCTGGAGACGTGCGTACCGCGTGAACGACGACGACGAAGAGTGGGAAGTTGACCCACGTCTGCTACGTCGCGGTCGGGTCCGCAGTTGCTCACGCGAACACTCGCGCGCACGCTCCAGCGGTGCTCGCTCTAGCGGCCTTCGGCGCCCTCATCCTCCTGATACGAGGACCCCAAGGACTCCTCCAATGATGGATAGTAGACCTGGCACTCCACCGAGGAGGGAGCGCCTGCGGGTTCACCCGGACCAGAGGGAAGATCCTCAAGCAGAGTACCCAGAAGGCGAGATACAGCGCTGTGTCGACCACGAGAGTGCTGGATTGGCACGCCAACGCATAGCTCCTGATAAGATGCGGTACTACCAGGACCGAGGTTATACCGTGCACCAGATCCGTCACTGGTACTCTCTTCGCAACGTTGAACGAGATGACGAAGGCCAAGTCATTCGCTAAAAAAGGAAAAGGGGTTGTCAAAACGCCAGGGCCCTTATGCAGCGGGACAAAAAGAAGGCCATCATCAAATAACGGGATGTTTGCCGAGGTGTTGTTTGTATTTGTCTTGTGTATGCCGACCACATACCTGGCTGCCCCATGAGGCGCCCACCCAGGAGCCCCAACTTCCGCAAGACACCATGGGTCTGGTCTCGTGGTGATGGTCGTGGTCATTTCACCGATCCGAACAAAGCTGTGCACAGAGAGCAATTGACGCATTGGGATTACAGGCAGCTGAAGATCATGAAATAGCCCATTCCAAGGTTATATGGGATAACCTCTCACCTGCTCATTACCTGAAGGCATTCAATTCGTGAGTGGAAAGCGGGGGGACCTGCGCCGTCCAAACAAGATGATGACGACCAGCAAGAAGATGATGAAGCTGAGGAATTGGCCGAAGCAGTGGACCCCACAGCAGAGGCTCCTCCAGGGTATTACACGGACAACTCCGGCACGAACCTCTCTTCTGACGCGGGCGTCGCTCACGACCCTGACCCACCAATCGAGCCTGGTGACAGGGTTGCAGAAATGATGAATCTCGCGGAAGATATGATACCTGCATGCTACGAACCGAGGATTTGATGGATCCGATTTTTTCCTTGCACAAAGGATCGCAGCTGACTTCAACGAGTTGTCTTGCAAAAAAATGCCAATACCACCAACCTGGCACTCCATAGGCCCGGTGATTATGTGGACTTTCAACCCCGACAGAGGGCCCATGAGCTATGAGCCGCGAGCACCTGCAGGGGCATCGCCAAAGGCACCTCCTCCGAAGTCAAGGGCGAAGTCAAAGCACTATCCACTTGTAGTTGTTTCTGCATCTTCGATTTTCTCGAGCAATCCCAAGTCAATCGGACGTGATCAGCTTGCGCCACCGCCTAAACATAAAAAGAGGAAACGCCCAGATGACCCCAATCCTGGCAGCAGCAAGCATCAGCGACCTGCGGGGCAACCTGCTGAGCGACATCGACCCAGAGGACAAGCTGCGGCGGCCGCAGCAGCTGCATTTCAGGGCGCCAGCACTCCTACTGCAAAGGAGCCTGTGGCTCGTCGTGGCCCTACGCCTGGCCGGGCGCACAGGACAGGCTGGACGCCGACGCTGGAGGGATCATCGAGGGATGCTTCTTCATCGCGGCATGGTGCCAAGCAGAGGTTATTGGAAACTACATCAAAGGCATCAGGGGCAGCTCCCAAAGACAAGAAGTGCGAGTTCTACGTCATCAGTGAGAAGAAACGCCAGGACTTCGATACCAGCACCCCTCGAACTCCCAGGGGATCCGCAGGCGCTGCAGCAGCACCTGCAGCAGCCCAGTCAGCAAGAAGGTCTGATGAGCCAGAACCGAGTTCCGCGGGGCAGCCTGCTCTTACTCTCGGAATGCTTGTGGGATGCAGACTGTATTGGGAAAGTATGCGCGCTGCCAAGCGCATGATAATCAACCCAGCGTATCGTCCTCATATCGATGACGGGTCTGATCGTTACATCGTGGTGACATGCAACATCAGAGATACTGCCGTCATTGCCAATGAGGACGCTTGCACGCGACAGGTTGCAGGCAACGTCCTGCGTGGATACCCTGCTCTCAGTTATCAGTCCGAGAAGAGCTACTTGAAGGGGATCCTCAAGGAACAGAGAGTTGTTGGACAAGACCTGAACTTCGATGAGCATCGCCGATGCTCAGAGTGGCTCACTACCGCTATTCGCCACAAACCATTCATGACAACCATATTTCTGATCGGTTTCTGGCAGCAGTACCGTCCTTCGGCGAGTTCGATGAATGGGTGGAGCTTTCGGAGCTGCTCCACAACTGGCCACCTGAGGGTAGCGAGTGCTTCCACAGCAAGCACATGGAGACTGTCCGGCGTTGCCTCAGCAACCGCCATTGGGCATATCGAGCATTGACTGTGCTGAACTTGATTGGCATGGTCGACAACACCGGTACGCAGAAGAACAGGTTCCATATCAAGAAGTGCAAGTTCGCTACCGAGACTCACGATACATATTTGCTGCGCCCAAGTAATGGACACAGCAGTCCTGGGATAAAGTGCCTTGAGCCCCTATGTATGAGGATAGCTGGTTTGACCACACCAGGCGCATCTTGTTATTTCATTCATGGTAGCAAATGGTCGAATATCGCGAATATACTTCGCACAAGACTGTCATGCCATTATGATGGCACTTCTAACAAAAGAGGCAGACAGTTTGTTCATGGCTGTTTATATTTAATTGGTGATAACAGGATCCAGTCCGGCCTGCGCGTCGACTCCGAAGTATTGATTATGGTTAGTTTGAACAACTTACTTCGCGATAGTATGGCTATTAGGCGTTCAGCGAATGATGAAAATATGACGGCAGGCAGGAACGGCATAATTCCGCCGACCCACATCTTCCAGCTCATAGGCATCTTGCCGAACGCGAATCAGTGCAGGTACGACCGCGTGGGACATGCGTGGACCAATCCCTTGTATATGTCGGATAGCGAGCGGAGAAATCTGCGTGACGTTACTCTCGGCGATTTAAATGCAATTCCAAATGATGCATCATCGCTGAAGGATTGGTTTATTCCAAGGACCCCGTACAAGTTGAAGTGTTCCGAACCGACGCCCAACAGGAGGTCGAGTTCGCCGCGGTATTTACGATGCAATAGGGGTACCAAGCGGGGGCACCTGCAGAGGATCAGATGGATCCTGGATCCAGGCCCAAAGTGCGGACGTGTCTGGCATGACGTCAACTGAGATTACTCCCAACGACGTGCACAGGCACAGCAGTTGCCAGCATCTGCAGGGCAACCTGCGTAGTTTGCACCTATGCGCAGGGCTACGATTCCATTTGGGGCTCCACAGAGTGCTGGGAGCACCAACAGCCTGCCGGCGAGGCTCCAGAGCATTCGGATGGACCCACAGTTCTACCAGGCTTTGCAGGCGACATCGCCGTTTGCATCGCCGCGTCCACTTGCGGGACAACCTGCTTTCCCTGACCACGACGCTGCACAGAGGACCGAAAATGTGGGTGGTCAGCAACAGTGGATGTACCGGCAGATGCGCGAAGCCGCGCAGAGTACGCGTAGGGGCGGCATCGACCTCCCTAGCGCCAGCTGGACACCACCGTGGGAGTATGTTCCGGACCCAGATCCATCACCGGACAACCCCAACAGGTACGGATATGTACCAGCGTTTTACAATCATCCGACATGCGATCCGACAGCTGCTGAGCGCCCCACAGCACCACCGATGGACGTCCCGTTGTTCCCTGACGACCATGCTCAGGTGACGAGTAACCCTCGTGTGGGGGCGCAGCCGGAGAACCCGCGCGTGCGGGCGACGGCCGACGACTTCTATCAGTCTCAGTTGACGCGCGGCTCTGGCTACACGCCAGGTGCACTGGGCCAGATTCCTCATTATGGATATCTGGCTACCCCTATGGGTTCAGATGTGACGCAACGGGCCCCCAGCCTGGCATTGCGATCATCCATAGGGGAGTTGCGCCCAGAGATCCTGGCCATCCACGAGGCGCAACAGGCCAACCTCTCAATGCAGTTGGCCCGCCAGCGCCGCACCCAGGAACGGCGGGCGAACGGGCTGCTGGGTCGTGCGGGGCAACCTGCTACTCCAATCACTGCAGGGACACCGGCGTTGAACCTGGCAGCGCTCGCAGCCATGCAGCCACCGTCGGTTCCACCGATGCAGTAAGAGGTTGGCGAAACCACTCTGGAGCGCCAGACGCGCATCAGGCCATCGGCAACACCACCGATCATCAGCGACGGTGGTTTCAGCAAGTGTGCCATATGCCTGGACTACTTCATCAATCACGACATGGTCTGGAGGCTTCAGTGTGGCCACATATTCCAGGCACAGTGCCGGGGCCGAGTGGCGCACGCTCATGTGGACAGGCAGCTGGCTGGCACCCTAGAAGGTGCTGCAACTGAGGCTCCCTGCGCCATTTGCAGGGGCGTTGGTCTCATCACAGCTGAGTTTCATTATGCCCTCGCCGGAGATCAGGATGCAGCAAAACAACATGAAGATATACTCCGCGGGGCTAACGAGCTCAGGGACCTTCGCGAAGAGCTCAACCGCATCACGGCGATGATGGCGAACAACACGGCAGTTGCCGCAACAACACCTGCGGGGCAACTTGCTTCATCATCCAATGCGGTGCAGGCGACAGCAGCCACCGCGCCTGCTATTGATACGCCTATGCCATTGATAGATGAAACAGCCAACAACGCAGGGACACCTGCTACGACGGCACCTGCAGCATTGCCTGCCAGTGATCTGTGGCTGAGGCGCATGGAGAGCCACCGAGAGGGGCGCACAGTGGCTCCAAGCTCCACATACATACACGCCCTACGGGCAAGACATCTGCCCGCGTGGCCAGCGCAGGACGGAAAGCCCGGTGAGCGCACGTAGCGGCAACAGTGCCATATCCGAGCGTGACATGCTACACACTGTGTTGATGGTGAACACAGATGGCCAGGTAGCCATGCGCGCCGATGAGGATACGTTCATGAATATGCCGCTCACATCTGCACCACACCCGCACATGCACGACGAGTACCCGACGGCCTGGGTTTTCGAAAAGAACCCCATCACTGAGGAGGAGGCCCGCGGCTACATGAACGTCTTCATGTCCCTGGCGAGGAACGATTGGGTGTTGGAACAGAGGCGCCGCAAGGTCATGTATGGCACTACGCTGTCCGAAGTGCCAGGTATATCCGGAGAGCGCCATGAATTGGCCCTGGAATCGAACAGTGGGGCCATGGTCTCACGTGATATGACGAAGAGGCTCTACGTGTCTGGAGTGGGGCATGGTGCCGCTGTCTGCGACAAGTCCTTGCATTGCTCAATTGCTTGCAAGGAGAGGAGATCTAGCGGGGGCACCTGCTGTGCCGAGACCTGGCACCTACTCAGCTAACATGGCTGAGGGTTCAGGGGAACATCTCCCTGCAATCCTGGGTTTGAGCAGCATGTCCAACATGGGGGCTACCCTGATCCTGGGGCAGGGGCACGAGAAGATGGTCATCCCCGGCCCTGAAATGCACAAGCTCCTTGGAAAGGCTGCCGGAGCACTTGACTTGATGAAAGCGCCTTCAGGGCATCTGGCGCTCGAGGTCGACGAGTGCACCACCGCAACTGAGGATAAAGGGTCGATGTCGTTTACTATCACGGCCAATCCTCACTGCGAAGACGCCCCGTTACTCGTCAAGGCGGCAGCTGACACAGAATCAGTCGCAGGGCAACCTGCATCGAGCAGTGCGGGGACACCCGCTATGAGCGGTGCCCATGCATGCATGATGTCTCAGGATACCAGGGGCATCTGCTTCTCCATCAACGAGGAGACGCTTGCCTTCACGATTCAGTCTTTGGTGAACAACACCTTGAAGACCTGGCATCGTAGGAACGCGCCCTTCGGGAATGCCCCCCCCCACGCCGGCCGACCAGGACTCCGCCTTTCGGAACTTGCAGGCGAAGGTCTATCAGGCCATCTACGAGGAGGGCAGCAAGTGGATGCCGCCCGATGCGAAGGCAGGGGCACCTGCGGGAGGGGATGATGCCGCTGAGAAGTTCGATCTTTTCACTTCGAGCAGCGGCTCAGCAGCGCAGCATGGCACGGGCATTTTGACGCCCCCATCGTTTGAAAATGAGTGCCGGGGGCAGGCGCGCGCCACGGCCACTCGCGCTTGCTTCGACAGGCCGAATGCTGAGGCTCTGTCTTCTAGCGCGGGGAAACCTGTTTTATTTTCCCAGGTGCCGGCTGTGCGCGCCAGGGACATTGGCAAGCCCGGCTGCGCGGCTGCCGAGGACGCTCATCGCATCATTCTCATTATCGTGCCATTGCGCTGATTCCCAAGCTCGTGGTTACATGTGCGTCACACATGCAGAGGTTATGACCTCCACTGGTGCACACTATTTTGGGTGCTTTAACTCTCGGGGGATTTCCACTTGCCATGGGTGGCAACGCCCGCCGACTGGCACGTTAGGTTGCCTGGAAAGCGGGCAGGGCCACGCTACCAACGCATCCAAAAATTGATGACGAAAGCTCGGGCTCTACGTATGTCTATAGTACTTGTGGGACCACCAGGTTACTTCTGGAAACAAGGTCCCATACGAGATGCTTTTGAAGATCTAGACTTGCAGGCCATGCGTATGCGATGTTGCCACTTCGGTTTGAAATACGACCGTTCAAGTAAGTTGCCTAGCGGATCGTATCTGCAGGTGGCAATTACCTACACGCGCATCCCGACTAACCTGTTGAGATGCACGTGCCCAACTGCAGGGGAACCTGCACAACTTGCTGAGCATGAATTGGACTGGTGTGGCCAAGGTGCCCACATGGCAGAATGGCGCAACAAAACATTTGCTATCATGACTGCAAGGTTGAGTGACCAAACTGGTTTGCATCAAACAAAGATAAGACACACGAGTGCCGTGCACCTCAGCATCCACACACGAGTGGGTAAATATGCTCGAACTTACGCTCAGTCTCCAAAGGCTGGCCCTGAATGGGACCATGTCGTAAGACGGGTAACGCTGAACCTGGATGATCATACGACCATACAAGACATCAAGATCCAGGACCAGCCTCTCGGGCACAATTACAATGCACCGTGACCGAATGGTGTGACAAATATTCGTTTTCGATTCTACTGGGAACCGCCAGGACCAGCGACCACGCCCAAGGCGAGGTGCGTTCGTCAATGGCGATCGTCTTCCCCCCCTTCGATTGAGCGCGGCCGCGTGCTCCTCTCTATCCCCGAATTTCCGACGCTCAGTTAATCCGACATTGAACAACAGACAGCATTACCGACGGATGCCCGAATCAAATAAAAAGGAAAGCAGAAAGCGGACAAAGAAGTGGGCGTCAAGGCACGCAAGAAACTCAAAGTAGTCGCAGAAGGCAACGATGACTGCGGTGACGACCTAAAGGGTCTCGGATGTAGCGCCTACTACACTGACGTTCCCCTTGACTCCGACGCGGAGAGCGATGATGAAGAGGGAACCTTCATCGCGTTACCTGCGGGGCTACCTGCAGATACACACGCAGATGTGTTCTCCATAATCCCAACGTTATGCATAGACGACACAACAAGGTTGATATGTTGGAACTGCGTGGAGGAAGTGGGGGTATATCGCAGCTAGCATTCAGCCGGGGCCTGTCTTCCGGAGGAAACTTGGACAAACGCTCATCTGTTGACCTTGGAAACAAGGATGTCCAGGATGCAGTGATGTATTACTAAGACGCGTGCTTTGTCAACGTCGTCCTACTACATCATACTACAACCCAACTGCAGAATGACTGGACTACCACGATTCTACTTACGAGAACAACCAGTGGGTACTTGGGTGGGTCAGATACCGCCATGGACCACATTGGCCACATGCAAGCGCACATGCAAGTTAACATGGGTCAATGTACTACTGGCTCACGTGATTCCCATGGGGTAGTGACACAGCAACCGACCGAGATTATGGCCAACCATCGCCTCTTGCTTACACTTTATGAGCGAAAGCGGTGCGCTGGCCACCATCAACTTGCCTCGGTATATAACAAAGAACTAACTGGCCATGGCAGTTCAGATCGCGCCCGATCTATTCCTTGGTATTCCACCGTGCTTGTCACCAACGCGAGGGGATTTGATTTGGGCGACCCAGCGACCCCTCGGCAACCCGACGGGCCGATCACGAGACCACCCTCGGGAGGGTTAGAATGTCCTGCATGTGCAGATAATGTTAACATGTATTCTCCTTCACATGACAGAAACCCCCAGCATTGCAGGTGGTATGATAAGGAAGACTACCACTAGGAATGTCCGAGCTGCAAGAAGAACTACGGCCAGAACAAGCCTGGACACCTTACGGGCACCTGGCGCATGCAAGTTTGCCAAACCTTGGAAACTGCCCGATTACCACGGACAGGTACCACCGGTTCCTGCCGAACCGGCAGCGCCACCACCCGAGGCACAAGCAGCGCCACCACCCGAGGCGCAAGCCGCACCACCATCCCGCTCTAGAGCCGGCCCCACAGCTGGTGCCAGCAGCCACGACATTACAGTAGGCAGACACGCTGCTGAACCTGTTGAGGGGCAACCTGCCTCGAGCGGAGCGGGTAGCTCGCATGGCCGCACCCGACTGCCCCAGGGTAGAGTCAGACGTGGTCGACAGCAGGGAGGAGACCCACCTCCACCACCTGCGGGTTGCCCTGCTGCGCGCCCACGACTTCCAGACTGGTCAAGGTTCGATGTACAAATCATCTTAAAATCTACGAAACCTTGGCCCAAGCGTGGTAACGCGCGAGCTGTGGAAGCTACACCTGCGTCGGTTCCATGCTAAAGAACCTAAATAAGTTTCATCTTAACCCAGGCAGGTCTGAACAACGTCAAGCTCAACTGATCAACGGTGTCTGCAACACACGTCGGGAGTGCAGGGCTTGGGACAAGCCTGGACATGCGGTTAGGCCATCCACTGCACTGCCTGGCAAGTTCAACGAAGAATTCGGATTCGACCTCATGTTCTACAAACAAAAACATACGATATGTCACATCATCAATCGTTAAATTCGCCACGCTACTGGGATGGAGATACTGGATCAGACAATGACCAGTATCCTATATGCGTACCATCAGTGCTGAATGCAATTCGGACCTGCCAAGGCACTCTACTCCGATGGGGAGGGTGCCACTAACAACGACACTGTGAAATCGGTCTTGAAGGCAAGAGGCACTGAGCTGAGGATGCGCGCGCGTGGACAACGCGCCACGACGATCGAAGCCAGAAGTGGCATTCTATCCCATCTACTTTACGCAAGAGAAGCTGAACTCAAAAGGTTTGACGTACTTCTTGTGTTCACACGACTACTGCATGAAGCCCTGTTTGCCGCTAGCGCATTCATTTTTTATAACGAGGTGTCTCCATACAAGGCCTTGTTTGGACGGCAACCAGCAATGCTCCCTGACCTGCCTGCTCTGGATCACGAACAGCCGACGGAAACGTCGGATCACTCTCGAGAGCAGGTGATACGTAAGGTGCGCATTGAAGCTATCACACAGGCCACTGCAGTGGCCAAGACCCATCGTGCATTACGCACCAAGACAACTATCACCGGTCAGCACTACTACGATGAAGGAGATTCAGTAGGTTATCATCGCCCCACAACTACGAAGGACGACTGGGGAGGCTGGAATGGCCCGTTCCCGGTCGAAAGAAATGATCCCGACAGGGGTCAAGTCATCATTCGAGTGGGAAACCGCGATGTTCAAGTACAATACGGCGACGCACGACACGCACTCTACATCGAAGCTTTGATAGACAGGGAACTCGGTTCCGACAAAACCGCGCTACGGACAGTGTTGACATTCGTGGCCAGTCTACCTGCGGGGAGACCTGCTACGACATGTGGCTATGTCCCGACCAAGAAGGGGACGCTGCAGATAACAAGTGCAAGCCGGTTTTCTCCTAAGGTACATCTGGCGCTACAATACCCCATCAGAAATTTCTGCCGCGTCGAGAGCGTACTTTCTGTTACGTTGGCCAGGGGTATTCTCAAGCTACCTCCAGTGGCTTACGCTGACAGTTGCACATTGGTCCATTATTACAACGATGTGGAGCCATGATTTCACTACTATGAAGCAGATGGCGCTGCCCTCAATATTCATGATATAGCTGGATCAGCACATTCGAGAGTCATCCAGTGCCTGAAGCCCGCCAAACCTCAAGCGGGCTTTGGCCAAGACGTGACAACATCCGAGAAATTCTCGACGCTTCGCGTAACCCCACCAGCCCATCCAGAAAACGATGTCCAGGCAAGTTGAAGAGATCAGGGAAGTGGGGGAGCAACGAGAGGGCCAGCCGATCCGCGCAAAGGATGAGGCGGAAGAGGAGGCCAGATGGATAGATGGGGGTGGCGAGGAACCGAGCGAAGGAGGGATGAGGAGAATGATGACGCTGGGTGGATGGTTGAATGCCGCTCGGATGCCTCTTGGAAGCCTTTTGGAAGCCTCTTCGGGCGTCTTGGGGGTCTCTTGGCGGTCAATGGGGGCTCTTGGGCGTCTTGGGTGCTTCGGGGGGGCCTCTTGAGGCCGCTTGGGATCCTCTTGGGGGGCTCTTGGGGGCCTGTTGGAGGCCTCTTGGGGGTCTCTTGGAGCTTCATGGCGGCCTCTAGGAGCCTCTTGGAGGCCTCTTGGAACCATCCTGGGAGCCTCTTGGGCCCTCTTGGGGGCCTCTGGGGGGCCTCTTGGGGCCATCTTGGGGCCGTCTTGGCGCCTCTTGGGGCCTCCTGGGCGCCTCTTGGGGCCATCAAGTGCGTAGAGGGCACTCGTGGTAAGTGTAAACTCAACAAGCCTACATATACCAATTGTGCTGTGAGGTACACTAAGGATGAGGACGGCAATGTCACGTTGGACCAAGATGTATACAACAAACAGCTCCGTCCTACACAACGTCCCGATCTTACCAGCGCCGACGCTGACGCCAAGGCATCCAATATGATTGCAGACATGTTCGTCAGCCTCAGAGGCGCATTGGCCTACGCATTAGTCACCCAAGTGTGGTTGATGGTATACGTAGTCTCTCTACAACGTGTCCAAGAAGCGACCAATTTGCAAGTGCGACGACTGAACGCGATTACCAGGAAGCTGCAGGCCTGCCCTCAGAAGATCGCCTACCAAGCGGTGACTCCCACGGGTGAAGTTGACCTGCGCAGCGACTTAGGTTACCGACGCCTGAGTGGAGATGCCGATGACGAGGTCCAAGGCTATGGTATTCGCGGAGCAAACCTGCCACGGCGTGGAAGCACGCCATCCAGCAAGCATGTCGTTCATTTGATCGATGCGCTTTGCAAGTCTCGCCGCTGGCAGGTCCGCTCGAGCTATTCAGCAGAGACACTAGCAGCAGCCCACAACTTGGAGGACTGCTATCCCACGATCGTGACTCTGCACGAGCTCCACGCAGGGCCGTTGACTCCCACTCAGTTGAAGGACATGCTTGAGTTGAGTGGCCTGAGCATCAAGGTCACTTTGACCATAGACGCTGAGTATGTTGAAAATCCTTATCGAGCAAAGACTTGAATAAGCCGACTGAGTGTGCCTTTTTAAGACACATCAGTTGGATGCGACAGGTGATGGAGCGATGAATCGTGCATAGTATACAGCGGTGTGACACCCGCGACATGACCGCGGACGGTCACACAAAGGGGGGCATCGACAGAGATTTGTTCCTACAGGTCATGGGAGGTGCGCAATCCTTCAAGCATGATTTAAAACGTCATGCTCCTTATCGGGCTGGCCAGACATCCTGGTCTGCGGCCGCCTGAGGAGTACTCGTTTGCACAGTAGCGTGCAGGCAAGGCAACTTGCGCGCGGGCCCACCTTCCTTACGGCCCCGCCCTTTTGCTGCTTTTTTTACAAAATAGCTGCTGTGCCTGCAGTATAGAAGCGGCGGGTTCACGCTTCGTTTCCCTCCCCCCCGAGTCTAAAGTGAGCTTGGATACAGGCGAGAGGTAACGAGCGTGTGTCCGCGGCCGTTTGTGCTCAAGCGGCCGGCCGCCCAGATCTGATTACACCTCAGCGCGAGGTCCACCATTTGCCATCGAGACCCAAACATCATTGGCTTGAGATGGCTCGTCGCTCCCGCGACGATCTCCTACTACTGGGACTATCGCTACTACGGCACAACAGAGCTGGAACTGGACTTCGCCTAAGGCGAAGCTGCCGGTTGGGCCTCCCAACCCCTTTCAAACTTGGGCGTGGGGTTGGGCGCGGGGCTGGGCGTGGGGCTGGGCGCGGGGCTGGGCGCGGGGCTGGGCGCGGGGCTGGGCATGGGGCTGGGCGCGGGGCTGGGGCCCGGAGCCCTTGTCCAGCTGGCGGCGGCGCCCGTGGAGCCTCGGGCAGCGGGGCGCCTGCCCCAGGAGCGCTGGCCTGGGAGCGGCCGGCAGCCTCGGCCCAGCGATTCGGTTCACATGCGTATCCCAGGCAACGCGGTCGAGAACAGCCCGCCGATACCCGCAACCAGGAGCGGTTCATCTCCATCAGTCCAGTGCGCCGGAGTTGCCTCCCAGGAGAGCGAATTGCCAGCTCTGGTTTGACACGCGTGTTCCTCGCATGGACCTCCCGTTTCGCCGGCCCCGCCGAGGCAGCGGAAGTCGTCGAGCGCTGAGGGCTGCAAGAACCCCGCCGGCACGTGCACCGGTTAGTCTCCCAAAGGCAGATGATGGCGCAGACGCCATCTGAAGCCGGGAAGGCCGGCGTAGCGACAGTTTGGGCGAAGAGGGCGACTTAATTGGCCAGCCCAAACAGCGGGACTCGCTGGGCAAAACCAGCTTGGGCTGAGGGCCGCAGTGGAGGCAGCTGTCAAATCTTCACACAACGGGCGCACGACATGAATATCGTGAGCCAGAGCCGTCGCACAAACCGCTGCCAACGCCGGCTGCGCTGGTCCGCCGTGCACCATGGCGCTGCATTTGTCAAGCTCAAGAGGCGATGGGGGCACGCGAGCGAAGGCGAGGATCACCTCCCGGAAGCGGGAAGCACCGCTCCGAGCGTAGAGTTCTGAAGTTGCCCCGTCGCGGCCCAGAGCGCGGCCGAAGGAGCCGCGGCGAGGAGAGCGGGGGCGCGTTGGAGAACGTTGTGCTCCCCACTGAGGGCGAGGCCCCAAGCGGGAGGCAGCGCGCTGGCCGTTGAGAGTCGGGGGAGGAAAGCCACGCGGGCTCGCCGAGGTGCATGCCGCCTCAGACGCGCATGCAGCGCATGAGCAGAGGTGCTGGTGGAAATAAAGTTCGGCTGAGCAAGCTATATTGCCTCGTGGAGATTCTGGGGTAGCGGCCGATAAGTCGTCGAAGTAGTAGTGGCCAAGGCGGTGGTAGTCAGTGGTGAGAGTCGTCTTGGTGGCGCCGGAAGCTGCTGTAGCGGTCATAGTCGTCGCAGTCGTGGTGATGGTGGAATGGTCCGTGGACAACGACGCGGCCAAGCTCGAACTCGTCGCGGCGGCGTCGACAAAAGAGGGAGAAGTGCGAGAGTTGCGCGGCTGCCACCGTGGACGAGGAGCCGAGACCACGAGGGAATAGGGCGAGCGGGCGGCTGCAAGCGGGGAGGAAAGAAATTGTCGTGCTACCTGACGTTGTGGAGGTTGTGGTGGGAGCCTTACCCTTGGTTGTGTTTATCTACAGGCTGCCGCCTCTGCCGCCGACCCCAAATGAGGTCTTCCGTTTTCTTTGTTTTCAGGTGGTCGCTGTGAGTTTTTCCCGTAACATTGGTGGAGAGAGGGGCGTGATATTCATATTCAGTAATTGTAGAATTCATATTGAGTAATTGTAGTAATATGTTTTTTCTGTCTCTCTTATCTCCGGCCTTTGGGCCCTTCCTGGCAGTCCTGTTCGACGCCTCTGTTCTGCGGTCGTCTTGGCGTGTTCTGTGGCCGTCTTGGGTCGATCTGGGGCGTCTGGGGTCCATCTTTGGCCGTCTCGGGGGTCGCTGTGGTCCGACGCGGGCGCTGCTTTGGGCCCTCGTGGCCTGTGTCGGGGCTTTCTTGGCTCACGCGGGAAACCCGGAGAGATTTGAGAATTTAGAGTCCTGGTCGTTTCAAGCCTGCTCAGGATGAGGACTGAGGCGATAGGCCTGAGGACGCGCCCAGTCTGTGCCCGAGGCACGGTGGCGGATTTCGATCCACTCTGAGGTACCTTCGTTCACCAGTGCCCTAAGCACAGCGGAAAAGGAGGAGGAGGAAGACGAGGAGGAGCTGTGGGAAAAGGCGGAGCAACAGGAGGAGGGGAGGAGGAGGACGAGGGGAAGGTGGAGCCGGAGCACGAAGGGGAGTAGGGGTTGGAGCAGAAGCAGGAGGAGGGCGGGGGGGGGGAGGGGACGCGCCTCTGCCGCGCCCGTGCCCGCGCGCCCGCGGCGGGCTCGAGCGTGCAGCCGCGACGGGGGGCCGGCGGGGCGCTCGCCGCAGGCCGCCGCCCGTGCGCACGGGG